>SSNP01000010.1:5427503-5465597 GCA_006937955.1 Pachypanchax playfairii | reverse complement strand
CCCCCCCCCCCCCCCCCAGTCTATTGAGAGCCAGTGGCCTATTTACATGTGAATTCCTCCTGCAGCCCTGCTCAAGGTAGAGAATGGGGCCACCTGCAAGGGGAGAGGGGGGAGGATGAGAAGGGAGCTAGAGAAGTATACTCCTGTTTCCTCAGTGTAGAGACGAGAAGATGGTTTTATTAATCCTTCGCCTACAGGGAGGCACACAGACAGAAAGCCTTGCCAAAGTGAACAGAAGGAAAATAGGTGTGTAGTCCTGAAAAGATTTTTAACCATTCAATGTTACAGTCCTCAAATATGTTTGTCAGGTTTTGTCTTTATTTGTGATTTTTGTCACCATTAACAATTCCATATGTTATTACAAACTGATGCAGATGAACATTCACAACAGAACATGATCTGTTTGTAGGCTCTGTTTTAATCTGAGAAGAAGTTCTAAACCAGGTTTTACACTGCGCTCAAGTCCCATTTAATAAACTGATGGGTCACTATTTGCATCATCCACTGTGCACTATGAAAACATGTTTGATAAAACACCTAAAATTCCTGGTTTCAACTTTAAATAACTTATTTTAGGTTTGATATGTTGAAGCAAAAATCTAATTTTGTGTATCCTACAATTAGATGCTATTATCAAGTCAAGGATAAAACAATGTTGTATCGTTAGTACTATTGGTGTATTTTTAAAGTTTTTCTCTAGTTTTTGGAAACATGGCTGTTTTTCTGAAAACTCTTCAATGTAGTACTGAGTGAAGTGCCTGTAACAGATAATTAGAACAATATGGAGAGATTTTTAGAGGTTTAGAAAACTCAGCGACAACAAACTGAACTGCAGCCGTTATTTGATGTTTCCTTGAGGGTTGAAGAAAGGCTCAAGATTATTAGGTATCAAACAAACCTATATAAGTGGGACTGTTGGGATATAAATAATATTGGATCTTTTATTACTGCCCCCCACCAAACTGTAAGGCTAATGCAAAGGATTTTAGTGTATAAACCAGCATATGTGGTTTGTGTTCATGTGATGACATTCCACGTTCAGCCTGTGTGAAAGCCTCATTGTAGAGGTGATGATTGCTCTTTCACCTCTAAGTCTTTATCTGGGAGAGAACAACTGTCGACAGCTGGAATGCCACCATGGGAAATCAGAATACTCGTGAGATAATGGTAAAATTACTTTTTTATTTTCTGCTCCTTATTGACCTTGAACCCAGAGCCACACAGTTGCACAACATCCATGAGGCACCAGTGTCCAGACACAAATGTAGCTCACAAAGAGTTGCGTCCCCTCCAGCCTGGGTATTGTGAGGCACAAGCCTGTGAAATTTGTCTTTGGTTTTGTTTGGGCAGAGGGGATTATGGCTGCAGTCCTCAGTGCTTTATATTTGCAGACGGAGAGATGGGGGGGGGGTGGCGCTTTGTCGACCAGTGAATTCTGACTTGTTCCGCATTGTTTTATCATTCCAGAGATGAAAAACTTGTTAGAAGATTTAATATTTAAAATTTAGAGTTTATGCACCAAAAACTGTTTCTGTGCACACAACACAGTTTTGCTGTCTAGACGTTTTGCCCTCTGTGTGCTAATTGAAATTCAAATCAGACACTGTCTGTGATTCACCTAAAAGCCTTTGAGCTGTGTCAACTCCAAAATCTATTCCCAACCCATAGAAAAGAAGCACTTGCAAGGGTTCGCTCAGAGGTCACAGCCTCTCTCTTCAGATGTTTAATTGCATGTCGACTCTATGGGACAGAGTGAAAGTGAAAAGAACTAAATGGATAAAATGATTCTGAGGTCACAAGTGAGATTTTAATGGATATTTAAAAAGCACATAAACTACTGAGTTACTTTAATGCTGTTCAGGATTATAATAATAACTAATTAGACAATTAAGACAGATGTAATGTTGTGTTATAATACTAGTTTAGTAAATTTGGCAGCACCTATAGAAAACAAAAAAAGCGAAGACTAACCTAAGCATCTTATTCAGTTTCCTTTGTGTGAGATTACTTTTGGAGGGTTTTTCAGCACATTTCATATGCAGATGGTTTTGTGTTATGATCCAGCTCAGCTAGGGAAAAAGAGAAGACATAAAACCCAGGCGTAAACTGTGGTTGATAGGAAAAGAGGATTTATTGTTTTATTTTTTGGTTACAGTGTAAAAACACAGACATTTTTAGCCCACGATGTTTTGGACAAAATTACAACAAAAATCAAGGGACAAAGAAGTTGGGCAAAATGTCAACAACAAAGATACAAAACTCCTCGTAAAAATGTTTTTCACAAAAGATTCCAACTCAACACAAACCCATATCCTCTAAAACAAAAGAAAACAAAGACTAATCCCACATAAAACCTCAGAATCTGCTGTCAGAAGCTTACAAGACAAAATTCACAAAGAAAACCAAAAACTCCTTCAAAGGTTATCAAAACCAGGAAAAATTCACCACATGTCCTACAGCTACTAACATGAAGTCATTTGACAAACAAACAAGCAAAGCAGACTGCTCAGGTAAGATCACAGCCACGCCCACTGACAGGACAGCTGGACTTAAACAGCCATGCCTCTTCTGGGCAGAAGAGCAAAACAAAATGGCTACAGGCCATTACATTTTGGAATCATTGACGTAAATGTTTCGACTTCTAGGATATCCTTTAAGGTAAACTATGATTTTTATGACGTTGTTGATGCATGAACATTTTGATACCCAATGGCTACAGAATCATTTTTTTTCCAACATTCAAAATCAGTCAGAATGTGGAGGGACTTTGTAGGGTTTTGTTGAAGTTTTCAGATGCATATTTAAATTGCGGTGGTAAGTTCAAAATGATATTAACCATGTTCAAAATGTCTTTAGTGAGGTTATGATTGCTCATTTTGATGGTGGCAGATTGGGGAATTGGGAGGAGTGAAGGGGGCGTGGTGACATTGCTACCATGATGTGGGATTTGATTGATGTACCTGGTATGGTTTCATTATGTAGAATTTGAAGCAGTGCTGACCATGTTAGCCTCATATAATGACCTCATCACGTGTGCCAGTGTTTCATGATCATCTACCACACAGTCTGAGGTCAAGCTGGAAGTACTGGCTTGGTAAATAAAACATAAAACATTTGTAATACATGTAAAAATCTTGTGCAGTTATGTGTTTATAGTAGGAATGTTGTGAGCTGGAGCTGCTGGTATACACATGGACACACATCCAGCTGCAGCGCCGTGTTTTTATCTTTGTCTTCAAGAGACTGTTGTATCTTCGTCTGTAGCCGTATTCAGCTCTAAATTTGACCGCTCTCACTTCCCATTACGTCAAAATAAAATTGTTCCATATTGGAGTCACATTGGAGTGTAATTAAATCTGCAGAGAAACAACACCATTTGATTTCACCACTGACAGAGAGGTGCTGATGTCTCAGCTGTCTTTTGTTTTTGTCTCTCTGTGTAATGAAGCCCGTGAGTGCTGACCTCCTTAAACAGCAGGAATCTTTACTAGCATTAACACTGATGGAGATATTTAAAGAGCTGCAACATGAGTTTTATAGAGTGAGTTCATTAACTGGAAGAATGATGAAGATGAATATTGAACTGGGCCCTTTTTAGCTGGGATGAAGAAGGAGTGGGGCAGTAATATTGATGTTCTCTCTCTCTATTCTCACAAGATATCTTGAGTCCTTCTTGATTTCCATGGTAGTCAGAGAGGGCCACACAGCAGGAGCTTCTCCCTTTATTAGGATGGGATTTTCTGCCCGGTTACACAGGTTGAGAAAGGTGGTGACGCTGCAGATCATCTACCTTGAAGCCAAGCTAAAGTGCAGATTGTGAGGGATGTTTCTTTCAGAGCGGTTCGTTCAAGTATTGGCAGTATTTCAAGTGATATGCTGCTGTCAATCAGTTCAGTTCTAACCTCTGGTTTGAAACCCAAGTCTAAGATGCCTTTAGGACAATATCAAAAGAATGTATTTCTGAACTAAAAGAAGTCACTTGTTTGTTTTCTCTGGTGTTGACTACTGTAATCCTCTTCACTCTCATATCAGCTGGGCCTCCTTCCATTGACAAGGTACAAAACAGCAGCTAGAATTTTTAATTTTTTTTTAGAATAAAAGGCACAAAACATCTGCCTTGTACTCTGAACCCCGAACAAAAACATTATTTTAATTCAGTTCTCATCATTAAAGCCTTAACAAGCTTTGCATAGGAATTTGTAAGATATTACGTTCCTCCCTCTTGTGACACGTTCAGATCTACAGAATCCTTAAAACTCTTCTAAAAGTTCACCTAACTGAGACTCATTTATCCTTCATGTAGTTTCTTTCAGACTTTGTATTTCATAGTTGTCTGTGAGAAGACATGTTTCTTTCTTATCTGAGTCTCAGTGATGCCAGCGAGACACTCGTTTCACCTCTGTGGGTGGAGAGGCTGTCCTTTATCTTGTCTACTGAAGGGTTTCAGAAATGAAACAGATTAGGTCTTTATCTTAAAATAAGTGCAAAAACTCAAAGTTTGGGTCTATCAGAAATCTTATCACCCATCCCCTGCTGTTGTGTCAAAGACTTGGTGTGAAGTTGCAGGTTTTTCTGTGAGAACCAGACTAAAACACAGTGGGTGAAGGAATTTGCGTGAAGGGGTTGGCAACGTCCTCTTGGCCCCAGAGTCATAAATCAAAACAAATTAAAGTCAGGCCTCCCAGCACATATAGAGTCTGTGACAGGATTTCTTTAAACCAAGGTCGGGTGTCAACTATTTATAAACTCTTTACTAGATGAGTTCAGGGGAGTTTATTAGTAATGTAGTTACTCTGTTAATTTAAAGTACTAATTCCTGACAAGAACTTTGTAGAAAAAGTAACACTCGTTTATGCAATAAGTATACAAAGTCACTTAAGGGCATTTTAGTAGTTTCAGAAATTGAATTATTGAGTGAAAAGGTACAGGTTGGACAAAAAGATCCTGATATTTTTGGTTTAAGTTAATAAGTCAGAAATGTACGCCACATTTTTTTCCACTTTCTTTTTATTCAAATTTCTAAAATGCAGTTAACATTAAAACATTAACACAGATAATATGTTGGAAAGATTTCACATGATGCATGAATTGTTTTATTTTGAAGGGAAATATTTGTGCAAAAAAATTCTAAACACATTTTAAAAAAGAGGAAAAAAGGAGTTTTAATTCAAATGAAAACTACTCCATCAGTTTTACACTGACTCACTGACAATTTACTGTTTTTTGACAAGTGAAGCTTATCAGGGGAAGAAAAACAAGAACTCCCTGCGCTAGCACGATCCTCCCCCCTCCCTCCCTTCTTCTCTCTCAAGAGGCAGTAAATTCACCGTACAAGGCGTCCACAGTCACTGAGCCCGTGTTAAGCCTCTTATCACCTTCACTCCCACGGCACTCTTTTGTTTCTGATCCCGTAACTCGCAGTCCCTGCTTGCATGAAGACTGTGTTAGCATGTGATATCAGACATGATTAAGACTGTGTAGATACAATTTTATTTTATCATGGACATTTTTAGAATGGGATTTAAAATAAGGTTTATTTCAGTGCTTTTCAAACCATCTATAAAAAAACTGCCTGCTGCTTTTTAACAGACTACATGCATGACACGAAGACCACAGAATGATCTACTTTGAATTTCCTTCTAATTTGTTGGAAAAGGCAGTTAATACAATTAAATGAGAATATTCTGTCCTTTAGATGTGATGTTTTCATACTAAAATCCAGCCTACTGCCCCCCACCCCCCCCCCACCCCCTATCAGCTGTTATGAATTTATTTACAGTGTGAACATTTTGTATAAACCAAGTATGCACACACTTTACAATCTGACAAACAAAATCTCCATATTAAACTTGATCAGTTCTCCTCTTTGGGCCTGATAAAAGTGGATGCTTAACTTTGCACTCAACAACCTGGTCGTCACTTTGATAGTCATTTGAACTGGACTTTGTTAACGAGAGCCAAAGAGACTTCAGACATTCCCCTCGTCCTTTAAGTCATAAATCAGCAGAGTGTTTACAGCTGGACAAAGTTTGTATTTATGCATTTGGAGCATAAACATCCAGAAAAAGGAACTTCTGTTTACCACCAAATGGAAAAATATTTGCTTAATCTTTGTCTTGTGAGTAAAAGTTAACGGGTGGTTCTTTATCACTTTGGCTGAAAACATTCTTTAGTATTAATTCTACCCACACTCCAGGATTTCAAGTGTCCTCTTGGCCCTTATTTTGAAGTCTGTAAAATGAGACACCTATTCCAAAAAACAATCTGCTATTGTTACAGATTCTTTTAACATAAATGGATGCAACTTTTTTTGGTCAATAATGGGACAGAGTTCCAACAATGAAAATATCAAAACAACTGAATTATAAAACAAGTTAATTTTTATTTTATTTGTATTGCTATGCTCATGATGTCAAATTTGACTTACCTTATACAACATGACTCTATTCATAGTTTTCTTTCAGTTTCTTTCCAGTCTTTCCCCCTACAACGATACTTGAACCTTAATGGTGCGTTCACACCGGCCACTTTGTCAACGTCAAGCAACGCTCATAACGCTCCAAGTTTGATGTTTGAAAGTTGAAGCTCATAACGCCTGCCAGTCAGAGCGCATAGGCGTTAAAGCTTGTAACGCTGGACAGTTAAAAAGAGCGCGAAGGCGGGGCTTCCTTTGTTATCAGATGTTCTGAGCTATGGCGGATCATATAGAGAAAGTGGCTGGGCTTTATTTACTCAGTTTGTGGATACACCCCATTCTTCAGATGTGTTTTGAGTTTGAGGAGTTAAACCATTTGCTCCAGGAGCTACATATGGATGAGGTTTGCTTCCAGTGCTACTTCCGTCTGTCCCGCGCCCTGTTTGAAGACTTCCTGCTTCATTCAGGTACGTCACTACAATGAGACACTCTGATTGGTTGACATGCCGCTTCGAGAGCGTTTAGAGCGTCAAAAGTTCAGCTAGCTGAACTTTCAGCGTTTCGAGCTTTTCAAGCGTTTCAAGCATCAACCCCTGAAACGCTCGAAAAGCTTGAAAAGCTGCCGCTCATAACGCTCACAAAGCGCCGCAGACCCGTTGACGTCTATCTGACGCACTTCATAGACTTTACATGTAAACTTGCCGCTTCTGACGTTGACGGTTGGGCCGGTGTGAACGCACCATAACACCAGTAACACCAACACAAGTTCAACTTAGTTCACTCAGTTTTAGTAAAAATGCAAACAACATCTTGTTTTTAGAGAAGAAACACTTCTATTTTAGAAGATCAGTCAGACCTATAAATTCCAAGAATTTTAAAACTTTCCGTAGTTATCTTCACTATCTTTACCTAAACCATCAAAACTGGTTGCACAAGTTTTCAGAAGACCAAAAGTTCAAGCTGTAAACACATCTGATCATAAATAGTTGGATGTGACTGACAGAACTGTTCACAAAATGTTGACAAAAAAAGAAAAGAAAGCAATTTTAAAGAAATTAATTACTCAAAGAAACAAACAAAAAGTCTGGTTTGTTTGACCAAAAAACAGAATCAGATCATCAGATTATTTTTATTTTCCTGTGTGATGACTTAAACATCTCAATATCAGCTGCAAGATAGTTTAATGATCAACAGTGCTGAGTTGGTCAAAAATAATCAGTAAGAGGTAAAGATTCATGAGTTGTCCGACCGCCATGCAGGCGATCAATAGTTGGGAACTACATGACATCTATTCTTCCAGTTTCCTCTCAGTTTCAATTCCTCACTTTCTTAAATTTCTGTTTCTTAGTGAAGAATTAGTAAAACTACAATTATTGCACGACTGGTTCATGTGGACGTAGATTGCATTGAAATGTATTGACCCAAATTTGGATACTCATGTTATTGTTTCCCAGGATGCAACATTGATGCTGTTCTGCATAAAATAACAGTCAAAATGCTGCTTTTTTAAACAAATTAAAACTTAATTTGAAACAGTTTTGTTTTAGAGATGAAGACAAATGCCGGGTTGGGTTCTTCAAAATGATCAAAAATAAACAAACTTCATTGATAAATATAAAAGAATAATGTAAAAACAATGATGAATAAAATCTTATTTTGTTGCCTGTTATATGTAGAGCAGTTAGTAGCACTGTTACTTTACAATAAGAAGGTCACAGGTTCAATTCCTGGCTGAGACTTCTCTGTGTGGAGTTTGTATGTCCTCCTCGGGCTTGTGTGGGTTTTCTCTACGTGTTGCTCATCGACAAAATCAGTGGATTTTGTGTTAGTTGGCGACTCTAAACTGGCCTCAGATGTGAGTGTTTGAATGGTTGTTTGGCTCTTTGTAGCCCTGTGATGGACCAGAACCTGTAAAGGTGTGACCCTGTCTCTCACCCCATGATCGGCACCAACTCCCTGTGACCCTGAACTGGATCAAACTGGAATAGAATGTTCCAAAGTTTCTAAAAACTTCTCTGTCACAGCCATAACCATGTCAGATAGACTTGTTTATAACAAACGTCTGAATCACGTTTTAATGTTTAATTATATGTATGTATATATTTGTATTTTTTCTGTTGCAAAACATTGGACATGCTGGATTGATTTAACGTGACACTGATCTGTTGAGAGTTACTGACTTGTACTCAGAATCAATTCTTAACCTTTATAAAGGGATGAATCAGCTCTTTGTTTAAATGTGAAAAAAGATTACCACATACATGATTTTTATAAATGTCATTGTGCAAACAGGAGTGGGTTTGTCTGTTAACAGAATGAAAAGGAACACAATAATATTTTTATTAGTTATAGCAGATACAATCACATGAAGACGTTTCTAAGTCTAAAGTTCAGCTGCTGTGATTTTGGCAAAGTCTCAGCGTAAACAAATAAAACTCAGGGAAACCTGTTTTTCTTCTGTGTGAAATTCTTCTTGTTGGTTGTTTTTGACCTGCTTGTTTCAAAGGGTTACTTTAGTATTTTTGCTCGTTTTGTTTAAGACTTTGGGATTTTCCAAGTAATTGAATTATTGGCTTAATGTGATTAAAATGATTAGAAAATATCAGTTCTAAAAGGTTTTTGTGTAAGTTAAATACTGGAAAATCAGAAACAACCAAAAAATAAGATTTAAAAATTCCTGAAATGAAGGGAAGCTGACACAGTCTTTGTTTTTTTGCAGTTTCAGTTCAGCTGAAATGTAACTCTCAAATCCCAAAGTCAGATTAGAGTCTGGTTACTGGAGCTTCATTAGCTATCTGACTTTGTTGCAATGGAATGAAAAAAAGCTTCAGACAAAGTAGCTTTGTCTTCTATTCATGTTTGATATGCTGCAGCGAGGCCCCTGAGCTTAAAGGACTGAAAGCAGAGACTTCAAAGTAGCCTGTGTCTACCTTTCCAAGACAGATAATTCCTTGTTCAGTCCGATGCCCTTTACATTTACCGATGCCCCTTGAATCATTATTCTGATTACCACGACCACCTCAAGTCCAAAGCTGTTTTATTTTGAAAATTTAATGTCAATGTGATGACTGGAAGGAGTCCAAATCCAAAAAGCTCCTCAGCTTCTCATCAAATATGCTGCAAGAACTTCAGTTAGAAGAATATATTTTACTTTTTAGTCAGCTGCAGTTGACATTAAAGTGAGAAAAAACGAATGAAAGGTGACATTGAACTGCAAAGAAAAAAGATCAAGATGTTTTTTTTTCCCTAAAGTTACAGTTTGTGGTGTCTAAAATCGTTGGAATGTGTCATGTTGAGTATTTGCTGGTTTGCATCTGCTTCTTAGAATAAACCTTGTCATAGATTACATGAGACAAACAAGTGCTTTTTGTTCATGTCTTAACTGTCAATCAAATACTTTAAAAAGATAAATATTGGCTTTTTTGGGTGTTTTTATCCTCTACAATTTAATACTTAAAAAAATCAAACCCAGCTTCTAGGTGAATCAAACATTAAGATGTAATTTAAATAATTTGTTTGTTATTTTATTAGGGCTGCCAACGTATTTGCTTCTATTTAAAAGTGTCAGATAGAAGCTGCAGTAGACTTTGGCTCTGTCCGGGGTGTGAAGGCTTTAGAAGTCAAATTTATGGATTTAATTAGTTGCACACTGTCTGAGTTGAGAGGAAACATATGCTGCATAAAATGAATCTTCTTCTTAGAGATAAAAATGGTGACTTATTCTGACAAACACATGATTGCTTTAGGATTTCATGAACTTCCAGTTACCTCCCGAACCACACAGAACAGTGTGACAGTGTTTCATGCACAGTGTTTTACAAGTTCAGCAGCTTTTGATACAATAGGCTCATCCCACAGGGAGCAGCCATGACGTGCTTGGAAAACTCAAGACCTGTTCAGCCAGAACAGGTGCATCCTTCTGCAGGAAGTCTCTAGCTGTACGTTCCCTGACAGAAAAACACGTGGGCAGACACACAGTTCAGAAAAACCCTATAAGCTGTTCTCAACGTCCATGTTTTTATTTTTTCCAGCTTTAAGTTAATCATACTGCCAAGAAAATTACTCCCAAAACATTGTGGCGTGACACATAATGTGACACTTTGAAGGTTTTTGCTTTATTTCCAGTTTAATCCACGGTTTTAAATCCTCGTCTGGGAATGCTGACAAAAACATCTTCTTTTGTTTAATTCCTCTCGTCTTACAGCACGTTGGCATCACGATGTGTTCGTGCTGATAAGAACATTTCACATTCAGCGTGGAGCTTTTAATGACATTTGAGAACTGACATGTTTGCGAAATCACAATGACACACGATCAGAAGTATTTTTGAACCTTCAGGATGAGTTTGAGTAATTGTTAACAGAAGATAAGACAGAGGAGGCTGTAAAAGGTGATGGTGCTTCAAGGAAGTAAACACATCACTTCCTTATATCTGTGTGAGATGAGTACATTGGGATGACAAATAATCCTAAAGATTGTACGTTTTGTCCTGAGTGTCTCAGATCTCACTTGAGTTTTAACACGTGAGTATTTCCAAATGTTTCCGCATTCAGAAAGGTTGCTTCTATCATTCCGTGTGAAGTTTTTATCAAATATCTTCTGACTCTGTTTGCATACTTAACATTCAGAAGGAGTGAAGCCAGCGCTGCTGTGTAAACATGTCCTTAATCTCAGGGACGGACAGCTTTGTACAACTGAGGACAATAAGTTTACGTCTTCTCCCACGTTGGACATCCTGATTACAGTGTTTAACAAACTCATTTAGATTTTTTGCCAAACAAAAATTAAATCATTGTGTCTGAGTTTGAGTCAGTGTTTTACCCGTGAAGAAGAAGTTAATTACAGACTGACTGTACAGTAGACGTCGGGGAGATGGATAGATGGCGGATTAGGACTTGCAATAACATTTTGGCAACAACAATGTCTTTGTGTTTGCTGTGAGAATATCTACACACCAACCACAACAAATCAGCCAAATGCTTTTAATTTGGGTTTATTTCCACATAATTGACCTTTTTATTTTAAACACAAACACTCACATTAAGCCACTAGATCACTGGACTGTAACCGCTAGCAACAAAGTGTGGACGTTTCTGTCTTCAAAAGGTCTTGAAACGTTGCTGTTTTTTAATTTTCTGATGAACGTTGCTGATGTGCTGCTTGAATTTCAAACATATTCAAAACAATTTGCAAGACAAATTTTTCAAAAATAGTTGCAGAGTCATTTTGTGCATCTAAAATCCTTCTAAATATTTTGTCAGCATCTAGTCGCTGACTGTTGCAGCCCAATGAGACGCTGGCTTAAGTATTCCTAAAAGACGTCTACTTTTGATGGCTACGTTAGTATGTAAGAGCTTTCTGACACGCCTGGATTGCACAACTCATCCATTCAGACCAACAAATCTCTCTCTTACAGTGTAAGAAGAATGAGGAAGCATCAGTTGTTCCAAATACCTCCATGAATTCTGCTGTTCTATTTCTGCTGTGAGAATATGTGGGTTGGTTTTGTTGCCACACGGTTTCCCTCAGCTGTTTCAGCTCTGCTGGGGAGGGGAGGAGGGGGGTGGGCATTCCCCATTTCCTCCCTCTTTTCTACCCCTACATTTCTCTTTTACTCCGAGGAAAGCAAGAACAAACACGACGAGGCAACTATAGGTCAAACTCTAGCTATTAAACTCCTGCGTGTCTGTTTAGACAACAGAACAAATGGGTTCTACTTCTGCTCGTAGACAAAGAAAGGCCTTCATGTCCACGGAGAACACACTTGAATCCTAATGAAGTGAGAATGAAGGGACAGTTAGTTTGCTTATTAACCAGGAAACACAACGTCTCCTGCCGTTACATCATAGGAACCCAGTTTTCATAATGATGGAAAGTTACATCATGTGTGTTTGAAGGTCAGTGAACTAAACCAACCCATTACAAATTACATTTTCCAATAATTTGCATAAAAAAAGAGTTACTTCTTTCAGGTTAGTATCTTATTGGACTTTAGCTAAAGATGGAGTTTCCAAAATGTCTTGAAACATTCCTGATGGTTTATCATTTCTTCATGAGTCACGGGGCCTCGCTCTCACAAGACTGATTTTTTATTTTTTTTCAAAATATTTCAGTGCAGTTTAGGTATTTTACTCTGTTTATGAGTTTTAGATAGATGGACAAACATTTACAGGATAAGAAAGACGTTTCACTGACTGAGGAACAACTATTATTAACGATATATGAAGATCATCGTTTAAGCCTGGACCAATGCGGTGGATCTACAACCACAGTCCACATTGACCACAATGAGTTTCTTTCTGCTGATTCACTTGCTACACCCACTCAGCAAACAAACATCCATTACAAAGTTAATAACCTACCATGATGTCACAGAGCAAACACAAAAGCCAACAGGCTAATAATAAAATTCTTCCTGCACCAAAGATTGTTGATGTTCTCCATCGCAGGTGCAGCTGAGCTCAGCCTGCGCAAACAAGAGTGGAACTCACAACCATCGAATTATGGTCTGTGAAGTCCAACAACAACAACCATTAGAGCTGATTTTTAGTTAGTGACCTCATCAGGAAGAGGAAGATCGATCATGAATGTTTATTCTTTTAAACATGATTAACAAATAAAAGTCTGTAAAACGTAAATGATTCGTGTTTTATAACATTTACATTCACACTGGTGAAGCTTTTATTGCTGGTATCAGCATTAGATGGACTTTCACACAAGTTCAATGATGAAAAACAACAGAAGAGGAAAAAGTTTTGATATTTTGAAATACATTTATTTCCCTTTTGTTTTGTCCAAACATCCAGAGTACAAAGGTTCTTAGTATTTGTGGGGATTTTATTAAATTAAATGGGTGGAGTCATATTTTTGAGAAGTTAAATGTGAAAATGTTTGAGAATTTTTTACAGAAGTGTCAACAAAATCCGACTAGAAGACATTTTTATTTATCTATTAGTTTTACACAGAGGCTTGTTTCTAACTAAATCTCTTGAGAGATTTTAATCAGAGCCTCTTGATTTTTGAGTCATCTTATAAATCTTAAACAAATAAACTGTAAAGTGTTTTTCCCAGTAGCTGTCTGTGCATGAGGGGTTTGCAACTTTAGTTTTCTTTTACTTTGTAATAAAACAGAAACATTTTTTGTGGTAATCTCCACAAACATACAGCAGAACATAAAACATCCCACTAACAACTAAAAAGCTTCCTGACTAACATTTTAAACAATATTTAAATATTAAGAATTCAACAGGAATCAAATAAATTAGGATGAAGTTTGTCAGTATGAGGAGGATTTTAAATAGCTTCCAAAAGCCTGTAATTACACGCCTTACATCTACTAACCACAGATTACATCTGATTATAGGTCAAAATTCTCTGCAGCTCACTGTCAGTGTGAAACACACTTATTCAGGATAGAAACTAAATCCCAAAGCTTTGATTCTTTTAAAATATATTTATTATCAGTGACATCATATCTACATCTTCTTTGTAAGGAATGTAGAATATTGTGTAATTAGATTTGTGATGATTAGAAGAGTTCTGACTGCTAAATCCACATTTGGTTAAGAGTTTGACAGTTTAAAAGAAAATCTGTGATCCATGTAATTTAGTCATGACACAAACTCCAGAATCACCTTTAAAAATACTTGTTGTAAGACTCTTTGGGTTTCAGTGAATCGTTGCAAAGGAATGTGCAGCACCTTAACAACAACCTCTGGATTTTCTCATAAAATAATCTTGTTTTAGAAAATGGTTCATAGTTGAATAACAAGGACTCATATGCAGAACTGAGCAGGTAGGAAGATGAAGCACAAACTAACCTGATTCACCAGCTGGAGCTGAGAGACCAGAACAATCAAAAAAGGAAGTCTGATTGTGTAAATAGAAGTAAAAAAGATCACTATCCTACAGAGGAAGTCAAATACGTGATGAATTGACAGTAAACAGAGAGAACTAACAGCTTTATTCAAACAGGTTAATGCAATTAAGGAAGCAAATGGAAAACATGAAGCACGTGCAAACATGAGAAAATCAACATGAAAAACAATTGAAATTTAATCATAGAGGAAATCACAAGATACAAAACAGAAGAACTTAACCAGATCATACAACACACACGCATGCATGCACCCGTGTGCACACACTCACACGGTATCCACAGAACTGATAGGGACAGGATGGTGGATCAAAATGAACCCGTTTCACCAGGTTTGGTCGGGTTAACCTGGCTCTGCCAGATCTATGTGTAGCCCCGCCTCTTCTCGATTTGGGGACACACATACAGATTTTCGTGGGGTTGGAAAACTCCAAATCTCAGGAGAATCCGTCTTGCAGCGCAAGGCTATGGTTGGGTAACTTAATCAGGCAAATTGCTCATGACAGCTGTGTCATCTGATACTTTTTCTCTGGTAATAATTAATAATTTTGTGTAAAAAGTTAGAAACTCTGTCAACTCAAAAGTCATTTAAAACTTTAACACTAAAAAAAAATCTTTTTGTTGTTTTTTTAGATTCTCTAACCTGTGCATGTGCATGTGCATGTGCATGTGCATGTGAATGTGCATGTGCATGTGCGTACGTGCGTGTGGTCAATCTAAATCACGAGTCTTATTTGACACTATGAGTCACATTGTAAGCTTGAACATGATGCAAATCCTGATGAAATCAATGATACATCAGTAACTTCACTGATTTACACTTTCTTCTGTTTCTTCCCAGATAATGGACGTGTTGACCAAAGAGAAAAAATTGTATTTTATATTACTTTTTTCTTTTTTATCAGATAAACAAAGTAACTGAAGCTACATGGTTTTTGTCTTTAAAACTATGGAATTCCTTTAGTAAAACGCATCATTCACATCCGTTCTGCTTGACTCTGTGACTTTGATTTAGAACCTGCAGGGTTTATTAGTGATCAGTCAAGAAGCTTCCTGTAACCTCACAGGTAATTGGTTTAACTGTAAATCCCAAACTGTGACCTTCTTGTCTGTGATGACTTTCCCTGAGTTCACAGAGAGAAACGAAGCTGCAGGACTGTGGACAGTAACTGTGGCTGCAGTCAGGTGGGATGGGATGATGCATCTACTGTAAAAAGGAGGTTCTCAGATTTTCAATGTAAATCCAAACTGATATGGAGTCTTTATAAAACCAGCTGTTTTGTTTCATACAGAGCTTTTGGGTTTAAGTCTTTGATCCTTGAACCTATTAAAAACATTTTTAAACCTGGTTCTGGTTGGAACTCAAACACCCACCTCATTTTTTTCTTCTTTTAACTAATTAAAAACAAAAAATACAAAAAGTTTTACACACATCCTGTTTTCATCTGCTCACTAACGTTGATTTAAAAGAAATGATCATCATCATTTTTTTTTTTTAATATGTTTTGCTTGTCAGTGAACTTGTTAGCCAGACAGTAAATATTATGTTGCATTAACACAAACTTGTAAAAGAAAAACAAACAAAAAAAGCAACATTGTAGTTCCTGCTTGTTAAAGTTAGAAGTTTCCTGTTTTACTTTTTATAAAACTTGATTTTGTAAATAATCTAAAATCTCTGAGGCTTGAACAAAATAATCTCTTAGTTATAAAACAGAATTTCTTTATCGCCACAACCAGATTAATCAGGATTCTGGGATTTATTGTTGTGTGTGTATTTATAGTGAGTACCTCTGGATCATGTGACTCTGTGTATAACTCATCACAGCTGCTGTGGAACCCTCCCAACATCGTTTTCATTTTACTCAAAACAAATATTACATGCCTGACGCCACCCAAACTGAAACTGAATGCAGTTAAATATTTGACAATAAGAAATAATGGATGTGCGTCTGTCTTAACGAATCTGTTTTCTATTTTATTTTTCTGTGGTGTGCAGAAATTACCTGGATGATTGTGTCTTTGTGTTTTCATTCCATTTACAAATGAAATATAATCTACATGCACTTAAAACCCAACTCATTATCTTTGCAGAAAAATTACTTTTTTCCATCAACCGCCACAGAAAGAAAAAAAAAAGTGTTTTCTTTAACAACCCAGTAAAGATAAGTGCTGTTTTCAAGCCAGGAAATCACCACCAGTATTTAGCTGGTGGTTATTTCCCCACCCTGCCTGTGGCATTAAAGCTAGAGTCACAGTCTGTGTGTGTGTGTTTGTGTGTGTGGTGGTGGTGAAGAGGGGGGTTGTGTGCAAGTGTCTACATGTTAAGAAGGATGTTTGTTCCCAGATCTCAGCAACAATCAAAATCTCTTCAAACTCTTTGCACTTTTATCCTCTCTTTAGGTTTATTTGATTTAAAAGAAGTTTAAGTCTCTCGCATGTGCGAAGTGTGTTGAATGCAACAAAGTAACATCTGTTTTTAAGTAATCTACATGCAAACCTGAACATATGTGTTTCATATTCATTTCTGCTGATTCTATATAATTTTCAAACCTTTGCAGTTTCCATATCAGCAGGGGCCACAAACCCCAACCATTAAATTCATGCATAATTTATCACAGTGTAAAGGGCCCAATTATACAGTGTGTGTATTTCACCACAGTTAGGCTGCAGGACTCGTAATAAGCTGTGGTGTTTCACCAAACACAGTCCTTTGAAATGAATCCACTGGGGATCAGAGATGGTAAAGTCAACAGTGCCACAAGTGTGTAGGAATTTATAATCTACCAATTATGACCCATGCATGCAACTCCCTGGTTGTTTAATGCATGAATGTCTGCAGGGATTTCTCTTAATGTGAGCAGTGAGAGGAGACAGAGCTACATGTGTTACTGTGAGAGTGTTCACATGCTTATGTGCTGGTAGCTTTGCTTTCCGGTCCACAGGGGGTTATCTGCACGGAGCACTGGGGGGATGTTGATAGTCAAGTCATTTGTTCTGGTGAGAACCTCAGCTTCTCTGGGTCTTAGTGCTCTTCTAACACTTGGAGCACGATAAAGCTGTGTTGGTAATTTAATTATAATCAGCATGTGGGACTGCACATAATCTGCAAGCAGTCTGGTGGGTATTTTTAGGTAACAAATATATTTGTCCAGAGCTTTGGGTTCATTGTCTGCACACTAAATAAACCAAAAGAAAATTCCCTTCAATTCAACACTCATGTTATGACCCGGCACATAAATGTCTGTGGGATTTTGTTGTAGCCGTATGAGTTTATTCTCAGTTAATATCTCTACTGTATGAGACACTGTAATGCACATGGCTGCAAATAAAAACTACAAAGTTATTTATTTATTTAATGTGTTGCTTATAAAGTGAGTCACACTGCCCTCTAGTGGTAACAAAGTTCAGGTTCAGGGTTGAAATGAAATACAAGCTGCTTCAGAAATTAGTTCTGTTTAGATACCTTACCTGGCTCATCTGTACTCAGCATACTGTCCTTTATATTATCCATTTTTTTTCTCCATACGTTGCTCTGAGGGTGTTTTTATCATATGGGGTTGGATTAAGGGGAGGGGGGCTGTATCGGTATATGTAGACGGGGGTGGGGGGTTGAAATTCTGTTTTTCTCCTGTAAAGCACTTTGAATTTGCACTATTGCACAAAAAGTGCTTTATAAATAAAGTTTTGATTGATTAAATATTTTCTCACACATAATATACAGTAAACCTAATTATTTATACATATTTTCCTAAAATATTGTGTCACATTTTTCATCACACATTTGTTACAGTAGGTTTTCTATATTAAATGAATATGTAATACTCCTTTCTTAATACTTTTAAGACTTAAAAAAAAATCTTTCTTTGTTTCCTGAATCAGAATAACAAGTTACATAGTTGGACTATTTGCTTTTCTAAAACCAGTCACCTGCAGTTCTGACCTCTGACCTTCTGATCAGAGATTTGGGACAAAGTGAATGAAGTAACATCCATCTGTAGTTTAACATTCAACAAATAGTTCCACATTTCCCGCCTGCTTTTCTGATAAGATCCCCAGGAGCTGCTGAACTGTTTGATAAAATCCTTTCAACGAGTCTTTGATGGACCCACGAGACCTCCACCCATCTGGATCTGCATGATAGACTTCTAAATAGACCAGAGACCCAAACTCAGCCTTGGTGGGACATTATTACTTGTTCTCTCATTTTCATTTAGTTAAAAAATAAAATCTAGACAAAACCTAAATAATATTTTTACATTTATGCATCATGCATAAAACAATAACTTGCCCTTGAATAACAACAGCTTGTCTAAGTTGAAGAGAATAAAACATTATGATGCAAAGAACTAAAGTCTTTGTAAATAGAAGGTCTCTGGAGGACAAGACAAGCTAAACCACATCTGCGTCTCATATGTTCCTTTCTGTCCGTCACTACACAAAGTTCTGTACTTTTGATGAGGGTTGTAGGAGGGATCAACCTGAAAGTGAATAAAAAATTAAGTAAATATTTCTCCTCTGATCCGAAGAGCTTTTTCAGATGGTGAAACTCCTCAGAGAAGACGAGAACCATCTTCAAGAACCAGGATACAAGTTCGATGCAAGTTTTAAAAACTCATTATGATTTCTAGATGTAAAACAGGAACAATCTTGGATTTTAAAGAGATGCAAAGACGAAAAGGTGAAAACACCTTACACTGTTTGGGTTTTCAGCCATATAGGTCTAAAAAAGAAGCATCAGAATCAGATTGAGTTTTCAGTTGCTGCGTTTTTTACTGGGTTTGTTCGATAACACATTTAATTTAATAAAACCAGCATTAACACAACTGAAGTCAAAATATTTTCTAGAGTTCCATTACAGAAGGTTTCTTTTAACAGTCTTAACTCACTTTGTCATTTGCTTCCCTCTAGTGTTTGTTTCTGATAATCTTTTTATTCCCGCAGACTTTTTAAACTCTCACACACAGTATGTTGTTTTAATTATTTATTTGTTTATTGTTGTACAATAACCCCTCCCCCTTTGGTTACAGAATAGTATTAATGCCAAAGATATTTTCTGTCATATTATTGTGGCACAAAGAAACATGATTTTGTGGAAAAAAAAGCACAAAACAAAACAAAATAAACAGTTTTGCTTTCACATAAATGTAAATAGTTTATTATAAATAATAACACTGATTAGAACATTTATTATAAAGATGTATGGCTTAGAATACTGAAATTAATCTAAAAAAGTTTGTGTAGAGTCTCATTCGTCCAGGACAAAGTTATTCAGATTAATCTAAAAAAAAAAAACAATTGCAAAAACCGTACAGCTTAATAAAACGTTTCAAACATTTGCTTGAAATGGCAAAAATAGTAATAAAAAATTAAATTTTCATTTATGATTCAGGATGTTTTAGTCTTTAACGCTGCTGTTATTTACTCCAATTTCTGTTTCCTCACTTTAAACCCTGAAGAGGGAGCCATCGCAGCTCCGACTGATCTCATCACCACCGTCCTCTCAGTCCTCCGCACGAGCTCCAGAACGTCTTTATAATCAAACATCAACATTTATTCATATATTTCTGTAATTATACATAAAATAACAAAACAACCACTAATATATGTTTAAACTTAGAAGTTAAAGGTTGAAGTTTTAAAATAAGTTATTACAAAAGGGGAGTATTTTTAGCACACCTGAGTCAAATGTCCTGCTCAATGAGGACACTGTTAACCATAAACAACATCACAGAGATTTATCTTCATGAAGGCTTTCAGTATCCATCAGTAAGTCGTAGACAGAGAAACATTCACCAGGTAAAAACAACCATCAGGACATAAACACAGAAAAATAATAACTGTTTATAGATATTTACCTGTCTCAGGTAACAATGTGTTAATGTTCTTGTTTGGCTTTTCCCATACAGTCAACGCCATTTCTTCATTTATTTTAAAAATATATTAACAAATATGTTTTTTTTATAAAGAAATAAATAAAATACAATAAAATAAAACTGAAACATCTTTATTACTGGATCTATTTGACAACTTTACTTCCTCAGAGGACCAATTAAAAGCTTCAGTCACACCCTTTCTTATGTAGCTTGTCTATAAACTCCCTGTGATCACACAGTTGTTTCACTACTTTCTTTGCTTATTTGTCATTTTTGCACAGCAGTGTACACAGCAGTCCGTGTGGCGCTGCGCTCACTCACAAACTACACCTGAGCATAACGCCTCCATGACAGCAGCGTTCACCGCTGCTTTGTCTGCTGTTACACGTCAGGTCGTCTCTGTCTGTGATTAATTAGCATCCAGTTTGTAACCCCTCTGAATTGGCAGAGGAGCAGTCGGGCTAATGAGCCGACGGTGAACTGGGAAGTTCCAAACCCAACGCAGCTCATCTGTCAGAACCAGGACGCTATAGTGGACTCACACGGGCCTCAGATCAGCTGCATGGTATGGCATGAACATGGCGTGTGAGGAAATATGTGATTGATTAATACACAATTAAACATAAAACATTTGGAGTGTTCGTTGGCTTCATTACAGGCTTAAAGAAAAGAAAAGTCATATTATCAAAATGTTTTAATATCTTTATAAAAACAAAAACTCCTCAGATATAATGTTTAAATTATGGTGAGTAAGGAATAATGCTTCTGTTCCAGTGCTTTTCCTTCACTCAAGCCTAATTTAGATGTTTTCTCGTGCTCAAATATGATCTTCAGCAGTGAATAACACGGGTCCAAGTGTTAGGACATGAAAACAATGACCCCAGTGATTTATGTCATGAGGAACAAAAAGCCTCCGATTCCCTCCAATAGATGAGCAGAAGTCGTTGCCTGAAGCATCAGTAGTTTAGAAAATGTGCCCAGAAAGAGCCCAAAATTCCGAATCATGACCCTAAAATCATGTCTGTGTCTGCAGTTCTCCTACTGCAAAGAATTCCAAAAAATAAAAATTAACAGTTTTTCTATCACAGCATTGATAAATCATAACGTGCAAGAAAACAGATCCTAGTTTGGGACAAAGTCCAGTCCTTCCACTTCACCTCTGAGATGTTTGTTGTTTTCTTACTATCAGTGTTTGTCAACAAAGCATCAGAAATGATGATTTATTAATATCAAAATGTATTTAAATTTTATTTTTTCTGACTGATTCTTTGCTTTTCAAGAGTCTAGGCCTGTAAAATCTTTGTCAAACTTTTTCTACACACTTAAGAGTGTGAATACTGCACTTTTCCCATAATGCATCACATCCAACAAGACCTTAGGCTCCACGCTCAGCGAGGTTTGACCCACTTGGCCCGTGTCAGTCTTGATGCGCTTCAGTCCAGGGTGGCCAGCTGCTGTTGCTGCGGGTGTTGATGAAGATGTTGGCACAAATGCAGCCTCAGGTGCCGTTTCCAATGAAAGCAGCATGACTCGTACAATCTGATCGTCTCCGTGGTGACCGACACCTGACTGTACCCCCAACCTGAAGTGCCTAACCCCATCAGCTGTCTTTAAGAAAAATGAAAGAAAGGATACAGGAAGGAGACTCAATATAACATGTTAAAATCTGTGCCATGTTTGAAGCTCCATTTCAAACATGATAAACACACGTGTGTGTGTGTATGTGTGTGTGTGCGTGTGCACATGCATCTGTATATGTTTCACGCTCTAAAAGATAAAGATGTGTTACAAACTTTTTCCAGGTCAGGACAGAAAGATATAAGCTGTTTAGTTCTTGGTTTGCTCAATCAAGTTAATTAGACTGCAATCAAGGCTTTATGATTATTTAACATTTTGCCTCTTTGATGTTGATGTTTTGGATTCATTGCTCTAAGCATAGAACACAGACACACACACACACACACACACACACACACACACACACACACACACACACTGCATCTCAAGCTTTGAGCATTTAGATGATGCCACCCCACTGGATCTGCCTGGCAGAACTCGTGTAAACACTGTAAACTTTTTGTTTGTTATTCCTCTAATTTGATTTATTTTAGAATATTTTAGTCTTTGGAGGTTAGAATTTTACAAATATTGTTGTTTGAGTGTCTCATGAATGTTAAATCTAAAGTAAAATAGCTCCATTATAAAGATGTCAGAAGTTCAGATTTGCGGCCACTTCACTTCCAGCACTCATTTGTTAACATGCCCCTTCTGGTTCGTCACTGGCCTCCGTGTGAGCTCAGCTAATTGTAATTGGATGAGGCATTCGCTGGTGCCCATTTTCATTGGTTTGCTGGCCAGTCAGCTCTCCTTTTCCAATTTGACCACCTTACTTCCTGTCTCCTCAGGACACCATTAACCGCTGCCAGGTCCAAGCCTGTTTGTTAAAGGTTGTCACGCTGCGCCACTGCCAAACATCCCAACGATGGAGCATGAGAGGAAAAAAAAAAATCATTCAGAACTCCCTCTGTAGAAACCGTAATGCTATATTTATAAGGCAGTATTTATAAACACATTTGCATATATCAAGATGAAAAAGTTGTTTGAATTGGGGGCAATTTGCATTTGGTGAAACATATGGCGGAGCCGCAGAAGCCATGGGCCATGCCTTCATTACCCGATCTTCATTTCATCAGCTCCCTGCTCTCCCACCGAGCCTCCCCATGGCGGAGCCTTCTGTCCCCGAGGTTTCAGTGACAGGGGACAATATGTCCCCAAGGTGAGGAGTAGGGGGAAAGCCGCACGCACACCGCTCCTCCAATGATTATTTAATCAGACTCTTCACTCTGGATCTGAGAAAGGAGAGAGGTACAAAGTGGTGCTTATTACCCATTTGTTTGACGCAGGGAGAGTAGTGAGAAAGAAAAAGGGAGAGAGATCAGTAACACGCGGGTAAAGAATGGGAAGAGGAAGGTCCAGAGCAGAAAAAGAAACAAAATGAAGAGAAATGAGAGGAGAACGAATAGGAATGGAGGTGGGGGTGGGGAAGGGGGGCATTTGACACAAAAGGATGTAGTTATAAGTGAGTCTTGTTATCTGATATAATTCCTTTTATCTGTTTATAAGGAATTGTGATGCTCTTTTATCTTTAATTTCTTTAAAAACACAGAAAAGCCAACAGGGATTATTATTGATTTGATTAAAACCCAAATTTGTTGAACAGAATCTGTTTAAAAACGTTTTTTTCTAGAAGAATCACAGAAGTTTCTGAAATTACCGATAACAGATTCAAGAGGGAGAAAAGTCATTTGTTCTCTGATAAGAAAATATCGAATAAGACCGTAATGAATCTAAACTGCTCCAGATACACAGGAACGGACTCGGTTTTCTGATTCTGGTCAACCCGACCTCAACCACATCATGGTTCTGTTCCTCTGGGCCTCCATCTGTTCTTAAAGATTTTGCACATTTAACTGGATGTAAGCATTTTAAATGCAAATATTATTTTACAATGTAGATGTCTTTTGTTAGAGTTGATAAGAAAACAGTGAGAATAAACTGAAACGTTTTATCCAGAAACCTCATGATGATCGTAAACATGAAACGTATATATACGTATAAGGTCTGGTTCTTGTTTAGACTGTTTTAGATTTGTTCTTGTTTCATGTCTTTAACCCTGTTTTTTTTTTCTTCGTTGTGCTTTCTGCTGGTTCCTCACACCTGTTCATAGTTTGTTGATCTGTGTAACTAGTTAACTCTCAGTGTTTATGTCTTTTCTTTCATGTTTTAGTCCAGTTTAGTTCCCCGTGACCCTTAAAAGGAAGAAGAAGGTTTAGAAAATGGATGGATGGATAGTCCGGTTTACTTTTTGTCCTATTCTCAGTCTTTCCCTTTAGATTTCTGGACTGTGCAACACATTTTATTTTGTTTGAAATGAATTAATTAGTTTTTCCAAATTCCAATCCAGAAGAACTCTCCATGAACTTAAGTGTCCACATCCAAGCTGTGAAAGGTTTCTTAGCATGTTCAGGTCTAAATTAATTGGGTTTTTCTCATATTATTTGTTACAAGATGACAAAGTCACCTTGATCTGTGGAACATATGATCCTAAACATTTATTTAAAGTGGGCTGATAATAGATGCAGAATGTTCAAGAGAATATTGAACTCCTCGTGTTAAAATTGTGCCTCATTTTTATATTTTTTGGTGTTATTCTTTATCCACAATGTTTTAAATTAAGAAGCAAAAAGTCACTGTTGAAATATGTTGTTAAATATTACTTAGTAATCTTTATTATATTTATAGCAACATTTAATATTTTGCATTATATGAAAATTATTCAGCTGTAAAACTTCCTTCAATTAGTTAAACCTTTTTGTGTGACATTTTAATTTTACAGTATAAGGATCTTCAGTCATAACCCAGTATTTTTACAATATTATTACACTATAATGTCAAATGTGTCTGATTTGACAGAGTAGAGCTTCTAACTGCTCTACCTCTTTAACAGGATTAGGGCTTTCCTTAAAAACGTGTGAAATCTTCTGTCTTCTGCCCCCTAGTGGAAACCCTGCGTATTAAACGGGCCAAGCTCCATTTTCATTATTATTATTAAATATTTGAAGAACACAATGAGAACATAATGTTTTCATTGTTAACAAAAAAATATGTTTCTTATGAATATTTTATATATCAGGCATTAAAAGTACAATATTTTGTTGTAAACAATCTCTTTATTTGGTCACCTGAGGGCAGGTGACCTGTATTAGCACTAAAAGCTACTAACAATAGAGCAACAACGAAGCGGAAAGGAGGATAAAAGGAGAACAAAGTGGATTTATGTTGGGGTTTTGGTTGGGTGGAGGTCTTGCAGGTGAAGATTCAGTCTGGCTCCGTCTCTCCGTCTGGCTGCAGTTTGGCATGCCACTCAAACAAACGCCATATTTGCATGTGCAAAAAAAAGTCTTGTGTTGATGAGCTGCGGTCTGCCCGCCTCTCTTTAGCGTGTGTGGTCAACCTGTTTGTGATTTGTTTAAGTGCTCATGAAAGCTCCTCATCCACAGTCTGTTTCTCAGACATGACATGATGTTTTCTAACCTGACTTTTTTTCCAGGCTCCTGTTTGTCTCCAGGAGACGTGGGGAGGGGTTACAACATGGCACAGTGGTCACAGTTGTGTGACACGGTTTCTGCCCTCAGTGTTTGTGCTTCTATTTCCATATTCTTATTTCATTTGGACTGAGTCAAGTTTAGAGTCAGAGGTTGTTTTTGAAGGTCACTGAGGATATTTCAGGATAATCTGTGTGTAAACATTCACCTGAGAGCTACATAGAGAAACCACAGACTGTTTTTCACTTTACTTTATAACTAATATGAATCATCAAATTATATGTTTGTAAAGGGAAATATTTATGTATAATTGGATTAAAGTTACTGTTTAAAGAGACGTTTTTACAAGCTTCTTTTTTACCCCGTGTTGGTGAAACAGGAAAAGATAGAAACTGAACGAGTATTAAAGGTTTTTTTTAGACTGGAATTAAAATAAAGTTGGAACTGATGAGACTGAAGGCTGAACACATAATGAGTTGTTTGGATTTTTATCAGTTACTGATAAGTATATTACTACTTTAAATACCACTAGCCTTCATTTTAACTCTATTATTTCTATCCCAGTGCTTTAGAAGTGAGTTATAGATTATAATCTGGGATGAACCAATCAGATGCACTGATGTAATTGTACCAAATCTGTGAGACGTCGCTGACTTTTTGCTTGTTTTTTCACATGTGAGCGTCACATCCACAGTGCTACAAGTACACAGGATGAGAGTTAACTGATAAAAAGTTTTGTGTTCATGAAAAAGTCAAATGGCTCAAAATCTGTCTCACTGTAGAGTCTTTCTTTGCTTATTAATTTGTAGAGTCGACAGATGTGTTTATTGTGGAGCATTTTAGTTGTGAATGAAAGTAAAAAAAGTGTCTGATGAAAAGAAAAGTTACAAGACTTTACATGCTGTTAGTTAATGTTTAGACAGAGGTGTAAAAAGTAAAAAATGATCTTAAAAACCATACAAAGTTCACATGTATGTGAAACCTATGATACAGATTTTGCACATGTGAATTGTGCTTTTAAAATATTTTCAAACTTGTTCACGTGATGCAGTCACATGTTTGTTCACACGTCTGTGAGGGTGCACTTATTTCTTAAACTTTTTTATGACCATTTTACTTTTCCAGCACTGAGTCTTTCTATATTCTGGGGGCACGAGGAGGTTTTAAAAGAAATAAATAATCAAATGCCAAAATAAAACCTTGATTTAATGTTGTTGTACTTTTTAATCTTACATCTGTTTGATTTTGAGTGTGTGAAAGTGGTTTTTCATCTCTGTGATGGACCAGTGACCTCTCCAATGTGGACCACATCCCTTTTTTTCAATGAATGCTGGAGATAGACACTAACAACCCTCAGGCGGGGTAAGCGGGTATAGATAAACGTATGTATGGATGCTTTCTATCTGAGCAGATGATGAAACATCATTTATCTCAACCAGACCTCAAAAAGAAAAACACTTCTCAGCTATGTAAACATTCTTATGAAAATACTGGTTTAATTAATTTCCTTTTATGATAATGATTTCATCTTGAGCCAATAAATAGTAATTTTTGCATAGCTTCCCCCCTCAGTGTGATATTATTTTTCATTGTTTAGCTGCAGTTGAAATGCACTGGGGCAAACAGGATGAGTGCGTCATTAAGGCCACGCACTGACACGAGACGATGGGGGAAAAGCATCCAGTTTGTTAATAAGTAATGACTGCCCAAGATCACAGGAACCTAACAACACAACAAAACAAGTTAAGCACAAGCTTTGATAATAACTGTTAATAATTAAATATGTGTAATTATTGCTTTACAGGAAAGCACAATTGCGGCGGCTTGCTGATGGGATGGCAACAATTAAAGATGAGAGAGATCAGGGTCAGCAGATCGAGGCAAGGCGTCTCCTGGGTTTGGGTTGAGATGATCAGCATTGCTCTTACAGCAAAAAGTGACTTGTTACTTTTAACATTTAGCACATGATAATTTACAGAAAATAAACTGCATTGTGTAACGTATGACTTCCATTTACCACATCATCAGTCCTGTAGTATCTACGACCTACCACTTCCTGAAATTTACTTCCCCATTGTCTCTGAGACCTTGAGTCACACTAGCCAAATGTTGAGGTTGCACATTTGCAACTCAAAACTAGCTCAATCAATGGCAAATGCAATCACTCTGTTTGTAATCCCCAGATTTGAATTTCACAATGACTGTGTGGAGGAGAGAGGTAAGGATGAAAAAACTGGAAAGATGTCAGACTTCTCTCAGAATTAATGTCTTTCAACAGCTTTACGATCCTCTTTGACTGGAAAGGGCATTCACATGCATTTGGAGGCCATTGTTGGCAGCAAAATGACTAATCATAACATCATTGATGGGTTAAAAAAATGCCTAGAGACGACAGTACCATTGACAACCTTTGCTCTCATTCAGAGAGAAAGAGTTAATTTGATCATGATGACACCAGTGTCTCTAAAGCCCCTTTTCAGGCCAGCAGCTGCTGGGGCTGGAAGAGCAAGCGATGGGATGAATCCAGATTGAGAGGAGGTGGGGAGAAAAATAACAAGAAGGGTCGTTATTACTGCTCCATTTCAGGAATGAGAGAGGTTTCTGAATTGCCCTGGATTGCGATCCTGCACTCGTTTGCTCGTTCATTCCTATATAGACCCTCAGAGCGGCAAATGGGCCTTGGGCCAGTGTGAAGCGCTGGAGCTGGAACAAGAATAAGATCACAATTGCATTTAAAACCTAGAGAGGCAAATAAGAGGTGGAGAGGCAGAAAGTAGGAGCCTATGAGCCCTAATTGCCAGATGGTGAATATTTTTGTTCCCTTTCAACGGCGCATTAATTGCAGGGCTGCCCGGGGGTTGAGATGTTCTGATCAGTGTGGCAGAGGATTCTGACCCTGATTATCCCCTCAGACTCCCCCCACTGCAGGGCTGAAGGGAGGTTATGAAGGGGAGGTGAGGCATTTTGCAGCCAATCATTTGCTTATTGAGCCACCTGGGTCTTGACATTTTTGGGTTTCGAGTCAGAGAACGGTGATGATCAAGCTGGGTGGAGGGTCTTATGGGAGCAGAAGAAGGTAGGATGGTGAGGGAAGAAAAGACCACCCCCTGTCCTCTTCTCTCCTCCCTTTCACCCACCTTTCCCTCCTTCTCCTCTTTTCCTCCTCCACCCCTCCCAACCTCTATGCTTCTCGTTTACATATCTCCAAAAGATGTAATTGAATTAAATAAAGCTTTCCTTCGGGGCAGCTGCCACAGCTGCTGTTTGTGGCATGTCAAAAGGCCCGCCACTTTAAGAGCACTTACATATGCTCCAAATTAGCAGGTCAGATAGGCGGACGCGCGATGACAGGGCCGGGGCTGCCAGCGCGACAAGGGGCCCACAGCTGTGAGCAATTCACTGACAGAGTGGGGGGCTCTTTTAGACCCCTGATTATGAAGGGCAGTGGTGCACGTGCTCATTCATGCAAACACATTAACAGCCATTTTTTTTTTAGACACACATAGACAACACATTGCCACAGATGCAGACTCTGAGGTCACCGTGGTAATCAAGAAGAATCACTGGTTTATTCAATGATGATAACTGTGAGCCTGAAATTATCCTCCAAAAAAAAGAAAAGAATTTTGAATATCTAAGTAGGAAATATTATTTAATTCACAAAATAAAATGACAAGAAATCCGAACTTCAAACAACCTGCTTTTACCACTTCACATTATGTTTGATTCTTATTTTTACTGCAGAGATTTAAATACAGTATAAGCACATCAAATGCTTTTAATTCTTCCAAACACAAACTGATTTTTATCACCCGGACTGATCAACTCAGAACCATGGAGGTGATTTCCTCTAAGCTAACTGCCATTTGTGATTTGTTTTTAAAAGTCTACCAGACCGTGTATCGTTCTACTCACATGCAAATCATGACATTTCTAAACAGTCCAACTCGTCGGGAAAAAGAACACGCGACAAAAACAGCTGGCTCGTTTATAACTACCTGTATTTCTTTTTTTATTAAACATAAACAAGACATTTTATATGTTTAAGGTGTTTTAATATATAAATTCAAAAATTATAATGTGGTATTTTATATATATGCTAAAGGTTTTTTTGTATACATTGAACACTACTTTAGCTGCTGAAGTGAAGATGTTTCAGAGTTTTTTAACATTTTTTTTCATCACTTTGCATTGAAATGAATAAGAACAGAATCCGTCCACCTCATAACACTTTCACAACTTTTTATGACCCCAAAAAAAAAAAAAAAGTTTGAAATTCAGGTGTCCTGATCTTTAAAACAAACTTCCTGACCTACTAACATCAGCTGAGCTGTTTGTAGTGAAGCTCAAACTTCACTTCCTGATCTGTTTTTTTTCCAACTTCTCTTTGAGCTGCACGTCAATATTTGCAGTGCAGCAAAACTTCTCTATATAGAAGGTTTATATGTGATGACGAGCTCAGGAATCTTAAAGTGATCAACACATAACTTCATTTATGTATCAAGTAAGACACGCCTGTCTTATCGCAATCAACTGTTGTGAACAATCATTTAATGGCTTGTCACTCAAGGTCTGCTGGGCAATTATGTTGCATTTGCATGGCTGTGAGTGATGTTTATGACAAATAATCTATGTCCTAATTGCTCATCTGTTTCCTTAAGGTGCACACTGATAAGGTGTGATTAGCTGAGGACTGAAAGGTAAGAAGCTGACACCGAACATGCAGGTCATGTTTAGCTGTAAAGGATATTCTTTGTGTTAGTCTAATGAAACAAGAGTAAAACTTCTAGAAACAAACTTTAAACACGCTAACTCAAACATTCTCTCTGCACAAAGAATCAAAGACCAGACCATCAACTCCTACCTGCATGTTTAACAAAGTCAGTTATAGTGGCTGCCACTGGTATGGATAAAGATTACAAATGAAGGAATATCCAAGATTTATTAATTGAATGAATTGTGAAGGAGACCTGACGGAAATGAATGTGGAATTTTAAAGGTTTAATTGTGGCATCTATGTTAACTCAAAATAATACTGTGATCACTGTAAAATAACAAAGTCCCAATAAAAATCTATAATTTTTATTCTGGATATGAAGGATGAACTTACATCTAAACAATAATGAGGTGTGGTTTGATTACATGCTACAACAATATGCTATAGACTGTCTGATCTACAAAAATTACTACAAAGTTTGTGTCTGAGATTTTAAATTAATCAAAGTGTTTTTACACATCAGTTTACAAAATAATTAAATAATAAAATTACATAAAATCCTTCTATTACTAGAATGTCAGATATTAAAACTGCATGTTGAAAAAAATTAAGCTTGTTAAGAACATGAACTAAGCATTTAAACCACAATCCTTCTTTTCTGTGTTATCTTTATATAAAACTGTAAAGAACAGAATTTAATAATAATAAAAAAAAATGGCTGCACATCATGGGACAGCTTCATTCCAGCAACTTTTATTTGGATTTTCAGGGTGTTTCTTGCCGTCCCATGGTGGGCAGAAAGGCTGTGACTCAGCTGTTTGCATGGAACATTTGAGAATAATGGATGTGAAAGCACACCAAACAAGGACCTTTAAAAAATGCATGAGCGCACCCCCAAAAAAATCCTCCCTCCCCCCCACAGAATAGAGCTATCACTGGTGCCTGTTATCTCCCTGAACCCCCAGGTAGAAAATGGTAATGATACCACTTAACATCACTGCACATATGGAGGGAAAATGGAAATGCCAACAGCACCTCAACTATAAAGCAAATCAAATTGAAATATTAATCCGCTGATTAATATAACATTATGAGAGCCCATTCTCTTTGTTGTTAAACAACAAAGGGTTGCAAAATAAGCAACTGCCTAAGAGGTAAGGGGTTTAAAAGAGTCCCACAGAGGTGCTAAAGCCCCTTTCAAACATCATTACTCTGCATAATGTATTCCCTTCCACAGTGCTGAGATTTGATATTGATGTTTACTCATTTATTTTTTAATTAACGTTCGTTGTTAATGAATTCTTTGATGAGAGGCATTTTGTAAATCATTATCCTTGGAAGAGGAGAAAAGGGATGAATTGTTGTTGCACCTTTAGACTTGTGACAGAAGAAGAAAACGTTAAAGGGAAAAAAGTTATAAATAAGAAGTGGGGTCATTGTTTTAAAGTTTGTTTTGGATGCGTTAATCCCCTCCTCCCTGTTGATTTTCCTTGTTACTGTTTTTTCTGATTGCACTATACGAGGAGAAGTGTTGAAGTCAACATGAGCCTGTGTGTGAGGGAGCAAGTGTGGAAACTTGACTAATTACAGGAATATAACTCAAGGCTTTCAGAGTCACTCAAGTGCAGGACAGCTGCAGTTTTGAGCCCTTAGTGGATCTCTGTCCTTCCCCTCTTAAATATTGATCACTCAGGATCATTTGGAGGACATGAAGTTGCAGTAGAAGCAGTTAAAGTTTGAACCAACAGTTTATTCTGCACAAAAAGTTAATTTTGCAGCAGGAAATATACTGAAGGACCTGCTGTCCTTTATGTGTATGACAGAACATGAGATGAGATGGAATTTATCATAAACTCTTTATAGTCAAAGTGTGTTAAGAGATGCTTTTTAAAAATCCCCCAAAATTCATCTAATGTCATCAATAGTCAAATTGGTCTTTAAAAGACAATCACTGAATATTTGTATATTTTTAGCTTGAGCTTTTTTTTTTTAAAGTTGCAAACAAAACTTGGTCCTTGTTGCATGTCAGTTTCTGTTGAAATATGTTTTCAGGTAAAGGTTGTGGTTCAGCTGGGTGGTGATAAAACCCCTGGTTCAAGGATTCACTTCCAGTTTTCCTAATCAAAAGAAATCAGAACATTATTATTCATTTTTAAGCTAAAAGTGTGCCGTCTAACACAGTTTCTCCCTAAACCTCCTGGAATTGTATATTTTTATCCAGAAAAATGTTGAAAATAAAAATTATCTATGAAAGTTTAGGTTCATAACTTTGAATTGGATCTGTTGTTTTAAAGTTTTCTCTTTGAGCAAATCCATCTCACCTGTTCCTAGAAGCTGACTTATTTACTAAAGTTACTATTCCTCCATCTTGCATGATGCCTCATACAAACACACAAAATTAAAAGTGAAACCTATTAATACTTTATTTTATATTTTATTTGTATTTTCATTCACTGATTATTTCTGATATTATTCAGAAATACAAATTTTCATTCATAAACTGACAGACAAACACTGGATGAGGAATCATCAAGACTTTTTCTCTAAAATTAAGTTAATCTGCTCTTTTAATCCAAATTGCTAATATAGCTTTACTTTTACTTTACAACAGCTTATTGTTAAAATCAGAAATGGACCAACTAATTACAGATTTTGGTGATATTTAAGAAAATAATTTCCCAGATCTTCAGGAATCGGTGCTCTTTATAGAAAAACAGTCAATAAAACAAATATATTTATTAAAAAATTAAATTATTTTAAAGCCAGGAGGTGGAATACTTGACATTCAAGAAGAATATTTTAAGATGATGCAAGAATATGTTTGAGTTGAGGGAGTGAAGGTCTGTGATACTGAAAGCTTGTCTCAGTGTGAGGTCTGAACCAGTTGGCCATAGATGAGTCTCAAGCCCCCAACCCATCTGGAGCCATCTTGGAGACAAAGCAAATAACCTGGAGCTTGTCCATCTCTTGGCAGGGTTGGTCTTGTGTCTGTACATACAAGGATGATTGTCTCTAATCCTACCAAAGAATTAATAGCTTAATTGGATCAATTAGATGTCCCAATAGGTTCTGATGATGTGCGGTAGGTACATAAATCAATATTTGAAATGTCTGTGTGGATGTTGTATCCAGGTTGTTGAGTGTTCGGAGGTATTTGTGTCTTCATCATACGATCCCGGGGTAATTTTAGACAAATTCTAAGTGTTAATTATTATTCATTTGCTTATATCACAGTCTAACTTCAATCACACAAGCAATTTTTCAAGTTTGCGTCACTTGACGACATTATGCAGTGCTTGTTTTCTGAGACAGAAGAACTATTTTCATGAGTTATGGCATTTGCAGAATCTCAAAGATCGAACTGCTGTTTTTCTTCCTCCAAGCCAGTTTTAAATGGAGCCAAACTGCACAGCTTTAAAGGCACATTCATCAAAAAGCGAGTACACTGCAGATGCTGCCACTTTTTCTTTAAAAAAAAAAGATTGCAAGTAGAATTATGGCTTTTCATCAGCCGATAAATTTCACTTGTGATTAATTGCAACACTCACTTTTGGGATCACTTCTACACAAAAGAGCATTTCTGCTTTGTAAAATTCATATAAAAGAAATGCAAATCAATGGTGTTCTTGGCACCAAACATATGCTGCCACAATGCCAACAAGCCTGCCCCTGACAACCCCAGCTGGGGGCTTGTAAGACTTGCTCTTGGCAAAGGACGTTTTTTCCACCCGCTTTGCAAATGATCACCAATTAATACGAACAGCATCCAATTCTAATTTTGCACCTGGTAAGATTGTGAGTGTCTTCTAAAGCTCTTCTGAGCTATTGATATAAATTACATGATGTTTTTTTCTCCTTTTTGGTATCACAGCAGAAAAAAAAGCGATGGCAAAAGTCCACAACCCATCAAGACCCGAATCACTGGAAACCATCTAAAGGACCGTGTAGCAGAGAGGCATCATGCTTCAGATGATGAAAACACAATTTAACTGAAGGGGTTACAGAGGTGAGAACCTGAGATCTCATATGCTGATGCAACAACATGTTTTGTTCAAACAAAAGTGTAAATTTCCGCTTCTTCTGTAAAATACCTTTTGGCTTTCTTAAATCTAAAGAAGGTCCAATTTTTGTAGTGTCTTTGCCTTAAAACTTCAAGAAAAGGGATGTGTTTATCATCTGGTAACGCAGCAGCATCCATCCATGTGATGAATTTCACATATTGCACACAAAAAAATGAGACTAACAATTCAAAAGCATTTCACGTCACTAATTGCTCATCAGAGTTCTTAGCTTCACTCTGTCTCTTTCTCCCTCCATCTCTCACTCTGAAATTGATACTCGCCATACGACTTATGATGGATAGGAAGCTTTAATGAGCTCTTACAAGCAATTAAGTAATCAGGGAACCCTGCTGCTCTGCACTGGAGCTAGCAGGAGCAGTGACAAACGGAGGCCCATCAGTAGTGTAATCAGCACAGGACACAGTCACCGCTGCTCACCACTCCCTAACAGAGGGCAGCGATGGGCCCAGCAGCAGGATATCACCTCATATTATTGTTACATCTGCAAATAGTGTCTGAACTTTGTGACTTAGCGATGTGCTAAAGTTGGAATCTTATTATTCAATAAGATTTTTGGGGGAAATTAGACCACTTGTTGGAATGAAACTTGAAATGAGACACTTGGGTGACCAAAAGAAAACCGAAAAATCACTAACAGCCTGATGAAAAGTTCTATGTTAAAGCAGTACAAAATAACTTTAACAACTTTAATTTAGCACTGTGATGGGCTGCTTTGAAACTTGTCTAAGTGGATACTCGCCAAAAAACATGTTCAGCTTCATATGAGACACTCTGGACGTCTCTGGTCCTCCTATATTACACTTAATAACTTCAGTAATTCGGGTCGCAGCAGGAAGTGGTGTTCTGATGATTTATGCTACCCTGATGAAAAATGCCTCCATAGTACGAATTAACAACTTATTTCATAATAAGATTTCATTACAAGTTTATACAGTATTCTTGTTTATGGTGAGTGTGTCCTGTTAATTATTGAAACATATTTTTATGATCCTTCCCTGATATTTTGGGTCCTTCTCCTCTGGGTGTGTCCAAACATTTGCCTGTTGCTCTGACAATGCAAAGAAAATAACATCATATTTAGTGTTCCTGTCCTGGGAGAATTTATTTGATAGGTAAAATATATTTATGGAAAAATAAAAAACAAAAAACCCAATAAATCTGTTTATTGAAGTCAAGACTGTGGAACGGCACGTGTGTAGCACATCTCAACAGGTAGCATATTTCTACAGAACACCGGTTCCAGCGACGACCGTCTGAGACACATTATTTAGTACTGCTTTAAAGAAAACTGAATAAAATGAAGCTTTAAGCCTTAAACAACATCAAATGAGTCACATCATTTTATACAAGTGCATCCTTAAAAAAAGTGGGAACAGATGTGGAGGCAAATCAGAGGTACTTCACATTAATAACGTAGGAATGTTTGGATTGGAATTATTTTTACTTAAATCAATGACATTTTTTGGTTCTACCTTATAGGATCAGCTGTTCCAGAGCTAAGAAGACCAAGTCTTTTTGATGTTCTGCTCTTATATTTATTATTTTGCATTTTTCTCAAGTTTGGTTATGCAATGTTCAAAGACCGCTTCACCACTGTTCCAGAATCCATCTGATAACCTTCATGTTGTAAACAATCCATGTTACGGCGATTAAAATGGAATCTAATTGCAGGATCTGAGCTCTCTGCTCACCTGGGGCGTCTGAGATGGCGAGCTCCACGTTCACAGCTCCACATTCTCACCCACCCAAAGCATGTTGGGCGCCCCAGGGCGGCATGACACCTCTCCCACACTCTTCTGAATAATTCTGCCCCCACCATACATCTTGTGTCTCCATTTTGTGGGCCCAAGATAAAACATTTCACATTGCAAATCAAATATGTTGCTTATTAATGGGACGTCTTTGGCGAACACTACCTGCAGAAATGCCAGTGGGGGCAGCTAGAAGGGAGGGACGCTGACAGTGTGTCGTGTGTTTTTGCTTCTCTCTCTCTGGGCAAAGAACAAAACGGCTGAGGTTGCAGATTTTTCATTGCTAAACTGGCACACCAGAGTGCTCACACACACTGAATGGAAATAAGAAGACATGAGAGCTGGCCATGTTGGAAAATAACAGATACTTTCAGCTGCTTGTGTGGGAACAGACATCAAATTCCTAAGAGATAAAGTACTTTTCTTTGTTTCAGCGGATTACTGAAACCACCAACAACACACAAACAAAGCCTTATGTTTGGGTGACAGTACAACCAACAACAACGATGGCTGTTATTTTCCTTAACTACCATCTGGCTCATTATTTTCCTCCCTATTCAAACTTGGGCTCATGCGCTGTACAGTTTGTTTCTGCTAGAAAACCAACTGAAAAAGGCTGCAGACGTCTGCGTGTCTCTCCAAGGCTGAACCAAGCGGCGCTGTGCTGTATCGTGTTGAGCCGTGCCGCTAACTTGGCGTCATTTCCTCAGATCTCGTACAGATTGCACCAGCTAATTATGATCTAATAACTGGCAGACTGTCTGTTTCAATATTATTACAGGAAGAGTAGGTTAAATGAATAGCTCATCATCTGCCCCCTGTATCAGTCATGTTGTTTTAATGATCATAATTCCACCATTAAATCTTAATAATATGTCAAGATCATAAGGGAGACATGTCAATTTAGGGCTTCAATGAAAATTAAGCCAAGTATTGCTGAAGTAGAGCCTGTTTTTTCTTTCCTGGGAAGGCTTGATTTTGTTAGCCGTGTCCTCACACACAGCAGCAAGAGAACAGAAGCAGAGCTGTTTCTGAGTCCATCTGATATTCAAGTAATTAATTTCTAATCCCTGATTGATGTGTTGATGCTCAACCGGAAAGAAGCAGGGTAAATGTTTTCTAGCACTGGCATTCTCATTAAATTATAAGATTACTGTCATCTACTTTTCACCATTTCTCAAAGATAATCATCTGGTTTGCTAAATACAAAAACAGCAACTAACAAAGCTGTTAAAAAAAATCACCTTTTGACCTGTGAGACTGTTGTAGTTTGTTTCAGTCTCACATTTCTTTCGATGTTTCTGCATTTTTGTTGAACTTTTCTCTGAAAAAGCTGATTTGTTTTCCGTTACCATGACGAAATGTTTTTAGTTAATCAGAAAATGAACCTGCAAAATTCTAAATGTTCTTTTATCTTTAATTTTTCTTTTTCAGAAACTGAAAATGGCGCCTGAGACATGAGAAATATCTCAGTCTAGGCCATAATTCTAATCATTATTTATATAACCTTTCATCACACTTTGATTTTCTTTCATTCTGCAAACATTGAAACAAACATTAGTTAGTTTCATGTTCTTGGGCAGTAAAAATATGTTGAACAAAAGAATATTCAGATTTTACATCCTAAAAGTTTGGAATCAAAATCAAACATGAGGAAAAATCTTGTTAAGAGAAGAATAAAAGTTGCTTTGTTTGATGTTGGTAGATCAGTTCCTGGAAGATACTCTTGGAGTTTCAGTTACAGAACATTAAGCTCAGGAAGGCCTCCAAAAATCTGCAGAACAGGCACTTTTTTGGATGGACTCCTGAACTCTCTACAAAAATCTCACTGCTTTGAGGTACTAACCTGTATTCTAATCACTCTTCCCTCAAGGATTTGTGTTTGTGAGATAGAAACAGTCACTGCACACGGTTCCCGTCTAAGAATAGCTGCAGGAGAAAAGAAAAGCTGCAAAGTGAAAAATAAGAAAGACCAAGAGACGGAAAGAGAGCGGGAAAAAAATGAGGAAGTTGGTGACAATGAAAGAAAAAACGTAGAGTGTTTGAATAAGACAAAGGCTCTGTCATGGAGTCAAATGAAATAAAGATCATCAGTGCAATGTGGGGGTGACTCAGTCTGGCTCAGGACTAAACACGACACTGGGACAATCAGTCTAAATCAATCAAGCCTCTGAGGGGGTTTTGTGTTTGTGTGTGTGTGTGTGTGTGGGGGGGGGGGGGGGGGGGGGGGGGGGGGGGGGGGGGGGGGGTGGAGGGGGGGGGGGGTGTTGGGGGG
>SSNP01000010.1:5382228-5423252 GCA_006937955.1 Pachypanchax playfairii | reverse complement strand
TCTGTCTGTCTGTCTGTCTGTCTGTCTGTCTGTCTGTCTGTCTGTCTGTCATAATGTAAAACTGATCAGTTTTACTGTTTAGGTGGAGACCTAAAATAGAGCTCTGGTAAGAACAACAATGTCGTTCCACATGCTCTAATGTTGGTTGATCAATAGTAATTACTGACTCCTCGAACAGGCTAACGGAGCTCCTTTGGCCCCCAGGGGTTTCACTATAGACAGCTCAAAATCCAGTCCCAGGTAACTCCATAGGACAGACCTTTTAATTGCTGAGTTCACTGTGAGTAATTGAGGGTTGGAGCGTGTTTGCCACGAGGAGTGTGACTTCACTTGGCCTCCGTCTAATTAATCCCGTCACACAAGCCTTCTGCCTTTAATTTTCACTTTGCGCACGGCTTCATGAGGTGCGAATACAACTGGAAATATAAGTTGGTAACTGTATATGCCATGCTGAGACAGATGCACTACAAATGCAGCCATATGGATAAAATGAGGAGTGTTTCTCTGTGTTTTTTTATGTCTGTGAAAGAACATATTGCCTGACAGTTGCTTCATCATTTTAGCACAGCAACTGTCCCACTGCTCTGATTTGATCTCATTACACAGTAGACCCAAATCAGATACACGGAACTGTATCAATATGGTTTCATTAGCATACTGATTCATCAGCTGGTTAATTAGACAAATTTCCTATAGACTGATTAAGCCTCCTGGACCTCTTGGTGTGAAAACATATAGAGTGCATTAGTAATTTAATTATTCACTCCTACAAGGCGAGGTAAGAATTTTGTTTCATTGTTTGAATATTTCAGATACTTGAAAATAAAAGTATAAAATGCAACAACATGTAAATATAAAAGGAATACAGCAAAATAACAGGAAATTTGATCTTTTAAAGTCAGTAGATCAAATATTCACATGAATGTATATAATGTGTATTTATCTTAAGACTGTTTAAGTGTAGAAAAATCATGAAAGGAACTGTAATGTTGGATGTAATGTGTGTGTGTGTGTGTGGTAGAATTAGTTACCATGACGCTTTAGGACAGATCATGTCCAGCACTTCTCTCTCTGTGATGTGCTGGTAACTAACTCTTCCTCAAAAATCCCAGAAATGCAAAATTTCATGACAAAATATTTTCTTGGATTAGATTACTGTGAGCAGGTTTTAGCATCTCATACTGATGAGGATGGTTTGGCCATCATGGTGAGAAAGGGAGCTGGTGTCTATTTCCAGCGCTTTTTAGGACAGAGGCGGGGTCCCACCTGTACAGGTCGCCAGTCCATCACAGGGCCACATAGAAACAAACTATTCACACAAACTCACACACAGCGACAAGTTAGAGTTACCAATTAATCCATAAAGGGTAAAACAATGACGGTGAGTTAAAAACAAATTGAAACGTAATTAAAATACTTCATGACTGACTAGCAACAAAAACTTGGAAAATAGTCATGAGAATGTTGCAGTTTGTTTTCAGTTAGCCCCGTGTGACCATGTTGCACATACCACCGAAATTGTTTCAAAATTACATTTTTTTGGGAAACAAATGATGTACAATCATTAAACTAGATAGTGCAACAGAAACATCATGGAACAAAACTACATTAATGTTATAGTTTTGAAGCTCCCACTGGGATTGTTTTTTGTTCATTTCTTTCAAAAACAAACAAACAGATAAATAAATAATTTGCAGTTATCATTTGAACTCATCTTTGTTCTTTTGGCCTCTGTCTGACTTGTAACCAACGTCTGAGGAGAAGTGGGTGCTGTCTGGAGGTGTGATGGGTGCTGGAGCTGGCGCTGCCACGTTTGGGTGGCCGTGCAACAGTATCTGCAGGCTGCCATCCTTCTGTTCACAGAGCATCTGAAGAAAGCAAACTGCACTGTTGCTCACACTCCCCTATCCCGTTGTTGTCATTGGCCAACAGCCACCAAAAGTGAGCCAACTGAGTTAACAGACACTTCCGCTCAGCACATAAGGAACCATCTGTTTTAAAAGCCAGAAAGAAATAAATAAAGAGCCTCTTTCTCTCTTTCTGTGTTTCTCTCTGGTTTCCTCCAGCCCCCACCAACTCTTTCCACCACAGGTCTTCAATATAGAGCTCCACTATTATCCTGACCCTCACTTGTTATCATTTGCAATCTTCAGCTAGCCTGCAAAATTACTGCTGTGACTACTCTCAATCTCCACCAGGCTTCATTGGCTTCTCAAATTGTGTCCAAATGAAAAAGTAACCAATTTCTTATTGCAGAAAACTATTTTGTTTCATCAGTTTTCCTGGTAAATAATAAAATTGTTGATTTGTTTTCTGTTTTGACTACCAGCTCATAATGTGTCATCATCACTGCAGCAGTTATCACATATAAAAACAACTCATTTGTAATTTATTGGACATTAACAAGGTCAGGATCATATTGAAGCCTGATGTTTGTGACATCTTGAAAATCACGCCTGTGCAGTCGTCTTGGCTGCACGGAGCTCCTCACACGTGCCAGCTTGTAGCTAAATAAATATTGGCCGAGGGACATTTGAAAAAACATATTGTCCTGGCTCACTGCTCACTCCCACTGCCCACTGCTGCCAAAACAAGACACTGGGGGTCCAGAGCAGAATCTCCTCTCACATGAGCGGTTTGGTACTGGTCAGCTTTCTGCCCCTGCAGCCTTTGTGTCTGTGCTTACAGGTCTTCTGGTGTAATGTATTTACTCAGCTCTTCATCCTGCGGCTTGTGCAGAGGATCCTGGAAGTCTGCCATTTGCACAAACACTCGCTGCCTTTGTTTCTCATGCGGCTTATGAGAAGAAGGGTGTGCTTGTGTCGTGTGTTTTGTAGGTTTTGTGATAACCAGAGATATCTTTGTCACTCCTATTTATGACTTGTTTTGAGACTGAGCCATAAATACGACTGTTTGCAACAGGCATTTCTCCTTTGACCATGTTTACATTTATTTTTACTTCAGTTTGTTTAGTTTTACTGTAGTTTTGTCTTGTTTGCAGCACTAGCAACCTTTCCAATGTTATGATTACAAATGGGCTAATCTTTATTTAACTGCTTGATTGACCTGCAGTATCTGATCTTCTGTCCACACACATAATCACAGTTTTTGCTCTTCTGACTTCATGAAAAATGTTTCCATAACATAATATCATTGCCTGCGTTCATTTTAACCAGCGAATACCTCATGAATTCCTCGTTCTCCAAGAAATGGAGGTGTATTGTAAAAGGTACATTATTTAGTAGATTTGACATGGCTGCCACATATTCACAGAGAAAGAATTAATACGCCTGTGAAAAGAAAAGCAAGAAGAAGAAAATCGACTGAAAGTAATTAATTATTAGAGCCTATTTCTAGTCCTCCTCTTAAGCCTATTTAAAGGGCATTAGGTATTATGAATGTGAGGTGGTCTAATTTTACTCCTGTTATATCTGTCTTCATCTGGCTACTTTTCCTGCTTCTCGCTTCCAATTTAAATCTTAAATGTACTTTTGCGTCTGGATTTTACTCAGTTTTCTTCTTATCAATAATCACTTCTTAATAGTTTACATGTTTATATATATAAAAAAAGCTTGAGTATTTGCCCAGTGGGTGAAAGTAAGTGATTTGAAGATATGAATTATGTATATGTTAAAGAGAACACATTTGGGAATTAAGGAGGATAAGTAGTGGCCCATTTTTTGCCTGTTAGCGATCAGCTTGGAGTAATGCTGGCTGCATTAGGGAGAGCTAATGGGCACTGGGAGGGGGTGAAGGGGAGGGTGGTTAGGGTGGGGTCGGGCCTTCTTGCTGGGTCCTGGTGACAGATGGTTGGCTGCCTCTCTGGGTGGCTGTGGATACGAGGTCTGTCGTAAGGCTGATCTGCGGTGTCGACAGGATCACAGAGATCAGTGAAGACACGAGTGGTGAAAAGGAGAGGAACAAAGTTTGGAACGAATTTGGGTTTTAAAAGAAGACAGAAGGTGATGGATTGTTAATTATTGAAGAACCTGGAAAAAAAGAAAAAATCAAATAAATCAAATAAAACACATAGTGGTAGTGAAAGCCTCACTGTTTGCCAGAGGTTGACTGAATTCCTAAATCTGATGCTGAAACACCTGATTTTAGATCCAGATGTTTCTACATTAGGTCTAAAACAGATGAACTTCCCTCTTTCCTCTGTTTCAGGAAAGTGTCTTCAATGGTTTTTCAATTCTCCAAAAGAAAAAAAAGAACCTCAGATTTTAAAAATGACACGAGTCATAAAACTGTTGTTTCAGAAAATGATGTTTCAGCACTACAGTGTGTGAAATAACTGGATATCTAAAATGACAATGGCGTCACCTGACAATTTACAACTTTTTACCAATTGTGAATAAGTGAAACAAATAAAACAAACAGTAAAAATGAGAAATTACAGCTGAGAGGTGAAACTCAAGATCTCATTCAAACAAAGCAGAAACACTTTATTCTGTTTGGAAACATTCTAATTAAAACAAACAGCTTCAATTTAATTAAACCTACGTTTTTATAAAATAATCAAAAAAGTTAATGGATGATTTTCTTGGCTCTGCAGGTTTGTGTGTTAGCAGGAGATTTACAGATTTTTAAGTTAAAATATTTGGACTAACATAATGTTTTTGATATATTATTGATAATAAAACAAATTTAAAGTTTTCTCACATTTTACATGTATTTACATGTATTTGAGCTGATGTGAAGTTCTTTATTATTGGACCACTCATCCAATATAATAAAAAATTAAAATAATTTTGGTTGTCTGCTGGATTATTCTGTTTATCATGAACTTCACGTGTTGCTTTGCAGATAAAAACATCTGTTTATCAAGTGTACCAACAATTTGACAAACGTGGGTCGTAAGTCTGTTTCAGAGTCTCAGTGAAAGTAAAGAGTTCATAAAGCCCGACATCAATTCTCCACCTTCAGTGCCCCGTGGGTACATGAGACCCGGCCTGTTAGGCGATTAGCCCGTCTTACAGTCCCGGTGATCGGATTAAATGATTCCCACAGTCTAGTCTGAAACTACTCCCGACCCGCAGCTCCGGAGAGCATCTCAATATCCAATTTCACAGCTTTCTAAACCTGGATCACGGAGGCTATTTATTACTGTCACAGTCTTTGTGTTGAGGAGAAGGAAGGGAGCAGCTTTTGTTTATCATCTGTTTCAAAGCAGCACAATGATCAACACAGAAAGGCAAAGTCCGAACGTCTGACGTTACCTTTAATCTTCCAAATAGCACAATATCCCAGTAAAGCCAACTAAACCTGTACTTCCTCTATCAGCTGTTACTCTAAGATCTTTAACCCAAACACTGGCTGGAGAAACAAAAGAAAAAAACCCATTAAATTTGTAAATCTTCTGAACAAAACAGGGATATATCTGAAGGTCTTTCATTACAACTGTAGATTTCATTGAGACGCTGTGATTTTGAAAAGTTTTGCCAAAAATAGAGGCTTTGAAATAACAAAAACCATTTGTGAGACAGTCTTAAACGGGACCAGACGCAGTAATAGGTGCCTCCATTATGGAGGCTTTATAATTTCCCTGCTTTTTCCTCTTAGAAGCTGTGTTGTTCCTCTGAATTACCTCTGAATGATTTATACTCGCTGGTCTGGCCTCTGATAGACCCTGGCAACACAGATAGAAACACACTTAGGGCTTTTTGGTGTGTAAACACATTGCTTAAAAAGCCAACTTGTTTCAAACAGTCAAACACATTTGCTGCGACGGGGGCCACTCGGTGTCATTTCACTTGTCAAACACCACAGTGTCACAGCCAATCAGGGACCACCGTGGGCAACATAAGCCATTTAACCCGAGCAAACACAGTGTGTCACAAAGCCCGATGATGACTTAAGAGCCTGAGCAAACACTGGCGAGAGCCATCGGGCACGAATCAAGGCGGCCTGGCTGAGGACAAGTCACTCCCGTAATGGGTTTGTGATGACTCAAGATCGAGTGGCCATCTGTTTGTTACAGTGGGGGAGGACCACGATTCACAGCAATGATACACAGAATATTAGCTGGTTGTGCAGCAGAGGAGGGAAAGATTTGGCTGGTGGCACAGGATGTAAAGCATATGTCCATAAATGGTAAATATGTTGAAAGCTGAGGCCCTGATTTCCTGAGCAGGGGCCAGATAACAGGATTTGCATGGTGATTTACAGACTCAGTGACAGAACGCCTTTGAAAGGTGTAAGACTAGTAATCCTGCACGTGACCTTCAGGAGCTTCACCACACAGAGGTGGAAGGTGCTGATGTCTCATCAGAACTCAGAGCTGACCTGGAAAACTCACCACACATTTAAAGCACCTACGTATTTGCATGAGATTTCAATGATGGGAGTTTGAATATATACCACAGTCATTTGTATCCGGTCGGTGACCATGAAGTTCATTTGAACAACAGAATTCAAACCACAAGGAGCATCTGACGCAAACAGGAAAAAGTCCTCTGAAGTTCATCCGAAGGGAATCTTACCAGGAATATTTTACTAAAAAAACAATCATAAACAGCATAACTTCATTTAGTAAAAGAAATGTAAGAAATAGATCTAAATTTCAAAGTAAAAGCAGGCCCAGGATCAAGTTTAGAGGGAAAGATATCTGATCAATATGTACACTTTTGCTGTTATTTAAAAATTTCTAATGCAAAGAAACTAAAAATAAAAATGCTGCAAAGTGCAAATATTTCATGTTGATTTTTACTTTAATTCTAAGTGCATAAAAGCATCACTTGTTTTAGAAGTTTTTTTAAATGATATTCATCAAGCCACCAAAAAAGAAGGTCTTTTAAATTTGTACGTATTTATTTTCATTAAACATGCGCCTTGGATATTTTTTTAAAATCTGCATGAAAACTAAAAAGATAACAAACTCCAATTTAAAAAAAGACACTTTTTAAAATTATTTCAGCATTGACTAAACTGATAACTTTATTTTCTAATATCCATTAGATTGCTGCTCACAGCTACGTATGTGAACAAAAAAACATGAATTAAAATGATTGTGTTTTTTTCCACAGGCACATAACCTAAAAAGTATCAACAAGTTTTCAATCTTCAACTGTAAAATTAAGGTTAGAAAATATTATTCCATTCTAAAAAAAGAGAGGAAAAACAAAAACTGCCACAATGATGAGCACAAAGGTTTAATTCTCATGTAATAATCATCCATTTGTGTTTTGTTTTTGATAAGAAATACCAAAATTAAGATTTAAGGTCAACAGATTTAAAGAATACACACTATTTAGGGATGTTATGTGCAATTTTTCACCTACAGCTTTTTTTTTTTAAACAAAAAACAGTCATATTATTGCCATATTAAAGCTTTGTATATGTCAGATTAGATGTTGTTAAATATCCTCAGGGAAGCAATCAGGTGTTTAAAGTTAAGGGCAATTCCCTCCACTACAGACGATCAATAAATACCTCTAACAGAAGGGACTGTAATAGGGTTGGCTCGTAACCTGCTCTGACAAATTAAGGCAAGTAGTGTTTTTTCATTACTTACACATCCGTTTTCATTTTTCCCATCAGTAGAAGCAATTAAACAATGCTTCCTTAAATTAGTCATTGATTTTTAGCAATAGTGACACTTTCAATAAGGAAATAATAACTTTAAGGAAGTTTTTTTTTTTACTGCCAGTTGTGTACGAGCACCAGAAACAAAAAGACAGAAACAATTCACCTACATGAAAAAGTGGTGCCTTAAATTAGGCATTGATTTTTCCTCAGGTGTCATTTAGGTTAAATGCTTTGTGATTTTTTTTTTCTACCAAGCAAGTTGGAAATTGGCAAGAATCCATAATCTGTTAGTTATCACACCTGAACGTGCACATTTCAGTTTGGTCCTGATGCAAAAATTGAAAAAAAATAACAAATTAATAACTGAAAAGATGGAATTTTCATACTGAACATAAACCAAACTTGATTTATCAATCTCATTAGAGCAATATAAATACTAAAAAAAACATGAGCAGCTTTTCAAAAACTCTCATGTGATGAATTTTTGTGTAAAATATTTAAAAAGTGGACATAGATTCGTTTTCAGAACTATTTTATTACAGAATGTTACTATTGCCAATCCCATCCCACACATGTTAGCCTAAAAAAAACAAAACTCAGACAGATCAGACTCATTTGGATGCAGAAATGGAAGAAAAAGAATAAAAACACAACAGAAATCCAGAATCGCTGGCCAAAGCTGCTCAACACTTTCTTTTTTTTTTTGTATTTTCTCTTATTTTGAAACCAAAAAGTACATTTACAATTTGAAGCAGCAACAAAATTTGCATTTACCTGATTATGAAATGGAACGTTACAATATTGTATCTTTTTTTAGATTCACCACATTATAAAACTCTAAATATTTCCTCTTTTTGTTTAACCAAACTGAAACCTATTAATGGCAAAGCAACAGTTTTTAACCAAAATGTACACCTCATGTTCACCAGGAACAAAAAAGTAAAAAAAAACAAAAAACAAAAAAAGTCATATTCATTTTTTTATTAACTTTTCATTTATGCTAATGAAGCAAATTGATTTTCACTTTTTTCTGCTTTGTGGATGCAGACGGTGTCTTAAATCAGTTCTTTTAATGATACAACAAACTTCATCTGTTATTGTTGAAAAACGAAACATCTGATTGACAAATTAATTTTTACCCCTTTTGAAAACTTTTACAAATCAAAATGTTGTTTACAGTGATGGAGTTACTTCATAGCAACCTGGATATCACATGTGATTTGGAGCAAATCTGTAAATTCCAGTGCATCCTTATGAGAGAAAGTGGCGTCTTCATCAACCCACAGGGTTTTTAGCAGATGAGGAAATGATCCGGTGGAGTTTATGTCGTTACAACACCTACAAGATGAGACCCACAGTTTGACTGGATGAAGATCAGAGAGCACTGCTAAACAGATGTGCTGTGTTCAGCCTGTAGGTGAGGCACTTCACACCTACACGGCTTGAAGTCTGTAATTTTTACCGTAAAAGTATCGTTAAATTTTCAGTTTCAGATGAAAAAACAAAAACCTTCATCTTCTGATTTGTTTCATGTGAAGTTGAGACTGTTTCTTTAACAGCAGATCAAAGTTTCCAGAGTTTGGCCTTTCTGGGACCATAAATTATTGAGTCCTGTCTCATCAGGGCAACGCATGCTCAAAATGAAGATTAGAGTAAAGAAAAAATAAAAATAATGATTTCCACATTAATGTACAAACATAAACAATAGTAAAAAGCCAACCACTTTGACCCTGGTAGGTTCCCACCGTGCTGTTCCTGTCCATAAAGTGCAACTCTCTGGATGTCAGAAAGACAAGAGCAGAATACAGGATGTGTGTGTTTGTGGGTGTGTGTTGGGTGAGTGTGTGTGTTTTCAGTCTTTTCCCAGAGTGACTGTGAATCAGAGGACGTGACAGTCTCAGGTGTACGAAGGGGGTGGGGCAGCACGGCAGAGTGGAGATGTGTGTTTGAGTGTGTTTGTGGAGCTGACGTTAATAAACGTAGCCTTCACTGTAGGGATGTGGATGGCAGTAAGGCCCCTCCTGTACGTAGGCCATGTTTTCATCAAAGTGCGACAGCGGCACCGTGTCTTCTTCGTTGATCTGCCGTTCCATATCCGTCTTCAGCACCGGCCGCTGGTTGTCGGGGAACGCCATGGAGAACAAGGCCTCAGGGTCGCACACGAACTTATAGACGTATCTTTCACCAGCCACCTGTTAAAAGACAATCGTATATTTTTACAAAAAGAAATAACATTAAAACCTAAATATCACTTTAAACTCGCTAAAAGGTTAAAAGTCTTAGATAAATTTAAAATTTAAGAAACAGATGACAAGCGCTATATTTTCCAGATAGTTTTTAAACATCTGCTTTAAAAATACGTCCATCCATATGAAAACGCAAAAATTCCCTAAAATGAAGTTTCCATGTTTGGCCTGTAGGTGGCGATAATGTGAATATTAACAACGCATTATAATACAAAAGAAGATCTTTCAGAAGATGGATCATCGTTCTACTCGGAGGCTGAATAATGTTTAGTTTAATATTACTTTCTCTCTCAGTAATAAAAACATTCAACACACAGTCAAGGTTTAACTATTACGAGGTCTAAACTGGCCCGAGATAAACAGTACTGTGGTAGTTTTTAGTACTTGTTCCAAACACAAAGCAAAAAAACTCCAGTTTGATAAAGTCCAAATGAACATAAACAGAACACATTCTGCTTCTTTAGCATCACTTGTCTTTATTTCTTTAAGTTAATTGATTTTTAAGTGAGATTATCTCTTCTGCAGTTTGTTAGCTCAATCATCTGAAGCTTAAATATATTCTATAGTCGGCTGTTTTAAATATCATGTAAAAGGAAATAATAAACAGATATTTTACCTTTTGCATGATTCCCTTCTCATAGTAGTAGCGCAGAGACCTGCTAAGTTTGTCATAATTCATAGCTGGACGATTCTTCTGTATCCCCCATCGACGTGCCACCTTGTAGAAACACAGAAAAACAACATGCGTTTGGTCAGTAAACAGACAAACATCCATAGACGTTAACAGGTGAGATAATAAGAATGACTGCAGCAGCCGAAATGTTAAACAAACTTATTTATCTATATTTTGCTAATAACAGTAATTAGACTGTGTCCAGCCAAAGCAGACCAGATTAGCGATGTGTTCATTAGGAGCTTGTCATCACATCGAGCGGAGGAGGCACAGATGTTACAGCACCTGTCTAGCTGACCACCCACCATCCGGGCTTGCAGTCCAAACCCACAAGCACACAGCTTTCTCTTCTTCTTCTGACTGATTTTTCATTTCACCAGTTTTCATTTCTTCTACAAAATAATTCTTAAACCAAACTGTTTTATTTTTGCTCGTGTATCCGCTGATGTGTAACACCTGCCTGACGTGAAAGCAGAAGACATGCGCAGAGTCACCTGATGGAATGAATGGACCCCCTGTTAGCTGCAGCTGGCCCATACCTCGAGACACCGTCGGGATCCGTGGACCACTGCCACCTTCCCATCCTCCTCCCTACACCCCCACCTCCTGATAAAAACCCCAACAGTAACTGAACCGCAGTATTTGTGAAGTGGGCGTTCACAGAGCCAGACTGTTTCCCTTTGAAAAGGTCCAACCACCAACATTAGATGACATTCTGAGGACATGCCTTGTGAAATATATAACCAGGAGAGTCTTTAACAGTCACGTGGTGGAGCACAAAAAGTGTGAAATAATACTGACAATTTAATCACTGAAAAATATCAGATTTAACCTTGTCATAATAACAGTAACTGACTTAACATGTAATTGCTTTTGGACTGATGTTATTTCATTATTTATTTATTGTCATTTTTAGTCGTAATTTTACTTTCACATTTTAATTTTTGAAGATTTCATGTGGAAGGTAGTCTGAAATGTAGACCAGATTTTATTAGACAGTCAGTCTGACCATCAATGAAATAAATCCCATATCTTCTTATTGGCACCATAGAATTACATGATAAACTACATCACAGCATCACATAACTGACATACTGTTAGGAGTCGCCCATCATGTATGTGGATCGTCACCAAATTATCTCCTTCAGGTTGCGTAAATATCAGAATTTGCATAATAAAACGTCACAGAGACATTTAAACTGTTCATATTTCTACAAGAAAACAATAAATGTTGCTTTTATTTTTCATAATTGCCTGATATAAATAATGTTTTAAAGAAAAGTTTTTTTCTATTTTATTTATTTATTTCTATAAATCATGACCCTGTTTGTTCAATGTCAATTTATTTATTTAGTATTAATACGTGTGTGTGTGTGTGTGATTAACTTCCCTTCTCAATCCTTCAAGATAAGAGAGAATTACTTTGAGCATCAGCTTTTAAATAAAATGTAAACAAATCTAAAAAACTCATACAGATTCAGAAGGACAATCAAGTTTGTTTAATTTGAAAACAATCCGAATCTATTTTCAGTTATAAACTGTTATATCAGAACGCAATTTACTGTGATAGCTTTTCTATTACAGTTCAAAGCAGTAATGAGCACTCTGTCTAAAATTCAAGCCCTTTTAAAGCCTGAAGAACATTTTTTTTATTAGCAGCACCTGTAGAAAGCCTGAGGAATTTTCTATGGACTCTTAATTTATTCCCGTTTTGAAAAAAAAAATAAATAAAATAAAAAGGTGAAGGCTTTAAAACTCAGGTAGCTGCTACATATGGATGGGACTGCTGCAATCAGTGCAGAGTGGGCCTACTGTAAAAGGACACAAAATACATGCCAATTAGATTTAAAGGCATGTAAAAAATGCTTACAAACAAAAAATAGTAGGAGTTTGTTTCTGAAAAAAGCATATTTATGAGTCGCGTACCTCTTCTGGCTCAATGAGTTTGAACTCCATGCCACGGCCGGTCCAAGCAATGAAGTGGGAATTGGACGGGTCATCCAGCAGAGCCACCAGGAACTGCCACAGCTGCAGCGAGCCTCTACGCTGGTAAGACGGACCTTCACGGTACAGGCCAGCCTCCTGCTTAATGTCACCTTTAAAACATAGAATCAATAATCATTATACGGTTGCTGAAAATAACTGAAGATAGAGAAGTTCTGTCAACTCCGCAGTTTGGCTCACCTTCAACCTTTTCAGGCACCACACAGGTATCATCATAGAAATGTCTCGCCACTTTGTCGAACATACAACCTTGAAAGACAAGATACAAAAGACAATTTTGATGTAATGTTCTATGTAAAAACAATAAAGACACCATCACAACATCAACGCGTGTCATCGTAGGTACCTTCAGTCCTGTTAGCGTGAGCCAAATAGCCGTCTTGTCGTAAGTAGACAGAATGGCAGCTAGGCACTTCTGCTGAAACCCAGGCAAGAATGAGAGTGGGTGTTAAAGAGCCCAAAGGCGGCATTAAGATTACTATCTCAGCTATCTGAGAGCATTCTGTTCACTCAACGCACCAGTGGCTCTGATTAAAGAAAATGCCCTCCAGCCTCGGCATTGCAATGGCTTGCAGCCACAGGCGAACGCTCTGTATCACACTGCTAAAACTCGCTCCGAGCGTCTCCACTCAGTGAAAACACAATCAGACATGATGTAAGTTTTTCATAATGCACGAACACGAGATGAAGCTGTTGCACTTTTTAAAAATCAAAACCGATTCGACCTGTAGGTGCTAGTTTCTCTCTTTTACAGAATACTTTGCGTCAGTGCCATGTTAGCTCAAGCTTAAGCTAAGCTAACATGCCGCCATCAAACAATGAGAATTCAACGTTATTTAATTTATATTATTTAATAATATAAATTATGCTCTGTTCAAGCATGAGAAGACACAAAAATACCTAAATTAAAAGTGATGAAAGTTGTTGGGTTTTGTAATATTTTGGTCGTCGTACAAAACTCTAACAGGCCCAATGAGGCAGATTAGCTTCAAGTGTTGAAACTTCTGAAATTTGCCAGTCGTATAATTGGTAATTTAAAAAAAATCCACTCTTTTGGTGACTAGAGTTAATCTTGTTTTCTGTGTTTAACTTGTACATTTTTGGCTTTGAAATGGCATATTTAATTTAATTATTTGGTATCTTCTTTTTACAGAAAACCGAAATGCTCCTAAGGCTGCTTAAAGATGGATTCTGTCAAATTTTACAAGAATGGCCAAAAGTTCTCATATGTTTAACGTTAATTTCCAACATTTACAGTTTTATTTTACAGCACTTTCTAACTGATTTGTCTGCTTTTTGTGAATGTCCAAACCTCCCAGAACACGAATGAGATGCTATGATCAAAAACAAGCAAATAGGCTACAAAGTGAATATTCAATAAACACACTAAGAGCCTTCATTTAGGCCCATAAACATTTCTCTGAGCTTCATCAAAGTAATGGGCTTGTAGAGGAAATTGCCGCTAATGAAATTACCACTCCCCTCCCATCCTCTCTGACAGGCCTGCTCCAGTCAACATGCTCAACAGTAAATGCTAATAAATTTACTCTCATGATCCATCTTGCATGTATTGTACAATACAGCCTGGTAGCAGACACACGCTAGAAAGACCTTAATACATTTAAATGAGACTTTTTCTCTCCTTTCTCTTTCTTCTATTTTATACATTGATGTTTGCTAATTGTCTTTTCGACCATCTACACAATAAGGATGCTGGTAGTTCTCTGGTTTCAGCTTCAGAAGTACGACGATAATATAATAACTGATGCTGGAAAGAAGCTACTTGGGATTTGATTTATTTATTTAATAATTTGGAAAAAATAACTGATAAAAAACAAGTAACTTGACAGTACAATTAATTGTGCTGGTAATGGTTTACCACAAACCAGTTGCAACTTAGATGTTTGTCAAAAAAGAAAAAGATGCCTCTGAACCAGAGCCCGTGCGTATCTTTTGGCATTATCCAGTGGTGTTAATTGGCATTTAGAAGCCACACAGTTGTGAAACTACACAAACACATGTATGGTACTGAAATGCGAGAAAACACCAAAATTCACAGCTATCAGGGCTTACAAAAAAAAAAACATGAGCTGCTGTTTGGCAAAAGACTGAGTCTAATATACAGTAAACGAGATGTGAAAGACACCCTCGAGTTTTTCCTGAACTCATCTTCTAGGCCTTGCTTTTCCCCCTGAATGGTCACACACACCCTCCTCCGACTCTCCCTCTCCTGGGTCTTCCCTCTGTCGCTTTGTGAATGAATCCAGCAGTCCAGTGAATGTTCATTCATGTCCTGATGTAGCCTTGGGCACCACAGAGCCCGATGATTAGGTCCCTTTAGTCTCTAACTAAAGGGAGCGAACAAGCGTAGGAGGGCAGCTTCTGGAACTGTGACCAAACAAAGCCCCCTCCCCTTTTCTATTAGAGCACTACAGGAAATGGTTCGAAGTGCAGACGCCAGGCCCAACCAGAACCACTGCCCTAATAATGGGCAAACTCAATAAACGCTCACCCCCTCCTCTCATGTCCTCCTTAGTCCTAAAATAATCAGCTCTGGGGGGAGGACGCACATTTCACTTAACAGTCCTAAAACCAGCAACTTCTTCAAATCTCTCACCTGAATCATAAGTGAAGTCCCTTGGCTCCTGCTTGATCATCATACCGGCAGGGTATCCGTGGGGAAGCGGTGCTCCCATCATGGTTGGATGCTCAAAGAGCGGGTCAGGGTACTCCTGTTTGAAGCCTTGAGGAGGGAAGGGGATGTTGGGCTCTGACATCTGCCGGTGGTAAATGGGCCGGCTGTCCCGAGTCATCGTTGGTGGGGAGGGAAACGAGTGGCACGGCTCTGAGAGCTGACGTCGAAATCTGAGGCAGACAACAAATTCAGAGGGGTTCATTATCAGAGAGAGACAAACATAAAAAAAAAAAAACGTAAAATGTAAAAAAACTTTAATCATTTCTAAGCAGTGAATCTCCAATTAATACATAAATAACAAACACACATACCATTTTATCATTAAATCACACTTTTATATTAAAAAAGAATAAAACTTCCACATTATTGTTTCCTTCACTTTAATAAATGAAACAAAGCAGAACGTAGGAGAATTCATATGTTTTTGTCACTTGTTTTTTCCCCTCTGTCTGTTGTGGATTCATCAAACACATGAGATTGTAAAACATCTGTGACTTTATTAAAATGTGTTCTGAAATGTAAATGTGATGTAAATGGAAAGGCTGCAGACCTGTGGTCCATGGAGTAGGCGCTGTCAGGGAGGGGCTGTGAGGGCGGCGCTATGTGGGCATAAGTCCGGTCTGGTTTGGGTGTCGGGGCTGCTGTGGGTGAGCCATGGTGAAGGGGGGACACCGGGGTACTACAGGGGGGCGTCACCGGGCTGGAGGGTTTCATTCCTGCAAGCTGTTTCTGCTCATAGGCACTGCAGTTACGACAAAGGCAAAAAAATCATGCTCCATATGATATGTCATATTTTAAATATTATCAGACTTACAGATTTACATTAGATGACTTAGTTAATTAGACTTAATAAAAACTAGTCTTCTTTATGTCAGTTCAGAGGAGAACCTCAGAAAAACCTTTCCCTAATACCCAACAGTCAAAACTTTATTTATCTTCCCTCTACAGGTTCATCCAAACTGTATTTTTAAATGACCTTTTTTATTAAAATTAAATTTATTTAAATTTATTAAGCAAGTAGACTGAATTCAGTTGTAATGCAAATCAAATCAGGTCAGGACCAAACAGCATTCTGGTCCTAAATATTCAAATTACATGAACCCAACCGAACAGAGTTGGATTCTACTTTGGAAAAATATGAGATGCATCGAGTGTGATTTACGGCTTACCTGATGCTGTACGGGCACTTCTCTCCATACTGAAGTTTAAAGAGCCGCTCCTGACTGCAGTTGGAGCTCAGCTCTGAACATGGACTGTGCAGCTCTCGCTTGATCTTCAGCTGCAGTCCGTGGAAAGCCACTGCGTGTAAAACAAAGAACAAGGAAGATACTTAAATCATTTTAGAATTCAACAATAACTTGTTGCCATCTTAGTGTTTTCTATAAAAACTTGCTAGGTATCGGTAATTTTAAATGTTTATCATCCCTGATTGAGAGAATTAAAGCTACTATAATAAGTTTAGGACTTTTTTTTTAGTAAGTATCAATTCTTCAATGAATTTGTTGTCTCAGACCATCGTTTACTTCCAATCTTATTTGTTTGGCTTTTTCCTGGTGGGGGCTCTGTTAGAGAAATGTGACAATCATAAAAGTGGGTGTACAGCAAGCTCCTCTAAATGCTTTATCTGCTTTCAGCTGGCTGTCAATACGTTCCAGACGACAACAGCAGAGCTCATTGATCTGGTGATGGTGAGGGTTGGGGGTGGGGCGCTCTACCTATAGCCCCACGGTGAGCCCGGTGCATCTGAGAGGCTGTTAAGTGCCTGATCAGTCCTGATTAACATCCCATCATCTTGAGTCATGATCAACGCTAATCCAATTGACTGCGCCTCTGACGAAAACCCAGTCAGTCAGAATGAAGTCAGGCTCAGGTTGCCTCGCCGATCACCGTCTCACCGCGACTGCACACAAAGCAGCAGCGAAGTCTTCCCACAGCACTCTATCAAACGCAGCAGAGAGCCAGCCGCGGTTGAACAGGATCATTTCTGACTGATGTTTTAGACTGAGAAATTACTTTTCACTGAGCTAAAAGCAAATCCAACAGAAATTATGATCACAGAGACAAAGGATTAAATGCCCAAATTAAAAACAAACTAACATTCAGTCATTTGGCGACAGAAAAGACACAAATTTGTGGATCAGGAATATTTTAAAAATTCATCAGCAGTCAGTAAGGCCTTTTGGCTGCTGTTTTGATTAGTTTTCTTGCAAGTGAGTGACTGCTGCCATATGAGCAGGGGTTGATCTGCCAACACGTCATGTGACGCAGAGCCCCTGGGGGACGAGCCACACGGGTCCAACATGACAGTGCTTAGGGGTTGTTCACAGCCCTTGCTGGGGGCCCGACCTTTCCAGGTCATCGATCGGAGGTCAAAAAGACATTTCCTGAGGGGAGACCTTTGACAATGCTGGTGTCGTGTTTAGAGCTTATGGAGTCAAAACAATATCTCAGCTTTGCCTGTCAAGATTAAAATCAGCGTCACTCAACTATAATAAACACATAAACTGGTTTTCTGAGTTTAACAGAGAACCTGCAGCTTTGTTTGATGATGAAACTTTATTTTTTATATCTTTGATTTTCACCAATTTAAAGTCAAGCAGCTGGGATTTGTCGGTTAAGCATAAAAGTTTAGAGAAATAGTCGTATCTCGAAGTGTCACATCAGCCTTTAACAATGGCTTCACGTGTGCAGCAGCACAGAGTCTTAAATTAGAAATGGAAATGTCACAATAGATTTCGTCAGTGGGGTGCCAAGGTACACAAATCAATAGTGAGGGCATTGCTTCTGACTAAAACGGAGACTTCCTTTTAAGCCTAGAATGTCATGCCCATCACTGCCTGATTGCTCTCATTATCTATATATTGATTATTCAAGAGGGAAGGCTGTTTAGAAGAAGAAGAAGTTAAAACAATTACTGAGTCATTTTTCAATGCAAATGTTTTTTTATTCTTTTCTGGCCAATTGACTTGAACATTAAGCAATTTTCTATGATGTTTATTGTACAAACTGAACAGAAATGTTTGTGATAAACAAATAAAGATTTCTAACTCTTCCACAACAATCTCATTTAAAACGAAGTTTGCTTTGCATTGAATTCAAGATACTGTTAGAAAACCGTTGGCTCAAACTGTCGTGTACTCTTATGAACAAATTGTGAATTTTGATATTTGACAGATATTTCTCCGGTCCATTCATAAAAAAATACAGGTCTTTTGGCAACAGCGAAAAACCTTCCATTCCATTTTCACCTACTGTAGGTGCTCGGCTTTGCTGTTAAATGATGGAAGCTCAGATCTGCTGGTAACGTGTGGCCTCATTTTACACCTCCTCTACTCCTTCATTCCCTGCTAAGTTATGCTAATGGTAAGCATCTGTGTTGGAGTTTGAAACAAAGAAATGTCTCCTTCTTCTCCTTCAGCCTCATGACACTTTTACTTCACATGCTGCTTTGTGTCTCACTGGTGGAGAGCACAAAGTTGACATTGAGAAAAAAAAACACCTTAGATCACGAGAGCTGAGAGGTCACGAAAAATCAATATCCTAAAACTGTTTTAAAAAATATAAAGTTTGAATGAACAGCAGTTCTCAAAATAATTATATTATTTTAATCTCTATAATAAAGCCCAAAAGATGCATATTGAGGCAAAAATTCAAAAATTTTAAATCAAAAATATTTTTTTAAGTAACTCAGTTATGATAATGCTAATTCTTTAGATGATGCTAATAGCTTAGCAAAACAGCTATGTTGTTATCAAAATATTCAACCATCACAACAAGAAAAATGACTTTTATTATCTATTCAAATGGTTATGGTAGTTTGGGGATTTGTTATTTTAAGTTGTTAATTTGCTGCATATATTTGGACTTTTTTAGATTTTTATTGAAAATAAAAAAATAACTATCATTCAAAAATGCATGCAGAAAATCTGACCTAATATTCTAATTTTAGAAAAAAAGGAAAGATATTTAAAATCAAGTCAAACAAACCATGAGATTATTTAATATAAATCTGTTTTTATCAAAGATCTGTAACAATAAAAACTTACACAGCTGCATAAAAAGAACTGAATGCACTGTAATAAAATGTTGATTCAATGAGTGGACTTATGAATTTTATGGCTGCAGGATGGTGTATGTGGGATTAATTCAATTAACTGATTATATTAAAGGAAAAACAATAAAAACTGAACATTGCTTTAGTATTTTTAAACAAACTTTGAGTTCTGTTGTATTTTGATTAAAGCTGCTTTCCCATAATAATGATATTTATTAAAGCTCCATTTTTGTTGACTGTTCTCTTTTGTTTAGCTGTATTTAACTGTTTTCTTTACCTCACTGACAGTATACCTCCGTCTCTCGGACCGGTGAAACCCATATGGGAGAACTGCCGGCTGGGATGCCTGCTCAAGCGCCCAACCACCGTGCCCTCACCCTCCTGCCATCTGTTAGTGCCTCTCCAGTCTGCTGCAGGTTTGCCAACAGGACAATTCAGATGGTCAGCAGTCTCCTGCCATCATGGCCACCCACCCTGGCTACCTCTGAAGGACAACGGGACAGTCTTGGTGACCTCTGGTTCTCTACTGTGCTGCGCATCACACAGCTCCCCCACCATGGAATTTACCACAGGCCACTTACGCTTATCTATATTGATTTTTTCAAATTTCAGTTTAATACAGCTGCTAAATTCCCAAACTTACGAGTTCTGAACAACAATAAGTAAACTCAGATATACATATCCAACTGGATGATCTAAAAATATTTAACAAACAACTTTTTCTTTACAGTTTCATGTGATTAAATTGTAAAATAAAGTTATGAAAAATTATTTAAAGTGAAGATTCTGTTCAAACTAAATCCTAAATGGAATCTTCTAAAGCAACAGAAACTTTTAGAATTTTTGCTTTTGGATTTAGACAACACATCAAGATCTGCAAAATCTGGGCCTGAACTGCACGAACCGGGTTAAATGGGCTCAATGATGCCAGATTCTTTCTCAGTCTTTAATCTACAGAGAAATAAAAGATTTCAGCTGTGATTAAATTCTTCTAAAATAATTTGACTGTTCACGGTTCTTCTTGAGGTTTAAAGGTTGTTTAAAACAGAGAAGATGAAGATCTGTTTACACACTTTTATGTCTTTTCTCACAGTTTCATGTTCACTTTGGCTCAACTAAAAGACATGTGCTCACTCTGAGTCCCACTGAGCTCCAATCACTCATTTTCTGTCCCCACCTTGGCACTACTTCCTCCAGAAATGGACCATGCCAAGTCACCAGTCACAGTGTGCAATCACCGTTCACAACCAGGTGCCCTATCCTCATCAGTGTGTAAACTGGCTCTGGTCAAACTGTAACTTTCTCAAACTAATATTACAAACATGCTTTTTTCTGGAAAATCCTCAGCAAGGGTGTCCAAGGCCAACAGACCTTCGACTAAAAAAGATCAACGTAGAAACTAATTTTAATCTGCCTGATTTGGGAAATGATTTACACAAAAAGCTCTTTGAGATAATGGAGCTTAAAAATGCAACACTTAAAAGCAGCTTGAAGCACTTGGAGTTATAAATATCACCTTAAAATATTTTTTTTATGTTTCCTTATGCAAATAAGTGACAGTGCAGTAATGTTTTAGTGGCAGAGAGACGTTAATGATTAACAATGGATACAAACAGGTACAACCACCACCCCACATCCATGCTGTCACCTGTCTGCATACCTGGAAGACTGCTGAAGCTCTCCAGAGAACACTTGTGCAAGCAAAAGTGAGAAACACAAAAATAAAAACACACACTTGAACTTTCCACAAGCACAAACACACGAGCAAAAAAAAGAGGAAAAAAAGCCCACAGATGTTCACATACTGAAGCGCACACAAAGAGACAAAGAAAAGCAACATGGTCTCTTACTTACAGTTTTCGGTCTGGAAGTCTGGAACAAACTGCTCGTCATTGTCAGGAACTTGAGCTAAAAGACAAAAGAAGAAAAAGAAACGCAGTGATTGTCTCTGATGTTGACAGACCACGCAGCTCTGATCACAGACGGCCTCAATCCTAAACCGTTCACTGGGAAACCGTGTCATTGGGCTTTTTATGTTGGAATATTCCACTTTATCTTTAATGAAGGATCATATTTAAAAATCCAAAATGATTCCTTATAGAAAGTTTAAAATGTGGATGCTGTTTTATAGCTGTATCTGTTCTTACCACAGATGGGACTCAATCAATTAATTAAAACTATTTTTCCTGTCTAAAAATGCTTTTAAATCTTAAAGTTTGCACTTTTAACATAATTAAAATTTATTATCAAATTACACAATCTAAATATTTCTGAGTCCGTTTTTCTCCATAATTTGTCTACTTGTAGTTTATTCATTTTAAAACATTTACCAGACTTTTGCTTTGTGCAAAACTGAGTTTCAGGAGAATAATTCACACTTTTAATACAATCAACTCATAAACAAGATTCATCTTGTGCTTGTGAAAGTTTTTCCACATTTACTTCTGAATTTTAACAACAAAGTCCTGCCTGTGGATATAATATTTCACTTTGGTTGACTGTCTACCCCCTAAATCCCCTTCCTGAGGTCGGCTTATCCATTGACTGCTCCGCAGCCTCGGCTCTCACTCTTTGCCAACAGCCAATCACCCATTGTTAACAGTATCTAATTGGCTTCTTCCCTACTGGTGAATCCACCTGTACCTACAGAGTCAGGTCTGTTCCAAACCTTGCAATGTTTCACCTGCGCTTCAAACACCCCTGCACCCAGGCTAATGCTAAAATAATGAAGCCTGCTCCATTTCAGCTTTAATTAGGCATACACATAAATATATATTTATATTATATTTACACTCTGTGACTCTCCGCCACATCTCTCAAGTTTGACTCTCACTGGCAAAAAGCAAAAGGAGATTAAAATGTGTCATTAGCACATCTATTTATATGCTCAATGAGGTGAGTCCTCATTATCACGAGATCAGTAACTTGCCTTGACATGTCTAGAGATCTACCAAATAAAAACGACATATTTTACACTTTTATCACTCTTGATGTGGTCAGGGTTTTTTTCCCTCTCACCAGAGGTGTGAATTGAGGAGAGTAAACAATTAACAGATCAAGCAGTAAAATTACTTCAATTTTTACAAGAATTCCTAGCGTGTGAGTAGATTTACAAAGAAAGACAAAGTAATGAACTATTTCCTCTTATGATTCTGATTTATTTAAAGGTTTCAGTACTCCAAAGTACGAATTTAGTATTTTAGCGAGGCTAAAACAGACATGATGAAACATTCAACTAAGAATTAGAATCTTTTGTTTAACTTTTTTTTTTTTCTGAACAGACCTTATTTTAAATTGTAATTGCATGTAACAGATTTACAAGTTTCTTATTACTTAACTATTCGTACAAACTCAGATCAGAACTCAATCTCACGCGTTTTAAAGAAACTCAGACCCAAGACGTCAGTCTTTTAACTCAACATTAAAAACAATCATTTATAGAAAACATATAACTTGGAAAAAAACAAAGATGTCAAACTAAATAAAGTATAACAGGTAAAAAATAACAATTATTAGGAAATTAAAGGTACAAAAAGGAAGTAGAGGATGGATGAATCACCGGCCTCAGACTGTAAATGAGCCAACTGATCTGTGCCACAAACTCCTGGGGAGGACAGCAGAGCTGGAAATCTGCTGCCATTCACAAAACAAAACCAGAAAAAAAGAAGGTAAAAGAAAAAAGGGACAAAAATAAAAGACAAGAAGATTAAAGTTCTAAAAAGGAAAATAAATGAGGCCTGAGAGGTTTTTAGTTTTTCAGTCTGAATCAATAACAAGCAGGTTTATCTCTGATTTGCAAGACTAATTTGATAATTTGCATGTGGTTTTCAAAATCAACATTCTTACGTTTTTAACTTCTGTGAAAGAAACGATTAACTTTGTTTGGAAAAAGGCAGTTAAAGTGACTCCTAAGTTGAAGAGCTACTGTACAGAGGATTTGGAGGGTCAGACGTTTGCCGTCATTTGACAAACCTTGAACCACTCTTGTCTCAGCAGACGGAAATTCAGTCTGTCGCTCATAATTCCTCCTCTTGTTCCAATTACCTGAACTAATAAATCTTAGAAATGGGAAGGTATTCCTTTTCATCTTAATGGACAGGAAGTCATTCATTAAATCTACAATCTTGAATCGTACATCATCACATTGATCCACGACAGGCAGAACTGTAATCCTTAACAGTAATACCTCTTACCAGCTGCCGTCTCTTTTCTCGCTTTGGATCCTGAAATATTAAAAACATGTCTTATTCTTTCACACACCCTGTGGTGTGCGGCGAGACACCTAATTTTACCTCACCGCTGCTCAAATATTCCAATTTCGGTTCCAAAGAATACTTCTCATTTTTTAAACACTTTGAATCGTACTGCGAGCTTTTTCGAACGAGTTAAAGAATAGATGGAGTCCATAAATGATTGAGTCTCTTTTGGCTTTGCGAAAGGACGCAAACGAAAATTCTTCCAACTCTTTTCCTGAGGATGTTAAACTCAGTCATATAAAAAACATTAAAGGTAGCGCAGGTCTGTTGCATATTTTACAAATGTACGTTACAATTAGAATAACAGCCTGACATTTTTCACCTGATTTAACAAGAAAATTTTGACAGATTTTTATTGGAAGAAAATAAGTTTAAAATTTCAGAAACTATAAAGACAGAATAACGCGAATAAGTAATTATAGTACAACATTTTTCTTTTAGTTTTATACTTTTTTCAAAATAAATCCTGAATTCCAAATTAGCCTTTTTTTATGTCATCTAACATGTAGAATGGAGTAAAACAAATACATTAACAATTTGATTTACTTTTTTGGTTTAAACACCAAAAATAAATTGTTCACTTTACAACTTTAAATTTGTTTTTATGGCAATTTATCAGATTTAAAATCTAAAACTACAGGAAATAAACCGTCACATTTCTACTTTTCACAGTAAGATTGAGCTGAGTTCTAAACTTTCATTCTGCATGCAACTTTTAAATTATCTGTCAGAAGTACTTTTTCAAAGTGAAGAGAGAAACAAAGCTCAGCATGCACATAAAAAAACAGCTTTTTTTTACCACTAACCAAAAGTTCGGTGCTGCAGACACGGTGGAAAGAGGACGCTTGCACTTAAATCCTGAAGCATCCCGTCACAGTTAGACCACAAAGAGCAAGTCTTGCCATCAGAAAAAAATATATAAAAAAGCAGAGAAGTGGATGGATATATAAAAAAATCAGTTGTGGCTCTATGAGACGTTCTCTTGTGTTTTGGAAGTTAACAAGAAGAAAAAAAATTATAAATCCATTTCCTTTTTTTTTTTTGCTGCCAACAAATGAAATTCAAGAAGACAAGGTGATGGTTTAGTACAGCTGTAAAAGATAAAGAGACGAGTGCTAAGAGGGAGCAATGAATGAGGGGGAGGGCAGATGAGAAGAGGGGGTGAGAGAGAGTGAGAGAAAGAAAGAGTTGGTGGGCTGGAGAAGAGCTCTGATGGAGGCAGAGCGGCGGCTGGCGTGCAGCGAGTTAGCTGCTGCCAAAAGCAGGAGAGACAGTGAGCGTCAGAGAGCCTTCTCCTAGTAATTTGTGATGACACTCTCTGGGTAGAGCCTCCTCGGTCTCCCTCAAGACCCCTCGCTCACAGTCTCTAATGTATGCATGACACACAAGGTGCCTCTTCCACACAGGCTTTTAATTGGACTGCAACACAAGGCATGTAACTCCAGGCAGCTTTTATACCCCCTCACAACCTCTCCATTTTTACTCATCTCTCTTTTTGCTTAAGATTTAGAAACACTCACCTTCTGCCAGCCAAGTCTCCTGCAGCTGACTGAGGTCCTGGAAGAGCTCTAAGGGAGGAAAGCATAAAAGGGAAAAGGTTAAAAAACACAGTCAAAGCCCAGGAGAAGCATCAGAACTGACTCACTTCATTATGGCTGGCTGATATGCCACTGGAGCTCAGTGTGTGCAGCTAATAACAAGTCAATTTGTGTCTCTGACCACTGACAGAGGATTGTAAGACTCATCACAGGCTGCTGTGCTGTAATTGAGATTCTGTAGTTAGCAGCACAGGTGGCCACAAGCCAATTGAATTTTGCTAAATGTTTAGAAGCCGTGAAATTAACTTCTCCCTCAGTCCTGTGCCTACCTTCAGTGTCCAGAGCCAGGTCGGACTTAATGAATTTTCTTTTCCTGTCATTTGCCAGGTTCTTGTAGCTTGTGGTCTTTTCTTGCCGCTTCTGAAAAAAAGAAGGTCTTTTTTTTTCTCATTCTTGCGAAAGCAGTGATTCTGGTGTTGGCTGCAGCACATGTGTAACTAAAACATCTTCAATGGGTCATTCATTGAAGCTTCACTCACTTTTAAAGTCTTACTCCTGCAAATGATCGTGTGCTTTTCCCAGATGTAACAAGCTGCTGGATGTATGATATTTTGTTAAGCAGCAGGAAAATGTTTGGCTGTTTGTTTTTGATAATTAGATAAAAGTTGCATGAACCCTTGAAGATGAAATGAGAACAGAACAGATATCTAAAAATAACATGTTGTGAAAGATGAACAAATCTCGAGTTTTCTTAATATTTAGTTTGGAGTTTTGAAAGGAGGAAGTGGATCAAAAGCTAATTGTGATTTTTTTTTTTGGGGGGGGGGGTGAGTACTTACTTTGGAGTTACAGTAAGGCACTTGCTGGTCGTGAAATCCATCCATTCTGCGGTTCAGTGACTGAACAATATCCAGTGTCCTGCCTCCTGTTAAAAGTTGAAGAAAGCAAAGAAAGAAAAATGTGGTTTTACCTGTTAAAAATGGAGCGCAGCTCTTTGAAATGACCGACTATGGTGATGATGCAAAGTTCAGTTGTCAATCAGATGCGTAAACAAAGAGCGCACGGAGCTAGAGGGCGCACCGAAATCTTATTTCGCTATTCACCAAACTTCAGCAGAAGAAGTGGAGGAAATTACGTGCACTAACCGTAAGTGTTCGAGCCGTTTTCATCCGCGCTCAGAGTGACTCGGAGCAGCTGCAGGATTCGCACAGTCCCGGCTGCAGCCTGTGCTTCTTCCCGCTCACAGTGTCGCTTCCTTGCGGCTTGGCATCGCCTCCCGGGGCCTCCCATGGAAACAAGCCGCACTCCATTTCCTATTGGTTGTCAATGTCTTTCACTGGATCAGATTGCTGGCAGTCAGTCACGCCCGGCTGCTGGAGGAGTGCAGATCACTGACACCACTGTTCTGTATTAAGTTATTGGTAATAATAGAATTTAACACCAAAGTTGAGTATCTAATATTTAATGTGTTTTTTAAATCATTTTGAAACACTCACGCAAACAGCACCTGCACACCCTCTTCTCTCTCAACCCTCTCTCTCTCTCTCTCTCTCTCTCTCTCTCTCTCTCACACACACACACATACACACACAGTTTTGTCACTTCTCCCACTCGGTTCTCTTTACATACAGTGTGTATACACACAAACACGCCACTCATTTCTTTCCCGGTCAAGTTTGTGACCATGGTAACGGTGTTTTGATGAGCCTCCAGAGGGACTTGCTCAAGCGCCAGTTCTTTCCTCTCCTGTAAAGGGATACATTGTTGGGAGAGCAGAAGACCTACAGAAAGCACTGACCTGGAAGTAACTCACAGGTCACCGGGAAAAACACCTTCCAAGCAACTGAACACTGGTGACTAAAAACACATTTTAAACAGGAGGAAAGAGTCCAAACCTAAAACCATGGGAAGTTTAAACATCATGATGTGAAATAGGCTCTTACTTTCCTCCTATAAGGAGGAACATCTCACAAATATGCTGTTTTACTTTTTAAAGAAACATGTTTTAATTTGCGTATTACCAAATCAATTTGCATTTTTTACTTAGACGTTTATTATGAAATTGTTGAATGTTTTTTGATGATACTATCATTGTGGTGACCCACTCATTGAGTCAGAGAGAAAAATACATTTAATGAATTCACAAGGATTTCTAGCACTTTATATCAAATAAAATAGTCAATAATTAGCTGCTTATTAATCTTTATATTACCAGATTTACAAAGTTCCTGATAATCATGACTCAGTTTTATGGACCGTCTGGATTTCTCATTCAACAGTGTGTAAACATGCTTATTATTAGTCAGAAAAAACATTATTTTATAAGCTGCTTTAGTTGTTAGTTGTGCCAAATGAAATGAAGAGGCAGCGTATGATACTGCAGGCACCAAACATCCAATTATATGGTGGCTAAATAAACCTTATCTATTACATTTTTATTCATTTGGATTTATATCAGGTTATTCTTGCGGTTTTGACTAACTATATATTTAGATCTGTGAGTCCAGATGTTGTCTGCCCTTTCTAGTTCAGTGGCGAGTGAAGTTTGAGCCATCTCCTTAAGTTCCAAGAAGACTGTGGAATGTTTTTAACTCTCAGAAAAGCATAAGCTCTGGTGCACCAGTGAGTACGACAGGAAACATGTTTTTATCCTGAGAAAAAGACTGCACACACATTATTCATACTGAAACAAGGAAATGCAGTGGCAACAGATTACATTGTAGATTTTCATACCAAGGCTTCTGATTGCAACTGGAATAACGATTCAGATCTTGGTTCCTTTTTTAGGGCTTATCTGATCATATCGAGGATAAAACTGCTGCCCTGCGATTCATCACTTCTCTGGAGGAACTGGGACAACTTGTTGTTGACAATCATTTTATTTTGTCATGTAATTACATTTAGAGTTAATTTACAAAAAAAAAAGAATGTAATACTAACATTATTATTTGATCTTTCACTGATAAACATAAAGAGATCCATTCCCAGCTGATTGAGCCCAAGACAAGCTCTTTCTGATCACATTCTTATATTATTGTAATATTCAAAATTCATGTCCAGTCTCAGCTTTGTTTCCAGACAGGTTATATGATAAACCATTAGGATTTTATTATTATTTGTTTCAAAATAATTTCATGTGTTATATGGTGATGCATGTACTAACCATAAAAAGCTAATGCTACGTAAACAAACAAACAAACACGACATGGTTTATGTTCCTTTACTTAAAAATTCAGAAGAATAGAAATTTCAGTTTCACTGCGTGTACTACAAGATGTGTGAACATCAAATCACTTTAACAGCAGAGGCGACAAACAGTTCAAAAGAAGTTAAACTTCGAAACACAACCAGCACACTGTGCCAAACAACAAAAGCCTTTTTAATTGTTTCTTTCACTTTTCTGAGTCTTTTCTGACAGACATGAGTTGTTTGTAAGCAAGCATGACATGGTGTGAGTTCCAGAGTGAGGAAGGAAGCAGAAAAATAAATCAGACTGTGTACAAAAATACAATTCACTGTACAAATGGTGCACCGCACAAAGCGAAGGGATGGGAGACTCAGACCTTAGTCTCCACAGACATATGGCACTTTTAGAAACAGCCAAACCTTAATTAATTCTCAAAACATGCAGATGTGAGATGCAGAACACTTCCACCAAAATGTGAATGTTTTTGGTCTTTGGTGAAAGTGAAAGAGAAACAAATGTGCTGAATCTACACCTTTGAAAGTAATGCAGTTAATTTGCATAAGAATAATCTGAAGTCATGTAAAATACATTTTAGGAGTTAAATTGAGTTATTTTTTTCTAAAATGCCTCTTGAAATCTGCATGTATAGAATGAGACTGAGTTTCAGTCTTGATTCTTTTAACAGTATTACACTGTAAATAATGTAAGATCCTTTGTCGTTTTGTATTTAAATAAAATACACTTTTTGGAGCATAAATTAATATACTGGTTCTTCTGAATAGCTACAATACCAAGACACAATGTCAATGACAATCATATTATTTTCTGTTGCTTTTTTTAATTTTTACTTACTCCAGTACAACAACACCTTAAAGAAATGCAGCCACTTCATAAACAAAAAGTGATATGGTTGAAGCTGATAAGTGCTTATAATGTAGTTTAAATGCCAAATCAGTTTCTCACTCATGCAACAGCAAGTGTGCAAAGAAATGGTGACATTTCTGGAAATCTCTCGTGCAACATAAAATAAAAAAGTGGCATGCATTTCTATTTTTTTATTAACAATCAATAATCTTTTCCAAAATTTCCACTTAAAAACAGTAACACAGCCAATCAAAATAGAACAAAAATGACTTGCAGGGGTAAAAAAAAAAACGTGTGATCATCTTTCTTTGAAGCCATTCATGAGTGACGCACAGAAAGAAAATTAATCTCTTACTAAACACCTAAAAAATCAGCTGCAAATTCAAAATATGTCTGCTACACCAGCAGCAGCCACTTTCAATGTCCATCATGCATCACTAGTGTATAAATACAAAAAAAAATCAAACTACAACAACAACAACAAAAAAAAAACACATCAGAAAGCATAAATAGTAAAAATATGAATAAATAAATAAATAAATATCTCATTTATCTGTGGGGTTATTCCACGTCTCACAGAGCACAGCAGTTAAAATAAAACAGAGGAACAGAAAATAGAACAGTAGTGGACTTCCAGAAATAACTGGAGTATTTTTGGAGCTCTAAACTACTAACTGGAGATCAAAGTTCCCAGTTTTAAATGCATCTCATTTTGGATTTAACAAGACCTTCTCAGTGACATCATCATGCTGCAGGCAACACAAACTGAATCTACAGTGTGCTACTGGATGCTGGGCAACAAAACAGGCATCAACATCCCTGTTGTCAAACATGACCAGCTTCACCACAGTTCCTCTGCAGGTGTGTGAGAGAACTGAAAAGTTTGGAGACGTGATGGTTCAGTCTTTGCTCTCAGTGCGCGTTCGTCTCAGGATCGAAGAAAAGAAGCTGCGACCTTGTGGCGGTCCCATCAGCATGGGAGCCTGGTTCTTGTGGACAATCTGAATCTGGAGTTAGAGATTACAATAAAATAATGTAATTGTTTGGTTGTTAGTCTTTTTCTTATGGATTTAATGGCTTTGATGTTGCAAAAACACTGTTAAAACAAATAACATGACTTTCGAAGGAGGAGCGTTTTCATTAACCTGTAATTATGCATTTCTCTGAGTCGTGTAGCAATTCTGATTAAAATATTACATCTTATCATGTTTAAAGGTTGATTCATTGTGAAATTTTAGAGTCAAGTATCCTTATTTTGTTGAGCACAAAACGTCCTGCATAGCTACCGTATTTTTGCTTTTTTTTTTTTTTTTTACTTTAATAACCTTTACAGAGTGGTTTTAAACAGAAACTTATCAGATCTATATTATATTTGTATTTTGCTTCTGTTTGCCCTAATTTGATTACTTCTGTTGACATCTACTATTATCCTGAACAGATCCACTGCATAGAGTCGCTGGCTTTATGGGTCATATATGATCCCATTCAGGAGTTTTGCTCCATCATATGAGTCACAACTATTTGGTCACAGAAAAAAAAAGAGATTATTTTCTTCTTGAAAAGTCACCACAGAGATTTTCAATCAAATTCACCTTTCATGTGAATTGGTTTAATTTATCACAGTCATATAATGAAGTTTCCAGCCACAGTCCATTACACTCAATGCAATCTACACACAGGATTTGATTCAGTAATGCATCAACAAAAACAATCTCCCATATGGGCTCATGTCAAACGAGGTCTGCTGGCTTATAAATGTATCTTTGAAAGTCTTTAACATAACAAAGTTTGAAAATCCCTGGGGTTGATGACTCTGGTGACAAATGGTAACATATTATGGTCAATTATAATAAAGTTCTATATTTTTTATCTGACATTATCCGGTTACTGCAGCAGTGCCCTTTTTTGGGAGTTGAAACTGTAGCTTGATGGAACAATATTAACCAGTGAGGGTTGCCAGAGTTAGCGCATCATTAAACTGTCACTTTAAAAGTGTCAGAACACTAACGGGGTGTTATTGTCTGTATTCAAAGGACCATATTTTCTTCAAAGGAAAGCTGCCATTTATTATACCTGCACTCTGACTCTGTGGCAATTACTAACGTTGAAGGACTTTATACCATCACAAAACAAGAATTTAACATTTTCTGAAACACAAAACACACTGTAACCTTTCTGGAAAAGACACTGACCACAAAAAGGGGAAAAGATCTAAAGGAATGTCAGAAATAAATGTGTTTAAAATCTGCTGTAAGTTGAAGATGCAATGTTAAACTTACTGGTTCTAAACCAATGTGCCTTTTTAAAGAGGGTCTTTTATCAGTATCATGTCTGAACAAATGTCCGTTTGTGACAATCGCTCCAGATGTGTTTATCATTATCAGAGACAGTGATATGTGTTGTACGTGCAGTCAAAATGCAAATGGAGTGATGGTGTAAATATGTTTTGCATGCAGAGGAACTAAGATGCATTTGCATAGTTGTTGTTGTTGTTAATTAGAGGAAACACATCCCATTTGAACAGAGATGTTTTTATTAGTATTTAACAGTTTGATTCAAAATCAGCTCTGACAAACAGTATCAATTACTTCCTGTAGAAAGTTCTGCAGAACAGTAATTTGTTGTCGATAATGAACTTTGTTTTTCTCAGTTAAACAACAGCAGAACTTGTCGTCTATTTATTTTGTCAAACACTGATTTTGTTTATTGTAGGTTTTTATTTGTATCTGTGTGGTTCATAAACAAATCTCAGCAGTTTTCAGCTCTAAAGTAAAAAAAGAAAAAAAAACACATAGGTAGAGCAATAAACATTTCTGTCTATAGTTTCATGTACTGTTCTTTGGCCAATGGCAATATTTTCTATGAAAACATTTGATTTGCTTTGACTTGATTTGATTTGATGTATACATCCTGTGCATCTTTGCTGTATCTTTAGGTTGATTAACTCTGGTATGCTTGAACAGAAACAGACAGAAACATTGTAAATGCATTTAATGACTCACGGTGCAGGGAGTCTGCATCCACGGCTCACCATCAATCTGCATGGGAAGGGATTTAGTGGTTCTGTAGGTGATAAACAAGAATACATCTTCTAGTTCAAAGTACAGTAAAACCAAACCCTTTTGAAAAAAAAGTCTAAAAGGGAAGAATGTATTTAGTTTGATTGGAAGTTTTCTGTGTGGAACACTGACCTGATGGTTACAGAGGAACACTGAGCCAAACGTCGCCCAGCACTCTTCAGACCAGTGTAGATCTGGCCCATCTCCATGGCTCCTTCCAACCCAACGACCTCCAGAAGCTGGTCAGACAGGTCTAAGATCACAACAAATCAACATACTGTATATCACCATGTAAAGTGCAGGTTAAATGAGAATAGAATAGAATCGAATGCCCTTTATTGTCATTATACAACGTACAACGAGATTGGAGAGCTTCTCCTGCTTCAGTGCAACAGTAATAAGATAAAAAATATGTATGTACAAAGAATAAAATGCAAAATTGCCAATATGTACAAAAACACAATAAAGATATGAATAGTAAAAAAGAACAAGAAATAAAAATAGACATAAAAAGTTATCAGAGTCAATTGTTTGGAGGCAAGATCAAACGATTTAAATGGGTTTATTCCAACAAACTAATCTAATCTTGATTTTTAGCACGATTAAACAATTATATTAATATCACAATATTACTATCAAATATTTTCCCCATTTAACTGAAGATGATGTAAAAAGTGAGGAAGTAAAATGAACGTGAGAAGCAGGTGAGGATGAATAAAAGACGTAATGTGATGCTCCTCACTTCAGACTTCTGCTCCTGAAACATTTAATCTTCACAGTTCAAAAAAAAAGAAAAAGAGGCAACAAGCTACAAACAAAACAGCAATTAATTAGATTGCACCGGCAATGCAAAGCAATCTTGTGATAATATAATTATTAATTCCTCTTCTGTTTTTCAGTTATGAGCATTGATTTTGCCCCTGTTGGAAGCCCAGTGTCATGCAGGGCCCATCTGTTTCAGCCGCCCGCACTGCCTCTGACTTTCCAAAGACTCATCCCTGCACAAATTAAGAAGCTGCTGCCGCGCTGCCAGGAGTATTTGGATACTAATTGCAACCAAACCCATTTTTAGTCACTTGTAGCACGAGAGCGTGTCGGCTTGCTGTCACTTGTGTTGTTGTGTTTATGCAAGTCGTGTTCATTTCCTGAAGGAGTGTCGCAGGTGATGTGGCTGTTGTGTTTGTGATGTTGTTGCTGCTCTGGTGTCCAGCTGTCACCATGGTGATGGACATGCGTCTGACCCTATCTAAGTGTAGCATTGTGAGTGCTGAGCTTTCCAGGGTCAGAGTGGAGGAGTTTGAGTTTACGCATAGTCCACAGTGACTTGACCTCTTGCCACTGGGACTTTAAAACCAATTCTCTCAATGTGCCTTCTCATGTTAATGTGAACAACTCCCACACACCCATGTTGACATGTAAGATGGACAACTTCACCATGTGGAGAGAGATTCCTTGTTCCTCTGGCCTACAAAAATCTCATGTAGCCTAAAGATCTTGCCACGGAAAAGAGGAGAAACACATTTCCCAAGTATATTTTGAGTGATATGCTTGTTGTTATTTTAATCAGATTACAACAGAAAAAATATATATTTTATCTAAAAACATAAAAACAAGTTATTTATCACACAATATTAAAGAAAAATTGCATCTTTGTGACCAATATGAAGAAATAATTGGAGTGGGACTGCTATGATTAAGACATTGTTTTTATTTTTATTTTATTTTTGATCAGCTTGCTGTTGTTTAATAACTTATTGCATTTTCTTTTCTTTTTTAAACCGTATTAATCATATCTACATGCATATTGTATTAAGCCCATTACTTAGTTTCCTTCTTAAGGGAAATACTATATGTAGAATATATCAACGATCAACATCATGTCTTTGTTATCATCAGTTATGAAATCAGTGTTTGAGCACGACACACAGGGAATGCAGGATGAGTAAAAAGAAGAAATGTCTATATCAGACAAAAAAAAAACGCCTTGTGACTTTAATCTCAGCTGCAGCTTCCACTCAGAGTGCGTGATTAGAAACGGCATTCTCGTCACTGTCAAACAGCAGCCTGTCGAGGCCGTTGGCTGCAGTGACACATGTGGAGCGATGGACTGAGAGTGGAGGGTAAAAGACAGGCAGTGATGGAGTGGAATTGGACCAGTGGCCGATCAGCTGAAAGGAAAACTAAAGAGGAATGGCGGGATGAGTAGGGAGGACGTGTGGAGGCCGATCCCCCAACGAAAGCTTCCCGAGGCTTGTCATAGGGGATCAGTCCGAAGAATCAACCTCTCCACCCACACATGAACCCTCCCTCCCCTCTGCAAAACCTCAGTCCCATTCTAAATAATTCACTCTGCAGCCATTCCCTTCCACCTGAGGGGCTTGTCTCCTGGCGTCACCAGCGGGACGATTTAACAGCTCCCGAAAGGTCACGTTTATTTATTTATTTATTTAGTTTAACTCTTCCCGTCTCTCCCTCAGCCACCCACCCATCCACACACAGATCCAACCACACACACACACACATTCACCAAATATAAGCCCTGCCAACAGTTTGATCTGTGGTTAGGGCTCGCCAGCACCCCATGGGCCAAGGCTCTCCTTTGTTTACCTATAAATACTCTGCTCTCTTGATCTGACAAGTTAGGCCGCTCTCCTTGAAGGCACCTTCCACAAGGGCATCTATTCTCACATTTAAAGCACAAGTGGACACTCAACACATCAATACATAGGCACAGACACACTCAATGAGCACAGACAGACTCAGATGCGATACGAATAGACTCCTCACTCACACTAAGAGTGTTTCCAAGTTAAGTCCGTGTCCTCTTTCTTTTTAAACTGCACTGAAATGATTGATTTTTATTCAGGGATTAATGGAGTGTTCATTGTTACAAGTTTGGGCCTTGAACTGATCAACCTCACCGTCTCTTGTGTGCTTCTCTGTGATGATTTACAGCACATCTTTTGTCAGATTTCACTGGTAGATCAAGCATAGTCACGTTTTTGCTGTGAATTGACTTGATCTGGAATGTTCTGTCTGATTTTACAAAGTATTGATGGTACAAAAAAAGCCTCATCAAAACAAATAAACAACAAAACCTAAATCAGTCTGAATAAAGCTTCACGGAGATCTTGCTGTGAATACTGAAGTTTCATAAAGGATCACCAGCAGTCAGGAGAGCTTCACTGAGTCGTCCAGTTTTAAACCCAACACTGATGGAACATCCTCCCCACATACAAACACATCAAATCACCAGGAAACCTTCAGAACATTCTGTACATCACCTGAACAAGCAACAGTTAGAGAGAAATACCTGGAAATATGAAGCATGAAGTAATCTGGGAAGATGTGAAAGACCAGCAATCTCATTCACTCTGAAAATTATTCAAATAGTTGAATGCTTATTTGATGGATGGATGGATGGATGGATGGATGGATGGATGGATGGATGGATGGATGGATGGATGGATGGACGGATGGACGGATGGACGAACGGACGGACAGACGGACGGACGGACGGAAGGACGGACGGATGGATGGATGATGGATGGACGGATGGATGGATGGATGGATGGATGGACGGATGGACGAACGGACGGACGGACGGACGGACGGACGGATGGATGGATGGATGGATGGATGGATGGATGGATGGATGGATGGACGAACGAACGGACGGACGGATGGATGGATGGATGGATGATGGATGGATGGATGGTTGGTCGGGCAGACGGACGTATGGATGGGACAAAATATTTGAATAAAAATCTGAAAAGAATTAAAATTTTCTGGATTTTAGTCCCGTTTCCAGAATATTTCTGAAAGTAATTCAGAGCATTTCTCCTTCTACCATAAAGTAGCTGACTCATTCAGTTTTGTTCATTCATGTGGTCCTCTTGATGGGCTCCCTTTTGACGTAAATGGATTCAAGGGTATGCCCAACACCCCACTCAGTCCACTCCCATTAACTGAGCCTATCTACCGCTGCCTACACAGACCATTAATACCCAAGTGACAGTTCCACACTGTGACATGATTGTACCTCTTCTTTGCAAACAAAACCTGCTGGCTGTGATTCACCTTGTCATGAGTAAAATATTCATGTTCTATGGAAAAGTTTAGCTAAAAGTTTAGTCTTTGATCTGCCTGATAGGAACAAGGACATAGACATGATGTCTTTAGAGAGAATAAGAACTTCACACTTTCTAACGCAAAACATTGTTCAACAGCACCAAACATCCAATAATGACTCGGTTACGGTACCAAAGGGGTGGATGTCTCTGACACACAATAAGCTGGCGTTTCCCAAATTTTTCAGTTTTCAGAATAACAGCAGTAGAGACTTTCTGAGCGTTATGGTCACTTCAACTCCAACAACTTGTATATGGCTCATTGATAAAATCTCTGTTGAAGTTGTAGAACGGCTCTTCAGTGAAACTTGAGGGCTCAGAAATGTCCTGAGATAAAACCAGAAAAGTCACCAAAACCTATGTACATGACACAAAGCGTCACCTGGAGTAACCCTGACAAAAAAATCTTTCTCCTTTACTGCAAATAATCATGTCAAATGTATTAAAACTAAAGCATCAAAACTACCTTGAACAGCAAACATGAGTTCTTTGGGGTCAACCACTGGTGTCCTTTTTTCTTGGCTCTTCTTCCCTCCCTTGCGTGGACCCCTCCTCTTCCTGCTCTCACCCCAGAGGTTGGAGCCACCGTGCATGCTGGGAATGTTGAGAACTGCAATACCTTCCAAGGAAATGCTGCTGAGGTCCAAAGTAACACCATCACACTGTTAGAGAAAAGGAAACAAAGGGACATGTAATTACAACATAAACTCATTTTTATGCAGTAGTGACAACATGTTTGTGTCTCTAGAAGTTTTAATACAGTTGTTTAGTGTAGTCGTTAAACGTTCATGATTATTTATATTTTAATGTGGGATAACAAAAAGGGCAATAGGGATTTCCACATTCATCTCGAATATTACTCAATCTTAGTGTAAATATTATTCTGTCTGATGATGAAAGTGTCTATTTAAAGCTACAGTATGTCAGAATTAGACCTTGTTGTCAAGTCCGAGTCCTGCAGTTCATGTAGAAAAAAAACAAAACATCTGCTCTCAGCCACTCCCCCCCCCCACCGATGTTTCTGTTGGGTTGCCAGTTCTGATGTTGATCCTCGTTTAGTTTCTTTTGTATTTGTTCATTTTTTGGGAATTTGTTCAGTGTTGAGTTTTCCTAAGTGCGTTTGAACGCCCCATCACATGCAGCTCGGCTGCTCAGTTGGAAGGATGTGGTAGTTTCTTACTTTTTGCTGCTGCTCATTGTGGAATTCCAGCTGCTTGTGTTGAAGACTTGGCAGCCTTGCAGACTCACATGTGATTCGTTATAGAACCAGGAAGTCTGGACGTATAAATAATGATTCTGGTCCGGGCTAGCGTTTTTAAAATGACCAAGCTCGAGATCTGTTACAATGTGACTTTATTTTCAACATCGATGGGACATTAGACTGTTGTGTGATTATCTCACTGTAAAATTCTTACAAAATGAACCTTAAAGGAATAATCTGAATTTAATTCTCTTCATTGATAATTATAATACATTAGGTGATTAAGGCCAGAGGCACCACGTGGACCTGATGAACCAAAACTCATATGCTGCATTTGGTTTATTTATTTAAACAAAGAAAAGTCCAGAACAGAAACGAACACCCAGCTAATCATAATAATAATAATGTGTCAGTTCTAAAGCTTCAAAAAATGTTCTCGTCTAAAGAATGAATTTTACATTTTCTAGCAGCTCTCTCTTATTGCAGTTACTTACAGAGTGCTAATTGATGAAGACCTCTATATTGTGTGGATAGTTCTGTGAAGGTGGAAGATGAATTGTATCGACACCACCTTCATTATCACTCAGTATCACACACAGCAGGGTCACGTTGGGCTAATTACCTGAGTGCTGAATTGAGGATCTACGTAAAGCGGGAGGGGAGTTGCAGAGATAGCCTTCACACATCAACACTTGATACTAGCATATTTATGGAACAGGGGATGACCAGGATATTTCTTAATTTCTTAGCAGCACGGTTATTCTCACCTGAAGCTAGTATAATATTCTCAGTAATGTAGAAAAAAACCTTTTCAATCTTAAGAGTTCATAAAAGGATAAGACATGTCTTAGCAGCAGCGTCTTTCAAAAGTCATTTACTTTGCTTTTTGTTCCTTTTTTAGTACGGCTGCCCACAAATAGAAGGGTGTGATTTACCTCTACCTCCAAGAAGTCGTGGAGTTTCTTACATGTGGCCGAAAAGGTCTCCGAAGTGCCGAACTCAAAGTACCACAGCTTATTCTTTGTTCTGAAAAAAGAAAAGAGAAACTGCAAAGGGACTAAGGAAAAAAGGAAACATGGGTATGTTTTCTTCACATCAAAACCTAAAGCTTGTGCACTTTGTTTTAAGTCTCCTATATGCTGAGCTTATATAAAAACACAGAGTTGCTCCACAACAGTACATCACTGTTTGATTTCAACTTGAAGATTCCTCTAATCCACACACACACACAAAGTCATTAATCTAGAGGATGCATAATGTGCTTGATTAATTACACATTGAGTCATAATGATAAATCTACAGGCAGTTAAGGGGGTTTCTGAGGAGGCACATGGGGAGGCCACTAGTAAGGTATGCCCAACATTAAGGCACGGAGGAAACTGAGAGGGTAATCTACCTGCCCCTGCAATTAACTGAGGACTGGGGTGCTGCTCCCCAGGCTTCCTCCAGCACACACCCCCAATCTCTAATGCTGATGATCAATGACCTCGTAAGGGTGAGTCACCATCTGCCTGCATCCTGTCACACAACACTAGACTATCTCATGACACCACCAGTAATATCTTACTGTAATCTTATACAACAGTTCTTTCATTTAGTTTACTCTTCTAATTATTTGTATATTTTTATGTTTTAAAAGGTGGTGACTTAAAACCTAGACATTATAAACTAAAATGAAGAACTGTTGCTGTGAATAAAACATTGCATTCCTTTAATTTGAAAAAAATATTTGCCCCCATATAGATTTATACTGTTTTTCTATTTTGTTAAAGATATATTCTTCAGATCAGTAAACACAGTTTAATATCAGATATAGATTGGAATAAATTCAAAAGGCAGTTTTAAATTATGATTTATTTATTAAAGGGAAAAAAGTTACCTGGACTGGCACCAACTGAAAATAGCTGAGACAAGATTGACCAAAAAGGCAAAAAGTAAAGAATTCATCAGAATTCAGAGCTCTGTGATTAAATGTTTAGGTCATCATGATGAGTTATGAATGGATGTGATTGAAGCAGAGACAGGAAGCAGCTGGACTTAATTCCAGAGGTAAATTTATTTGACATGCTGCAGAATTTTACACGTGGTTCAGTCTGAGTTACTATAGGTTTGTGTTGTTGACTGAAAGTTCAGTTTAAAGCGAGTTACTGATTTATAAAGTGATCACATACAATATGAACACTAAATATTTTCAAATATTGTGCCTGTCAACACAAAAACTTGATATTTTCTATTTTTATTTTAGTTATTTGAGGTTTGTTTACTGATACAGAGATCAGTTGTGGTTTAGTTTTATTTTAGGAACACGTTATACACGGCTTTTAAAAATCTTTAGCAAAACAGAACAGCATATAATTTATCTTTACAATAAAAGGGAAAAAGCAAATCTACTACAATGCTGACACGGAAGAGAATACAGTAAAAAATGGCTGTCTTATTGGAATCAAAGCACTACAAGAGGAACATATTAGTATAAGCAGAGTAACAATCACTGAATTATTGATTTCCTCATTAGGACTTTTGTCAGCACCATTTAGCCAGTTTATAAATGAGCTTTCATTAGAGTACTTGCAAGGTAGTGCAACTCACAGTTGATTTATAACATGCAACATGGTCAATAACAGAGGAAAGGGGGCAAACAGGGTGGTTAAAAGAAATCATGAGCTTCTAATCTCAGCAATGAATGTGAAAAGCCTGTACTGAAAATGTGAACACAGCTCAGTGCAAGTTTGCAAATAAACAAATGAAGGTGGCTACTCTGAAACACATATTCAAAGGTAATGGCCCATGATGAGAAGGAAGAAGGATTTATTACAAGGAGTGTTTTTGTTTTGCTTCTTTTTTCTTTGTCTGACATTTTTCTGAATTTATTTTAAAATTGTATTCTAAAGTTTTTGTTGAGTTTGTGGAAGATTGGACCAGATTTTTACCTTCAGCTTAGGGGGTTGTTGGAGTTTGGCTCTCTGGTAAATGTGTTGTGTGGACTTACGACAAGCTTACAACCGGGTCCTCAAGAGCATTTTTTAGGAGGTCCAACGCAAGTACAGAGTGCCAGGAATGGTTATACGAGCAATTCCGTCCATCTACAACATAAGCATGAGCTGTGTCCTCAGTCTCTGCTCTAAGCCATGCTCGTATCATGAGCGGAGTGGACTTGAGCAGGGTTGCCCCGTGTTCTTGATGTTTGTGGTGTTCATGGACAGGATCTCAAGGTTCAAGGTCCTGGTGAGGAAGGTGTCTAGTTTAGGAACCTCAGGATCTTATCTCTGAGTTTTAAAAATTAGGCCGTTCTGTTGGCCCCTTTGAGCCATGATCTCTCAACCTGCACTTGGACAATTTGCAGTTGAGTATGAAACGGCCAGTATGAGAATCAGATCCTCAAAACCTGAAGCCATGGTCCTCAACCAGAATAAGATGAAATACTCTCTTCAGGGCCCTGCGATGGACTGGCGACCTGTCCAGAGTGTCCACCACCTCTCGCCCCGTGACCGCTGGAGATAGGTACCAGCTACCTGTGACCCTGAACAGGAGGTTCAGAAAATGGATGGATGGATGGATGGATGGATGGATGGATGGATGGATGGATGGAT
>SSNP01000010.1:5202719-5382218 GCA_006937955.1 Pachypanchax playfairii | reverse complement strand
TGGATGGATGGATGGATGGATGGATGGATGGATGGATGGATGGATGGATGGATGGATGGATGGATGGATGGATGGATGGATGGATGGATGGATCTCTTTTTTTTACCAGTTAGTTTCAGCTGCAATTCATTCAAATAAACAAATGAACTTACATTAAGCGATTGTGTTGTAAACTAAAACAGCAAAATAAATCCATCAAATAATTATTTCTAAACTTTATTATGTTTCAGTGTAATAAAATGAGAATTATCAGAGCCAAATACAGAAAACTACATTTCACAATGAGACCAGTCCCAGTAAGAGGCAACAACTGACCATCTTGTCAATTCTCACCACTTAACCTAACAAGGGCACCGTGGCAACAAATCACTTCCTGTCCCTGTTCATTAGGTAATTAGGCACTTCTCATTGGCTGGATCGAATTGTCGTTTGTTTTCCGCCGACTGATGCCAAACACAGAGACTGTGAGGAGCATCTTTGACAGTGGCTAGCTTGTCTTAATAGGAAGGATTAATGATAAGTCAATTTAAGTGAGATGATACTTTTAAGGTGGATTAGGAGGATCTTAGTTTATCCTAAGTGTAATAAAGGTGAACACGAAGTATCCATCTACTCAAACCAGCATGTTAATTTCTTGAATCCCTCTGTGACATCTTGAAAGTTCATCATCACATTGCAAATGGGCCAACATTTAGAAACATTTGTTTTAGTTTACTGAGTCGCCTCAAGGCCTTTGTTGTGATTGTACCAGCAGTGTATCAATGCAAAGCGAACTGCAGTAATAACTTTAGCGGTGTGCATGTGAGATCAGCTGGAGTCTGGTCCAAACACAACAGTGGCTCAGGTTTCCACAGAGACTACGGTGTCATTAATTTGCACAAACAAATTGTAAAACAAAACTGAAAACGAGATGGCAAATTCAAACTGTGTGGCTTAGGAAAAAATAACAATGAAGTTTTTAAGAACATATAAAGTAAAAAAAAAAAGGATTACATTAAAGGTGGACAAAAGAAAAGAAAATCACAGCTCAAACAGCCTGAATCTAAACAATACACCCATGTTCATCAACTTGCTTCTCGTATTAAAGGATGTCAGAGGTGATAAGCTTCAGTGTAGCATCACTGTCCTGCAGTCACAACACCTTTAGATGCACTTTCCACTGGCCACACGGAATGAGAGGCACATGGTCATTGATTTTCTTCCCCTCTGACACTTAATCTAACCCACTGTGATCTATGACCTTATTTTCACACTAATTTCTTCTTGATCAGAGGTGATAAATATTGCATTGACATAACCAACTCTCTGTGCATTGCATCAATGCACTGTTTTGTTTAACATGACACCGCCTGGAGCTCTCTGACTCAAATGGCAGTTTGAGAAATGACTCAAACTCTTTCGTTTTGCCGTAAGAGATACAGCTAACATCTTGAAAAATGTATTTCTCTTTGTTCCACTGCGATAACTTCAACATGCTTTCTTAACCAAACAATACATCAGTGATTGAAAGGGTTTATGGAACCCCTAAAATTATAATATGAAAATAAAAAACTGGTGTTTTCTTTAATGTTTCTTTTTCAGGTACTTTTGTTTTGTACATGAACTACAACAAGGGTAAAAAACTCTGGGGCAATCTACCTAAAGCCAGTGTCTCACTGGGTTACAATTATTGTTGACAGATGACCAAGTCATCATAGACATCTGGAATGTGACTCAAACTCTTGCTAATTGTGTACCAGTTTTCTTTTAGGCTGTTTAACCATTGAAGTCTTGTATTTTAAGCTCGTTTAAGAGTTGATTTTAAATCTTATACAAGAAAGTTTGCTTCCTCTCAGAAGGATAAAATATTTGTTGGTTGAACAGCAGAGTTGAGTGCTGCTCTTATGTAAAACTTGCCAAAACTCCCCTGCCAATGCCGAAAGACGTATTCTTCTATTGACTCTTATTTTGTGTAATTTATTGGAGCAAATGATTCAAGTTGAAGGAAACAAGACTTATTAGTAATTTAATAGTGTATTCAATATCAAAGAGATGCATCAGTGGCATGTGGAAGAAGCAAACAGCCACAACAGCTTGTCCCTTCCTGCTCACACTGGAGCTTAGTCACAAGCTACAGAGAGATCAACCAACATTTCTTCCATGTCAGTGAATGTGGTGGTGTTGGTCACTCTGACAGGACCAGTACACCCAAATCATTTCTACAAGTGTTCTGTAGGGTTGAGGTCAGGACCACCCTCTAAACTCCCAAATTCTAGAGGTACTCTGTCCTAATTCCAGTGAGGGAGCTAGCGTCCCACGCTTCCACCACCAAAAGTTAAAGTGAAGTCAGGCACTCAAAAAGAAGCAGTATGATAAATATTCAGCGGAAACCTGCAGCTGCACCAACTGCAGCATCAGTTCCTATTAGAAACATTACATAAGCTGTCTGATTGTATGTGAACATATTGCTAACAAGATCTGAGGTGTTTCTGAAGTTTAGCAACACATCAGCAGGGAGTTACAATTTAGACAAACAACGAGCCCTCCAACACACACACACACACACACACACAGATGTGTGTGCACTGTCACTGTATTTCGGTCTTGTTTGTGTGTGCGTGTATGTGTGCACATGCACTTACTTCCACTGAGCTGAGGACAGGGCCACAGGTGAGAGCCCTCTAAATTACACACAAGTGGTCATTAATTATAGATGACACTTTGGTCACATAAACGATTTCATCCTCAAATGAGGTCTGAGGGCTCCTGCTGCAAAGGTCCACTATGCAAACGTGCATGTGTGGGGTAAGATGTGTGTGTGTAATATGAAACACCATCACCTGTGGCCTCATTCCCAGCTCAGCACGAATCACGCACACGTGTGGAAGCACAGACACACACATTAGCATGCGTGTGTGTTGGTGAATCTGGCGGCTCCATCTAGCACATCACAGTGCTTTGATGAACACACTCATTATGCTAAAGAGTGCTTCATGCCTGGGCTTCCCTGTGCCTTCAGGAAAGGTTAACTCAGGATGGTTACACAGCACAGCAAGAGTCTGTGGGAGCACAGGGGCACAGAGCCTCCAGAGGAGCACACTGATGGTGTTAGATGTCTCATGACCAAAAATAGAGCTGGGAATGCAGAGCAAATATCATGGAAACATCAAGGTGCTGTGACGGTGGATGCTGAATAAACAAACATTGCAGGTGAAGCTGCAGCAGCTTTCACGTAGCAGTTGAAAAGTCCCAAATCAGATGTTTTACCTCACAGATCGAGTGATGTCTGATTAGTGTGGAAACTGCTGCACAAATGCAAATTTTGTGTTTTGAAAGAATAATAAAAATGGTAAAAGCTTGTGAGAAAAATCCTGGGTCAAGAAAAAAAGATTCAGATAGATTTTTCTTCTCTTTTTATCATTTTTATCTGAGTTTTTGCTTCTTTCCCTCAGAGTCAAAGATTAGCATGTAATTACATTGGAGCTGATCATAAAAAAGGGTGGTATCAGTATATTTTAACAAGAGGGTTGAAGAGGAGAGGCACAGAGGGAGGAGGACTCATCACAGGCCGACTGATTGTCTACTTTTAATCCTCGACCTCATTATCACCTCCAGGTCCGGCAGTGGCAGTAAATGAATCTATCTGCCGAGTGTCAAAACTTCACACCTTCACCCTGGTAATCACCCCAAGGTGCAAATACAGAAGATGGATAGAAAGAGAAAGATGAACACAGGCAGAGAGACAGAGCATGATCCCTGCTTGTCATCAACAAAAACCTCCTCATTTTATAATTAAGTGTTGTTGCATAATTATGCTATTTACTCTGTAATTAAAGCTGATTAAATATTCAGTTTTGCTAAGGTCAGACCGGTTAAATGTAAAGATTTGATTCATATCGGATGTGAAGAGCCATTTCAACCATCAGATAAGATCTTCATGAGTCTCATTTTGACATTTTTCTTTTCATATATCTGTCATTTTAATATCTATTATACCATCTTAAAGGAAATGGAAGAGTTGTAAACAATGCAGACCTGTAAAACAATATAAAACATAAGTTCGTACTAAGATATTTTCTGAAATTCTCCTCATGTTAACACTGATTCTCTTTGTGAAAACAAGTATTTCTGAAGCATTTGCACATTAAAAAAATTCATTTTAAACTCAGTTTTGCATGTGCCTGTGTGTACTTGAAGCCTAGTTAATGTTATCGCCCCCTACTGGTCAGGCTTGAGGATTTACTGTAAGTATTTTTGGTGGAATTTGTTTATGTCAGGGTCACAAACCAAATGAAATACACTGCAAGACATCTGAACAAAACCCAGAAGCTGAAACAAGGTCATAAGATAAAGTTTTATTGCCTCAGTGGAAATAAACGGGACATGTTCCTGGATTACAATAATTCTGGATAATTCAAGCAGATCTCGTTATTATTTCGATGGTCAGTATTTGTTATGGCTAGTTGTGATATAAGGTGGTTGGAGTAGCAGAAGTCGTTGAATGTTGCATAATTTTCCTTACTACAGTGACTAGTATAGTAGCTATGATAAAAACTAACCCCCTAATTAGATTAGATTAGAATCTTTAATGTCATCACACAGTAGTAAAGAGTATGTAAGCACAACAAACTTGGTGTACAGCTCTCCTTATGCGCAAAAGTGAAAAATAAAAAAAATAAATAGTTAACTGGAAACATAAGATAAAAAATAATAACTAAACAAGGGCATGCACTTAAAAAAGAAAACAAAAAAACAATGAAGCGCTATATATGAATTAAATTATTGTAAATGTACTTAAACGTAAAAAGAGAAGGAAGTTGTGAAAGCGAGACATAAAAAATCTTTTTAATCTGAGTATCAGGTGCTTTTAAACAGCAGCAAAGGCGACTTACGACTGTTAAAAGCTTCAGCAATAGTTGTTTAAACTGAAAATCAGTGATTTCTGGCATTTTGATGTGAGATGCTCAAATGTTTGTTACAAAAAAGATTTATGATGTACGTATTTTGGTCACCACCATAAATTGATGATCATTGTTAGGGTTTTATAACATTTAAAATGTCAATTTTAGGGTTTTCAGGTCAAAAACAGTTGAGAGCATCACTAAGTTAAACAAATTAATGGCAAAAGTGCATAAAGTTCAGTAGCAGTATCATTGCAAACCTTTTTAATTCAATTTAATTCAATTCAGTTCAAGTAAAAAGAGCCTGAGTAAAGTTTTAAAGTAAAAAACATTGTAGTTTCCAAGTCTTATTTTCAGATTTAATGATCGTCAGACTCATCTCTTCTCATACACTTTTCTTGAGAGTTCCTGAATGTTCCTGAAAAAAGAGCTTCAAGCTTAAATAAAATGACTCAGTAATAAGTTTGATTAAACTTCAAATGGACTGAAGCCCTTTGGACAAATCTAACAAAATCTGTGCTACCTTGAAAAACTATAATCATGCATTATTGAAATGGCAAGGATAGTGTGTAATAGAGAGATCCTAAACTCATTCCCCCATGTGAATTATTAATTGAATTCAAATAACAGACAGAATAATTTTCTTAAAATATCTCAATCATTTTTCATAATGGCTTAGGATGATGTAAAACAACAGAGATGCAGAGCACCTGGACATAAACCTGCAAGTGAACATGAAAAGTGACAAACAGCAAATTATTTACCATTTCTGTAAATAACATGGCTCAATGTTGGAATAGATGAAAACCTCCTATCACCTTCCTGTCGAACACATTTGTCTGCAGTGATGGTTGGTAACAAATAAATAACAAGCCTTTGTTTATTTGAGAACCACCTTCACTTCACAGCCTCATCATCATGTTAAAGCTGCAGAAGGAAAGCTGGTTGAATGTTGTACTAAGACCAGAGTAAAATATGGTAATGAGTACAAATGGGATTATTAGGAGCCTGTGTGTCATCAGTTTGACTGATCCACGATGTCAAACTAGCCAAGCAAATTCAATTAGGCCTGCAATTACTCCCTGGCGTAAGTGGAGATGTATTGGAGATGTTAAATATTGATGGAAACATAGACGCCACATTTGTTCATCTCCAAAGGTGAACACATCTCCTCGAGGTAATTACAAATGCTAAATATGCTGTTTGTCCAGTAAACATGACTGAATGTTATCGTGAACACGTTCTGCAAACGCAGTGACGATACATGTCGACTGTAAATGGTTAAGGATTTGAAACAATTCTCATGCTATTTTTATTCGACTTATTTCTCATTATTTGTTTGAAATTGTAAAGATATTATTTTCATCCCAAATTAGAGATTTTTTTAAAAACAGATTCTAAATATTTTTTCCAATAAAAATAGGAAAACATATCACACAATTTTTTTATTTGTCCTGCAAGTAGATTATTCATTTTTTACCAGCTTTTACACTCAATTAAAAAAGTACAGCTGAAACGTGAGAGCAATATGTTTGAATGCTCGTTACTCACCAGCATTCAGTTAATATGATATGCTACTTATATAGATAAATGCATTTGATTTGAATCATATTTGGGTTCAATAAACAGTGCTGTGCACAAGTTTTGAGCAGCTCTCCAGGCTGTCGGAAGGTCATTCAACTCTTTTATTTGAACTTTGATCATTTTTTTGTCCTGTTCTTTATCTGTTGTATGTTAAGGCTTCAAACTTTAAATTAAAATATGAAAATTGACTGATGATTCAAGTTGTTACTGCAAGTGAGTATTAAGTAGTTTGGGTTTAATTATAAAAGTTTTCACTACCACCTAATTTCATGGGGGTTGCAGTTTGAAAACAAACCACAGCATCACATAATAAAATATTAAATGACACAAGCATACCTGCTGTTAAACTTCTCAGGGTGTTTCTCTCTCATAACATGGAAACGATGTGCAATAGATGCATCCTGAAAGAAAAAACAAACATTTAAAATTACTATTATAATAAAACATGAAGGTTTATTCCATCTCGTCATTCAAGAAATTTAAGGTTTAAATAAAATAATCACTTCAGAAAACTTTTTCAAAGGTCATATTGTTCCAACTGCCTTTTTATTTAAGTTAACTGAGTTGTCCAACAGTCTTTCACACTTTGTGTTTGGTGTTTCTTTTTAAGTGAAAGTGTGTCTGAACCTTGGCTGGAGTAAAGCATAGAACTGTATAATATCTCTACAGTAAATTCATCATAGTAAGTCTTCACAGCTGCAATACAGGATGCTGCTAACACCTTGGCAACCAAGTTGTTTACTTTTCTCTCCTTCACCTTTCTCCCCAAGGGGTAATAAGCGCAGTCTCTCTGGAGCTCTTAGTGTTACGGCCCTGCATTTCTTTTAGAATTATAACTTTTGTGAGAAAAAAAAACATAATAACACAATCTGAATCTTTAATAGTAATAATAATGTATTTAAGTAGGGGCTGTTCAGAGTACTCAGGGTCTCCTTACAATAAAGACAAAAAAAAAATAATAGGGTTATAAAAGACAATAAAGAAACAAGGTTTTAAAACAGGATTAGAAGAGTGAAAGTGAGACAGTACAGGTATGAGGAAAGAGTAAAATTAATATTAAATTTATGTATGATTTGAGCAATTGGTAGATGATAAATGATAAACTGAAGAGGCCCCAGAACAGAACTTTGGGGAACACCAGGTGTAACACAAAAAGAGATGGATTTGTGGGATTTCAGGAGTATGAAGTCTATTGTATGTTTGTCTGGTTGTCACATGTTTGATGAACTTCCTTTTACATTATCTCAAAAAATGCTTTATTTAAAAATGAATTAAAATAAGAAATATATAGGTTTTATACTGTGTAATGTGTAACACTAGTTAAAATCTTGGAACAGTATCCACCAACACACACACATACACAAACAAATACACACACACACACACACACGTAAACAATCCTCTGCTGCCAAAGAAAAACACACATAATCACATCAAACAGCCTTTGTGAACAAACACAAGGTGTTAATAAAAAATGACAATAAAACACAAAAACACACAAGTTAAATTAGATCATAAAATATGCTGAAGCCTTAGACTGTGAAACCTTTAATGAACTGGACAGGAGGATAATAACACACATTTCCTTTAATTCACACTTCTAAGTCAGTGTCAGCATAAAATACTGGCACAGCCTTTAGTGAAAAACTCTGTCAAAAACAACAAACTTATTCAGCTCTTAAAACATCTCAAAGCAGATTGAGAGGAAAAAGAAGTTGCAGTAAACTTTTGTTTTTTTGTTTTTTTCCTCCCCCTCGGTTAAAGCAATCTGTTTTGACCCGCTCCGTTTTGAGTGGCACTATTGAAACTGCACCTACAGGGAGGACCCCCTGCTAGCTCTCTGTACAGAAATTCAGGAGAAGGAAAAAGAGAAAAATCAATGGAGCTTCTCTTGATGTCTCTTCAAGATGCTGTACGCAGAAGACCAAAAGATTTTTTCAAGATCCCCGCAGACTCGCCTCACGCTTCCAACGCGGGCCAGAAGGGTGAAGTGATGGATGTATCTGAGAGATTGTAACTCCATTTTCTTACAAACAGGACAATAGCTGCAAACAAGAGAGCAAAACCTTGCAGAGGATGTCTCCCCTTTGGTTTGGGGTCTATTATCTGAGATCTGTACAAGTAGAGCTGTGGCTTTTCAACAGTGTTCGCTGCATTCAAACAGGAGCGTGTAAAGCTCTCAGTCATCCTGTTTTATGTTCGAAACTGTGAAACTACCATAAACATCTCACAGTAGAAATATTACAAGAGTGTGGCGGTGATTGATAAATGCCATACAGTTTAAAAATCTTAAATATTTAGATCATTTAGAATATTTATTTCTATTATATTGCAGCTGTTTGAGCAGCTGGTGACAGATTTTGTCAGGCAAAAGTTCAGACATGAGTTGCAGTGACATTATATATTTATTTTAGTTTTCGTTTATAAAAAAAAATACAAATGAATGATTCTAAAATATATTAAGAAAATAAGCAATAAGGAAAAAAATTATCTAAAAGTCAGTTTTATTATAGTTTCTAAATAAATTTAATAAACAACACATCAGTAAAATAATAATGTTGTTAATATTAGTGAACAGGTAATCATTTATTTTTAAAAACTCTAACATAGATTTATTTTAATTTTGAAATTGACAAGCTTGTATTTATTTTAAATATTTCTGTGTCCACAATTCTATATATGAGTATGTTAGATTTTTTTTATAGTTGCACTGTGCTGTATTTTTTGATTGAGAGATAAATAGCTACAAAAAATAAATTCTACACTGAATATTTTCAATGAAATTGATTTTTTTTATTATTTCAAATTGCAGAATCTAAAATATACATATTCTATTTTATTTCATCTATTTATTTGTCTTAATGCAATGATAAATCTATTTATTATTCAACAAAGAGTTAAATCCTCCCACAAGGTAAATTTTATAATTTTTCAGATTCCATCACAGTCTTTTCATCTACAAATTGTTTCTATAGATGTAAATGTCCAACTTCCTTGTTCTTTTAGCCATTTATGGACTTTTATCTTTGATTGCTAACCTGGTCAAAAATACATAATAAAACTCAGAACATTTTTTTGGAAAAATAATTAGCCTAAAAAAGTTCAGAGCAATATATAAATTCAATATGTCTTAATTTGTTATGACAACATCTATTAAGCTGAAAACATAAACATAAATTTAAAATTTCCCACTTTTACACCTTCTACACATATAGGTCATATATTCATGTTCACTGACCTCCTTGTGGCAGTAGGACTCACTCACTCAGTCTCCCTTCAAATAATTACCAATGTAAAAATCTGGCACCCAAATTAATACAGGACATGTGTAATGTCCTCTCATAGCTCAAAGTTTAGTCCAATTATGAGAAGACCCCAGCAGTTTGATGTGCCTTTCACCATAGAGGAGAGTAATGGCTGTGACAGGAGTGCCAGGGTCATTAGTGCGACTGACTGCATTATGGTAGCAGAGCGAGCTCAGTGATTAGTTCTGTCTCTCACCCCTAGTCCTGATTGAGATCATTACACTTCACGTCACTTCCACATCCTCCCAAAGGGATGGCACTATTAATCCTCTATCAAACGAGGCTGTGGCAGGTCGGCTTGGAAAATTTACATTGAAAAGGGTCATTTTAATGGGAAAATAATCTGCACCCTGAGACTGAAATGATTTAGAAAATAGAATTAGTTTGAGAATGTTCTGTTTGTTTTTTTGTGTACAAAAGGTATCAGTGCAGTCTGATTAATAAAAATGAAAAGCATTCTTTTCTGGAAAGCAGAGTGGATTCTGGTGATGTTTGCAGTCCACGTTGGCTGCAAGTGCTGATCTGTTGATTTCAACAGTATCATTACAGAAACAATCTTGTCTTCATCTGGATAATCTCTAAAGTAATTACTAGCTTGACTTGTCACATAATCTTTAATGTATTTTTTATTCAATAGAAAGCACAAAAATATGATCCAATGAAAATATTATATCACACTCAAATCCACAGAGAGCTCAAAGTCTCCTTAATCCTCCACAGACAACTTTATTTGTCATCATTATGTCTGCTGGTTACTAATCTGATGGACAGATCAAAGAAAGTAATGACAACAACAACAAAATGAGCAATTCACTTCAAGAACTTCCAAACGATGTGGAAGTATTCAGCTCAGTGAAAGTAGATTTAAACATCCTGAGATTTGGTCAGAAAAAATTTAATCTGAGTTGTAAAAACACTGAGGAGAGAATATGTGGTTGAGTTGACATGACGTTACATACATGTATTTCTTCATCATTTAGATGAGTTCTAATGCTTGTTCAACCATTTCAAGGCACTTTTATGATGATGTTCTGATACCTTTAGATCAGAACCAGCAGGATGTTTTTACTGTAAAATGAACTGCAGTATAATTTCTCCTGGATTAGAAAATATGAGTCAGACTATTATTACTATATGCCAATACAAACTATGGCTGAGTGACGTTGGTTTACTGGTTTATATTTCATTGTTTGATGTGCAGCTGTGGCCCAAAAAAAATCCATGAATTGTACAAACAACCAGATCCAAAAAGAGAGAGATTATAGTTCTTATGGAGGACGATCTAGATTGGCAGGATGTTTTTTAGAAGCAGTGAATATTAGCATTTCTGTTCACATCTTATTTAATGATACAATGTTACATATTTCCGGTGATACAGTGATTGATAATGGCTTTTTGTAACATTATTTGTTTGTTTATTATTATAAAACATCTGTTTCAAATGGTACATGCTGTTAAACAGCTTTTAAATAGCATGTTTACTGAGTCATGTATTCACACATTTGCATCGTTAACTCAAATATAAAACACCAGAGAAGGAACCAGACCACCACAACATTCAGAGACTGATTCAGAGAGACCCCAAAAAGTAAAAATAAACCAGAAAAATATTTTAATAATACAAAGACCATCAAAAACAAAAAACAGTAAAACTACAAGGTTCACACCAGTGAAATTATTTTAAAATTTTACCCTCATAAAAATCTTTAGTAACACTTTTGATTTTTAAAAAAAGGACTGAAAAGTCAATCAAAAATAAAGAGAAAGACTTGTGCTCAAAATGTAAATGTCTTTTTCTATGTCTCCATAGAAACCTATTGGATTCAGGCTGTTTGGTGTTTGTGTGTGAGAATTGCACAAGTTGCATTCAGTCTGCAGTTTGTAACATTCTTCTACCACCTGTTGATATATTGTTGGGTGAAACATAGAAACCCTTATTTCTAATTAGTGTGTAAGAGTGAAAAAGTGTAAAATCCTTGAGATAAAACCATTTGATGTGATTGGCAAGACTAACAAAACTCCATATAGACCAAATCTATTTACCTGTTGGGTCGCGACCACTGCCGATTGATAACATCTCAAAAAGTTGCTGTTCCCATGATGCCATCCATTGTACCAGTCACTACAATCCTCCACCTTTCTAGTATTTATTTCTTTTTCATGCTTCTCATATTTTATGGCTGATTTGTTTGTATTTTTTAATACATCAAAATGTTGCAGATATTTTTTAAAAAACTTTGATTCTCTTCTTTAGTAAACCCCAATTTTTGATGTAAATTACTCATTTTTCATCCAAAATAAAACAATAAGCTTGTGTCATTTAAGGTGGAAATGTAATGCAATAAGGCAACAGGGGATAAATGTTCACACAATAAACTCTTCCCCTGTTGTCATCACCTTCTGTTTAGTTCTGTAAGACACATTACAGCCATTTCTCTCCTCTATCACAATAATAACAAGACTCGTCCTTTAATATCCTAAAACATCTTCATTAGCTATCCAGGTTTGAGGTGTTATTTAACTAACATTTGTAAGGCCATGCATCACTTATGTCCCTTACACAGTCTATACAAAACTCACAGCCGTCAGTGGCTCCCTCCTCTGCAACCTGCAAATGTCAATTACCATATTTCCCCCTGACATTTATCAGTAATGGCTAACATGAGCTACGTGAAATCAGAGTCATTATCTTAGAGATGGACAGGAGAGGTGCTGATGGCCTCATAAACCCATGCAGATACACAACAAGGCGTATTTATTGATCAGAGATGGTTAAAGCTGGAGCACATCTCAATGAATGCCTAACTACAACATGATCGAAACAAATAAATTAACTGATTACTATGTTGCTGCAGAAGCTCTGCTTTGTATTACTTTTTAAAATTCAAAATTATTGAAGGACTGAATTTCCTTTTCTTTACATAAGTGCATCCTCAGTATGAGTACACAGTCTGGAGTTAAATATTTTACAAGCACCTTTCTGATTCTGTGGGTGAGATGTTTTTTCACCATGAGTAAATGTCAAATTCAGTGAATAAAGTGACATTAACTATTAATCAACTATGAAAAGTTTATTTTAAAAGGTACAGTATGTAAGAATTAGACCTTGTCGTCAAATCTGAGTGAAAAAAAAAAAAGTCTGTTTTCAGACACTCACCCCCTCCCCTCCATGATTTTTCTGTTGAGTTGCCAGTTCTGATGTTAATTTTCATTTAGTTTCTCTTGTATTTGTTCAGTTTTTGGGAATGTCTGAAGGCCTGTTTGTTCAGTGTTGAGTTTTCCTAAGTGCGTTTGAACGCCCCATCACGTGCAGCTCGGCTGCTCAGTTGGAAGGATGTGGTGGTTTATTACTTTTTGCTGCTGGTCGTTGTGGAATTCCAGCTGCTTGTGTTGAAGACTTGGCAGCCTTGCAGACTCACATGTGATTTGTTATGGAACCAGGAAGTCTGGACGTGTAAATAATGATTCTGGTCCGGGTTTGCTTTTTTAAAATGAAACTAGCAACCACCCAGCCGGCTGAGATCCAGATCTGTTACAATGTGACTTTATTTTTAACATCGGTGGGACATTAGACTGTTGTGTGATTATTTCACTGTAAAATTCTTACATGCTGTAACTTTAACGTTTTACTTATAGAATAGTAGGATTTGTAAGATATCTGCTGTAGCCTACCTTCCTCAATGAGCAGGAAACATCCCATTTTTTAAAAAATCCATGATAAAATGCAAGTTTGTCTACCGTATTGGTTTTTTTTTTAAATAAAAAGGTCATACATTTTACCAGGAATTTGGTATTTACATACAGTATAAGATGGTGTCTATTTCTATTTGTTAAATATTGTTCTCAAATTTGGTTATTTTCTTTGTCCCAAGTCATTTTCTCATTAGCCCTTTGGTGTTGCATTTTTGCACAAAAAGAGCTCATTAGGTTCTCAGTGGAAAACTTTTGTTTATTTTGATTATGAAAAATGTGTGAAGTTACACAAAAATGAGAAACAATATGTAATTTGAAGTGCAGTGTGTGTGGATGTGTGTGTGTTTAAACCTGAGATGTTCTCAGTTGACACAAAACGTGAGACTCAACACAATCCCAGTCACATGGAGGTGTTTTTCTAGTGAAAGGGTGTTGTGTAATTCCTCTGTGACATGCTCAGCTGTCAGTAACAGTGTAGAACAGTCACAGTTACAAATCTCCTATAATGAATATCGACTTAAGGACATATTTGATTTTAAATGTTGTGACTGTTTCATTCTTTTAGAACAACAACTGTAGGTGTGAACCTCGATATTTTTTTGAGTAATTTCATAAAAATTTAACTTGTAATGAATGTATCTGCTGTCTGACTCACCACTCCGATGGAGAAGTAGTTGTTCATGATGCTGTAAGGCACCGGGTCTCCTTGCTCCTCCTTGTCGGTAGGTGTGACATCAATCTTCCAGCGATCCAGCATCACTTCTGAACTGTTCTCAATGTCCCGCAAAATCTTAAGGAGGCTTTCGCCCTCATAACCTCAAAGCAACAAGAGACAGGTGAGATGTTAAAATTAGTCCTGGATCATTTGATGGTTTTAGCTTTGTGGTACTATAAGTGAGAAGAAATAACCAGGAGGTTGGTGGTTATAATTTTATGGCTAGTGAGTGCAGCATATTTCATTGTACAGTGTCTGAATTGTTTAAACAACTTTTGACTGTTTGTGGTTTCTGTCTGTACCTCCTCCCCACCGTAGACATCGAGCCAAATCGTTGCCCGTCCCAAGAGGTAGGATGCACACAGGTGGATTCCTGTCCAGGTTGGCTTTATCTGGAACAGTGGAACAAACGGTACAAAGCGTTATGAACCAAGGTCAAACTGAGAAGAAATGGCAAAGACTTGCACATTAAATCTATTTTACTGACTTGTTTGTAAAACAACAAGTCAATATAAACTTCCAGTTGTACAGTCCATTTCAAAAACAGACTGCTATTACCTGTCTTTGTTTTGATTGATAAAAAATTGAGGCAATTTTTGAGTACCCAAAGAAGTAACACATCTTCAAACGGAGGATGCCAGATGTTTTTATTTTCTAAATGATGACGAGTATGTTGTTTTCTAACTCATGTAATCATCCTATTTGACCAGCCCTCACTGCGCAGACCTGGTCCTGATGAAAGTGTTTATATACAACCCACGCCATGGTAGAATAAACAATACCAGAGACTTTAAAAACCAATAAAACAAATCAAATTTTGTCTAAAAAAGGAAATGAACAGCTAATGTTCTATTACTATGTAATATTTACTGTATACGTCAAGATATTTAAGACAGTACTGCACTTCAGTTTTAAGAGCCGTGTCAGACATCTAATACAAAAAAGTGATTTTTTTTTTGAGCATTTGAGAATATAATAGAGGAGTAATTATGTTACCGATGAAGTCCAGAATCCAGCCCACAGTACCGTCCCCCCCACAGGTCAAAACTCTGAAATCAGGAACCTCCCTGAAGAAGTTCAACCTGTGACAAAAACACAGTGAGACTTTTTATTACAACTCTGCAAACTCAAAACACTTTTTTATACATTTTCAGAAATTTCGTTTGATGTTTTTACTCAGAAGAGGAAGTTTCAGCAGATTATACCTATATTAAATAGATTTAAATTGAAATAGTTTTAATAACTGAGGATATTTTTGAGCCCGTTTCTGCTGCAAACTGCCTAATCCCAGTAAATAGCACATGTTGCATTGATATTATTTATTCAGAGAGGTAGGCTGCCTGTTTGAGGACTAATTGGATCATGACAGGCAGTGTTCAGTCCAACTTCTTCCGTTCCTTCACAATAACAGAGCTCTAACTGAATGAGCCAGCCTCCCAGCCTCGTATGGTGGGTAAATGATTCGCTTAATTACTCTCCAACTGGGGCCACAAACCACATTACACACAAAACAGACGGCCACAAACATGAAAGGCAACTTTGGGGATATTTAAATACCAAGAAACAAACACTTAATTTGCTGTAATTGTATTAGTGAAGCAACTAATTGACAACAGTGTATGCGGCTGCGCTGGCTTGCAGTGTCCAACGGTGACCGCTCACCCTGTTAATGTGTGCTGTGGTGAGTACACTTGACAAAATATTAACAAGGTTACAGCTGAGCAAGGTCATCTGGAATGTTGTCAGCTTGAAGGAGAAGCTCTGGACTCGGCTGCAGGCGCAGGAGGTGATGCTTCAGTCCGCATCATTGCAGGAGAAATAAGATGAAAAGGTCAGTTTGTAAAAGTTCTGTGTGTGGAAACTGCTGCAACATTCCTCATACATGCAGTTCAAACCCCATGGATGTTGTATTGTTTTTTTAAAATGTGTGTGCTGCTGTTTATTTATGTTTTATAAGCAGTTTTTAGACCTAATCAAAGCCAAACACAATGGCAGCACGACACCGAGGCATTCCTGTGTGTTTAAAATGCCGCTGGACGCAAACGGCAAAGTGAAGGAGCCTTATGCATGTAAATGATCTATTCATTTTTCTAATCACAAGTGTGAACCATGGGAGACCTAACGCTGCCCACCCACCCAGGCTGCAGTGAGCTGCTGGCCTGTATGCGTGATCACATGTAGTATGGTGAGATTTTCACTTCCCTCCATCTGTCAGTCACTTGTGTGGCAGGATCTCCATCCAGCCTCCTGCATCTGGAGGCTCCGGCATGATGCTGTCGTCTCCAGGATTTGTTATGTGAACTCACCTCATTTCTGTCTGTAACGTGTGAGGGTGAACAGAGTGAAGGCTTTAATACTAAGGGCCCTTCTTGCATATGATGGGGGTCATTACATGTGAAAAGCTGCATTCTGGTAAACAGAAGATTATCAGATAAGATGCAGCAAAACAAAAGAGAAGACTTTCTTTCGTTTTGGCTTTCATCTGTATCTGCAGTATATTATCAAAATATTTCACTAATAACATAAATTCTATACATATCAAAAGCGAGAAATATAAAAACGTTCTATAATCGTGTCTTTTTGTTGGTGTTTATTTATTGAATTATTTTTATTCTTTTGTCAACAAAATAAGTCAAAATGTTGTGAATTTATATGAATGAAACTTTCAAGAGAAGTTGGAAATGATATAAGGATTTTTTTTATTATTGGAAGATCAGATTATGGGTGAAAGAAGCTGCTCAGTGAAGATGTGTGTTCTCCAACTTGTTTCTAGTTTGGAGCTGCTGTTAGCGGTTGTAAGAAAAAAACAATTAAAACAAAGTAAAACATGTTTTGTAGGACGTAACTTTAAATTTTTGTTCTGTTCTTGTTGACCAACTAAATAAAACCTCAAAAATCACAATGTCACCATATTTTGGAACTAAAAATCTAATAAATAATCAATAAAAAATTAAATTTTTGTGACATACCCTGGCAAGGGTCCATTTTTGGCCAAGTTGTATACTTGTCTTGGGTTCAGAAGATACTGGAACTTCCTGTAAATCCTAAAAATATACCAACAAAGAAAAGTAGGACTAATTAATCGATCCATCCATCCATCCATCCATCCATCCATCCATCCATCCATCCATCCATCCATCCATCCATCCATCCATCCATCCATCCATCCATCCATCTCTCCAGCGATTATTGAGTGAGGGGCGGGATTACACCTGGACAGGTCAACAGTCCATCACAGGGTCCATCACACTCACACTTAGAGCCAATTTAGAAGCACCAGCGAATCTGACATACATGTTTTTGGTCTGTGGGAGTCCCAGAGAGAAAACCCACCCAGAACATCTAGTTTCAAACCCGGAACAATCCATTTTCTTTACTTGCTTGTTCCTGCTCAGGGTTGCGGGGGGTGCTGCTGCCCATCTCCAGTGGTCTATAACTAATACATGTGACATTTAACTCTACCAGACATAGGAATCTAAACTACTGGATTAAGCGTGCCACAGGGAAGTACAGACCTACGACCAATCAGGACGTGGGATGCCAGTGGACTGGGCAGCAGGGCGGGATTAACCCAAAACCCCCTTGAGGAAAAATCATTAGAAAGACTAATTCATTTTAATTTCAATTTCATTATATCAACTGGCTGAAGTCATATTTTGATCTCATAATTTAAACAAATGAGGGCCGGCATAATAAGAAGTGAATGGATATGTTTCAGTAATAACCCAATTAGCCCCGGGTTAAAGAAGAGAGACTGGGCAGGGCCATGACAGTGAGGGGTCCTCGGAGAGTTCTCTGTGTGAGCTGACAGTGAAAGCAGCAGCCAGTGCTTTGGGTAAATGTTATTGTTTTTTATTTGACTAAGTAATCCTGCAGCACTTGTCAGCCAGAGGCCATGCTGTTTCTTTCCCTCTGTTACTGAGGAGTGGGGCATTAGAGGCATCTTGTAGCATGATGAGACAGGTTGTGTACTTACCTCTCCCCCTGCTTGCCCCCGCTCTTCGGATTGACAAACACTAGCAGAGGATGAGTGCCCTCTATTGTTGTGATCTGTATGGAAGATGTCAAAACAAACCCTTGGTGTTTGGAGACTGCAGGATGCTTCACAGGAATTCACTTTCAAGCCATATTCCTCAGACATTCTTTCACTTAGATATGGCACTTCCAAGCAATGTCTGCCATCTGCACAGATTTCCTGTTGCCTGGCCAAGAAAAGGACTGAACGCTCTATTTTCTTTGGTTGAGCAGAAACTTTCCTCTTGATTTTCTGATTCATCTTAGAAGAATATAAACTATGATGTTTATTGTTATTCTATCTTGACATTATTTTTAAAAAAGAGATCAGACTTTTATATAAGAATTATATGTTGCAACACTGTGAATTTGCCTGCAGAGGGACAGATAAAGTTTATTTAATCTATTTCCAGGGACTTTCCTCCAGTTTCCATCTGAACGCTGACATCTATTATATTTTGTGGTGAGAAATACTATGAAATGCAGGACTTGGTGTCAAAGCCTATAAGTATATATGTGTAGTCTAGTAGAACTGTTTAAGAGTCAGTCAACATGCTCCTCCTGATAACTCATCATCCATTAGTAAAACTTATCTTTCCCTGCTCACTGATTGGCAGTTTGTCAAACTTTTTGGGGTCGAGATTTTCCTGTTTATGGTCTGAGTTTGAGGTGCTGGAGGTTGAATTCGCCTCGGAACACGTTGACAAACTCAGATGTTGCTGCTCTGTTTGAACCGTCCCGCCTGCAGTTAGTCTGCATCAACTCGCCTTGTGCTCTCCCTGACACAGATGAAGCAGTTAACTCGCCCTGTCTGCTATCCCAGCAGGCCGAGGGTGAATTAATGAGCTCACTGTCCACTCCAGAGTGATCCATTACTTCCTATAATTATAAATAATAATCTTGATTATTACGCTGGTTAGTCAGCGAGAGGCAGAGACGGATGTGCCTGTGATATGATTCATGATATTTCGCTCTCAGTTACGAGTAGACAAGCAGTTGCTTCAGAAGTCAGCAGGTTTTCATCTGCAGCATGATGGCAGACAGACACCTAACCGAACCGGATCCTGCTGGATGATTCTGATAACCAGCAGGACCAGCAGAGTCCATCATACATCCAGCTGAAGAGGTTCATTGTAAATCTTAATATTTCACAGGTTTGACTGCTAATACTTTACACTTTGTGCAAGTTCAGAATCTAACTTTTAAAGGAAACTAAAAACTAGACCCTAGTTACTTTAGATGGAAATTTTTTTATTGTTTTAGAACATCATTTTAAATTATATTTATCTACCTAGAATCCTAAAAGGCTTCAATTATTCAAAATATTTTACGTCGTTCTGCACCAAGATAGTCAGATCTGAACAACAAATGATCAGATGTTGACACAAGTTCTGCCTTCGAGGTTTTAGGTGAATTGTTTTTATATTTACTTCTTTTTTACCATTAAAATTTAGACTAATTTAAAAAATTCTGCCTGTGATTTAAATAAACAATTACAATTTAAATTAAACAAAAGAGCTACATGCATCGGATGTTCATAGTGAAATATGTAGAAATTTCAAGAACAATTTACACACAAAAAAAATATTTATTTCCTAAACACTTGCAGTTATATAAGTATTTTATCACAAAAATCTACACAAAATGCTGTTAGAAATGTGAATAATCCTTTCGTGCACTGGGTGATAATGAATTGTAATCAGTCAAGTATTACTTTTACTGACATAAAGATAAAAATTAAAGCTTTAAAGAGTCTGAATTCAGTTTAACCTGCAGTCCTTGGCCATCAACTGTGACTGAGTTGGCTCTCTGCATCTTTCCTCGGCTCGACTGGCTTGACCGTGAGTCTTTCCTCAGCGTCGACTGTCTTTCCTGAAGTCAAACATCAAGCCAAAGGGTTTGTAATGGAAAGAATACAAAATACAACATACAAGAGGCTCCAGTTTAACAGGAAACAACGTTTACAGCACGGTGATGGACATAAAAGAATGAGACTGTAGCAGGAGTTAAACTGTAATATTCTCCTGAGCTGGCTGTGGTCTGTTTATTGTTTTAGTAACACAAATATATTCAAGAAACATTATAGATGTCATATGGATTTAGGAAAATAAATAAGAAATATTTCATTTTATGTATCAACACAGATAATTGAAGTGATAATTTCATCAGATTTTTGTATTTTTAGAAGAAGGTTTATTATATAAACATATTCACACGTTCAAGGAAATGTTCATTTTATTAATAGCTGTTACAGAAATCCCTCCTTTGATAAATATGTTTATGTTTTTGTGGTAAACACAAAGTTAGATGATGTTTTATAAAAGCTTATTAAGTCAGTATTTGTTTCTTTCTGAGACAAACTTCTACAATTTAGACAATACACTTCAGAACAAGAAATTGCTGCCATATCAGGTCTCAGTGGGAGAACACAGGCTGATGATTGGATTCTCAGGTATCAAACGAGGTCAGGTTTACTCAGCTGACCAGCTAAGAGTGAGGTCTTACCAGGACGACGGGGCAGATGGAGTTGGGGGGCAGGATGTGATCCTTCAGGGGTCCACAATCGCACTCAGGTTTCACATGGGAGGCACACTTGTTATGGAGCTGGAGCAGGTGACAACTATTATTAACAACCAACAATCGGTGGTAGGAACAAACATTTCAGCGATATTTTCGGAATTTATTTGCAATGCACATGTCATTGCCTCTGCTTTATTTTCTATTATCTCACAACTGCAAACAAGTGTTTTCTGAGTGTAAATTGGTGCGTTGACTTGTGAGGTATCAAAGGTGCAAAAACGAAACCCTAAACAACAAGAAGCAGTGGGAATATAATGAGAGGTGGCTGCCTCTCCGCGGGTGGCGTCTTACCGTGATTTGACACCACACACAGTGGAGCCCAGTCAGGCCCTGGTAACACTTAATGGTTTTGTGACACTTGTCACACTTGGTGGGGCAGTTCCCTTCCACCCAGAAATGATGCATTACCTGCAGAGAGGAGGAGAGACGACATGCTGGGAGGAAAAGCAGAGAGAAAAGAAACATGGTGCAGAAAAACAAGATATACACAAAGGTGCAAGTGACACAACAATTAAAGAAAGCAAAAAGGAAAGAAAACAAGCAAAAGGAAACATGTAAAACTGCAGAAAAAAACCCAAAACACATGATGCTGTGTGTGTCACTGTCAACAAACTGAGATTATCCTGGTAATTAGCAATGCTCAGTAGGTTACTGAGTTAAATCAATTCCATTAGAGGGAAAGAATCTGTTGTTCTGAGCTCGTGGATCATCTCTGATCCGAACAGGAAACTCTTCAAACAAACTCACCTCCGTGTTTTTCTTGGACTTCACGTAAGTTTTGATACAAGAAAGTGGAGCACGAGCCACACAGCGCTCATGGACTGTGTACTTGCAAACTGGAAAAGACAAAAGTAAACAAAAAAAGAATTAAAATAAAATTATAACACAAAAAAAGATCCTGATTTTACACAATTTTACAGAAAAAGAAACAGATTTTCATGTTTTTTATGTTCATGCTGAAACTCTTTTCGTCCAAAAGAAGCTTGAGTTGAATGACATTTTTCTCCTGAAACAAAAAGGTTGAAACAAAAGCAGATTTACCATTTTAATGATAATAAACATGAAAATCATTTTCATATCTGAGTTGCTTCCCCCATTTAAGTTATGTTAGATGTTAGTTGTCAACAGTAATGAGATTTAAACAGATACCACCGTAGTACAATCATGGTGTAGCTGAACTATTTTGATATATCAGTGTATCTGTTAAACCATCAGTACAAAGTAAATTACTCACATGAGCAGCAGAGTCCCTGTTTCCCCAGGCCAATTAGCATGTTGAGACACAGGTTACAATAGGCTGGTTTGTTGAAGTGCTTCAGTCTCCACACATGCTGCCCGTCATCTTTCACATTCTGTAAAGTCCGAACAGACCAGGATAACAATAAAGGGACTGCTAAAATACTTAATTTTATCTGGTTATGTCCTACTTTGTGAATAATTAGCAAATCATAGGAGCGATGGGTCTTTAATCATGTTGTTTTTTGTTTTTTTCTTAACAACTGAACTTTGTAAAATAAAATATTTTCAGCTATTTTAATTATCTGAAAAATAAGTTCTGAAAGAAATTTTGTTTTCGTTTTATTCTAATTTTCATTCATAAAAAATATCTAAGAGAAATATCAATGTAATGTAGTTCAATGCTGCCACCTAGTGGCAAATACAAGAGTTAATGTTTTAGGATCATTCAGTGGTAGAAGTGACACGTGTGTAAGAAATAAACCCACACAGTGAGATAAAGTTGTTCAGTTATCATTTACTTTTTGTTTATTTGCACTTGCAGAAGTTGATAAGGGATATGTGTAAGTTTTACCTGATGAACAAAGATATCAACAATTATTACGTCTCCACACAACTCTTTGAACAGACTACGTTTTTAGAAATAGTGAATAATTTTGACCACATAAATGTGCAAAAAGCAAGTCAAATAGAAACATAATCTTGGTTCTGTGTTAAAATAACTTCAAATATTCTAAATCTTCACAGTGATTTATGCAAATGCTATTTTGTAAACCTTTATACTTCTTTTCATTTCCGATTATAATGTTATTCTGACAGAAATAAAACTAAATCCCAACTGAAAGTGTTATATTTCTAACCAGAATTGCTAGACAAGAGAATTCTGGACAAATCTCAGTGTAATGCAATGTTTTCAGCAAAGTATTGGTTTATAAAAAAGAGTTTATGGAAAGCGTTTTAGAGACAGAAGTTGTTTTGAGATTTCATTCAGAATCTGTTTGCAAAGTTATTCACCTTCCTACAGAAATCTACTTCAAATATCTGAACTATTGTGATGAACTACAGATTTAACAGTTAGATGCCTTTATTTTCTTGAAAACAAATATACAGACCCACTTTAATCTGTAGCTCACAGAAGTGACTCATTATATTGGATTAAGTTATTAGTAGATGGCTGATGCTTAACATCACCTGAGAAAGATGAGTCACCGCATTCTGGACTCACCGTCTCCAGACCCAACAGGACCAGCAGAGGGATGGTGGTCAGGCCTCCCTGTATCCACTCCTCCAGAGACACCGTCCCATCATGATCGTAATCGATCTCCTGCATCATTTCCTGTAGGATCTACAAATAAAACGACTCTTAATGAGAACCTTCATGGCAGCTTGCTGATATAATTCCTTAAAATAATAAAAAGTCAGGCAACATGCCAGTAGCTGTTTTCTGGTTTATTAAATTTGACTTTATTATATTTATATTTTCTGTCTCAGGATATCTGGATGAAATCTTACTGGCTTGAGTTCAGTCACGTCCCATTCCAGGTACTCTGCCACGTGCATCATCTGGGAGATAATTTGTTCCAACTCCTGCAGTAAAACAACAGACAGCCATTAACAGGCACAAAAACACTGTATTTACCTTTCTGTAGAGAATGAACAGACTGATTAACAGCCTGTAATAGCAGGTTGGGAATGTGTACAGAGGAGCTGCAGAGTGGAAAACAAAGGCAGCGTGGTAAGAGCTCCCAGGCTGATGGTTTAATTACAGTAGTTGATTTTTAGTGGCAGAGAGGGGTAACATTTTTATCTGATGGCAGACTGAATTATCATGACACACTATGAACCTTTTTCAATTTTTTATTTGAATGGAATATAGGCCCTGTTTAAATCCATGCTGTGTCACTACTAATTCCACTCTTTTTAATGAGATAAAACTGAGTAAATATTAAGAGATGAAGAATAATAAGATACTTTATAAACTCCTATTGCTCTCTGTCTTTGTAACATTTATTCCAAACCTCCACCCCCTCATACATACTAAGTGTATTTCATTCATAAATAGGTCAACACCTAACACGATGCTCTTCTTTCTATATTTAATTGCTTTTTATTTATGTGCCGGTCTTGTGTGTTCTGTTCAGTAAGTAGACATTATGCAAGCCTCCATGTTTTCAGAACACCCTGGGAACAGAATAAATTTAAGAAAACAGATCTATTCTTGTCCAACACTGGACTCTCAGAGCCAACTTAATGATAATATTGATGTTTGTTCACAAAGAAGGTTGCGCTTTGGTTCCCTTTAAAAACAGCTTCGGCTTCTTTTCACAACCCTTTTAATACAGACAGTCTGAAGAAGTAGAAAGCATGCAAACTTTTCTGGTCATTATTATCTTGTTTAAAGTAGAGCTTCAGGTATTTTTGCTGTTAAATGACACACAAACAGCTTTTTCTTTACCTTCATATTGAGTTTAGACCAACATTTCATATAAAACTGACAACAAAACTCACATTTGGTCATGTAAAAAAGCTTTTTGGATTTTCTTTGTAAAAAAGGATTAAACTAGGAATATTCACCGAACTGTCCAAAGACCCGTTTCCATCTGTGTCGTAGAGACGAAACATAACTGCAAAGACAAAAAACAAAATGTCAGATCTATTTTAATGACAATCTACAGTCTGTAAAACTCTCCGGCTTTGACGTGATTATTTAAAGACTCGGAGCAGTTTCAGAAGGAGACGTCGCAGCACTTGTCAGTGTGAATGTCATTGTGTTCTCCACTGTCTGAAAATGGTAACAGGAAAAAAAACCTGAACTCAGCAGCTGTGAGCATTTAAGTGCTCCCTTATTACCACTCAAAAGTGTCACCATGGAAACAGAAAGGTCCTATTGTACATCACCGCTGCGATCTGTTGTTTCTCAGTCTTACTATATAACACAAAACTGAATGTCACCACGTCATCTGGACACACATCATTTCCATACAGATGCCTATTTTTGGAGGAGCTCTGAGCCACCGGTGACCGACCCCACAGCTGTTAGCGTGGAGCGGACGCAACTCCTCACATCATGAAGTGCTGACGTAAAACAGCAGCTCGTCATGCCATTAATGAAGAGCTAATTGCTGGTTTCCTGATGGGGCGTGGCCCTTAAAGGCAAAGGGAAGGAGAGGTGATGCCTGAGTCTGGTGCTTACTGATGTTATGAGGTGACTGTGGTGACCCAAAGAGGTCCCTAAAAGGCAATTAAATCCAAATAAAGATATCCGGATGGCAGTAAAAACTGATTGGAAGGAGACAAATACACATAAGTCCACCCATTATTTTCATTTAGTGGAACATTCCTGCTAGATGGAGCCTATTTCAGTGGATAAAAGGCATGAAACAACAAAATTAGAATCACCAAACACCTTAACATGGATATATCTGGTGAATGAAGGAAGCTACACTAGAGAAAACAGGTGTTTTAATCTCTTCTTGCATCTTGAATTCAAAAAAGAATAAAACAAAAATATATTATTACAAAAGAAAAACATTAAAAGGCTTAAATGTTCAATTAAAACATGTCAAAATGATGAATGGGTTAATTTTGAATTTTTTTTAGTTTGTTTTGTGGACTTGTCAAGCTTTTCCTCTCCCAGTTGCTGCACGTGCACCTGTCTAGTGTCTCAGGTCATCTGACCAGCTGGTTCTGGACGTGCTGAGGAGACAGTGGAAACTCAGAGGAGATAAGGATTTTGTTATTCATGCACACTGGAAAGTCCTCCTCACGGGAAACATTTCAAATTCTTCCTTAAGACTGAGGCTGATTTGTTAACTTTAATGTTAAAATGGACGGCCAGCCAGTGCACAACAAACAACAATAATGTGATTTCTCCACCGAACAAGTTTAAACCACACAGCTGCATTTTACACCAGCTGAAGGTGTGACAGTGACGAAAGCTGAGCTGTCAGCATCAAACCAGCAGAGGGAGCCCTCCACTGAACTAATAACACCTTCACTGACCTTAGAAGAAGAGAAAGATGTTGCACAGCAAGAGTGTTTAATAAGACATCACACATAGTTCCATGATGTGTTCAGAGACACACATAAAGTACGAATCCGTGAATTATTCAGTTATCCCTGTGCTTAACCACCACTCCATTCAATAATTCATATGAATGAGATTTACAACAAGACAGACAAAGACTTGTGTCCAATTAAAAACAGTAACTTTATAAATAACTTGTGATTAAAAAAAATGGGTCAGTAAGCTGCAAAACTGAAGTATCAAAAAGTCTGAGAAACTTTGTAGGTGTTGCAAAATGGAAATGGACTTCCATCATGTAGATGTGTGTGTGTGTGTGTAGTACAAACCCCCAGCCCCACGCCACGCCCCTCAAACACAAAACCAAACAAAGCTCCTCTTTACCAGTAAGATGAGAAGTAAATAATTAAAATAAGAATCATTTAAATAATTAAAATTACGTTATTTCTCTTTGCCAGCCTTTTTGGGGCTCACTTGTTGCATTTTATCTTTTATCTGATGTTCCTAGAGTTAAATATCTGTGATCATAGTGCTGAAGCTGTACATGTGTCTCTGAGGACCAGTCATGTCTGATGTGTTGATACTCACACTCTAGTTTGTCCTCGGGACGCCCGCCTTCTAGCAGTGACAAGTAACACACTATGTCCTTGAGCTGAACCGTATCCAGAGGTCTGGGCTGGGCTGTCTGCTTCAGAGGGGTCGAGTTAGCTTTGATGAGCTTCAGGCCTGTCGGGAGATGCAAACAAAAGGTCAAAACGTGCTCCACACTGTCTCTGTATGCCCAAATACCTGCTGGTTAGAATCCCGAGCATCAGTCAGGTATTGATCACATGTGGGTGGCGTCCAGTTCATCAAAAGGCAACAACATCACTTCAATCCTTTCACATTATTTCTGATAATACACCAAAAGATTAATAAACTTTCTCAATATTCAGAGAACAATATGTGTTAGATTTAAAACTGAATTCACATAATGAACATTTCGGGATAAAGACTCCAGATTCCACACAGTTACCCAAATATAGAATGAGGGGTAAGATATTTCATTAACATTAAGATGAGGAAGATTCTCTCGAAACGTGTCGAAGGCAACCAAATTTCATGTGATGTAATGTGTCAAAACAAGTTGGCTATGCAGAGATTCAGAGTGGGTGGTTCACTGTAGGCCTTTGTTTACCTTTAGGAATCGTGACATGCCCACATTTTACCAAATAAGAAACAGTCATGAGACTGCTGTCTAACATTTCAAACAACCACTGAACGACTTGCAAGCAGATAGAGATAATCTGCAGTCTGTCGTGCAGCACGCTTCAGTTTGAACCCCATCTGATCTGTCCTTTATCAGAACCCGGTGTTAACAGGACCCATGTGTAACTTTGATAAACAGAACAAACCACAGCAGAGGCATGATTTCAATAAGACTAATGCAGCTAATGCAGCTAATGCTAATGCATGAAGTTAAGCAGTTTTTAGACATCATAAAAAATAACTAGCACTTGTGGACTGTGTTACTATTTCATTTCAATATCACTTAGTCATTACCACACGAGTCAAATCTATAAACAAACAGAACTCCTGCCAAGATAATTGGCAGACACTTTACAATTTACATGACACATTATCATTTACATTTTGTGCCACCTGGCTGGACTCTGCAGGAGAATCTGATAGACTGTCTGCTGGCATGAAACAGAAGCAGAATTCTAAAGTAAATCACTAAAATCTTTTGGAACTGTCATTTAGCTCTTTCATTTTTAATCCCAGTAGTATTTCACAGATTATGTGCTTTGAAGGCAGACATTTGGCTGCAGTGTTGTAATAAAAAACCACAGCAGCTTCCTATAAGCATCTATAACTATAAAACAGCAACTTAATGCATTTGCATGCTGAGGGTTTGTTTGGGATAAGAAGTTTATTTTATTTTTACACTTACCAGAGACTTTAGGTTTGTCAGATGATGAGGGACTGGGTTTTGGTCCCTTGTTGCTAAAAGACATAAAGAGGTGTTGACAGAATTCCTCGGGGAGTTCACTCTCCAGGAACGTTTGCATAAAGACCTTGAACCCTTCAAAGTCAATCTCCTGAAAACCGAGACAGAAACCGTTTTATCACGGAGACATCTTGGTGTGGCCCACAGCTCTCATCACATACAGTGGATGAATAACTTACACTTGTGCAGGTTTCTAGTCTAATGTTGTTTGCTTTGGATTGTGGGTAAAAAAGAAGCGTCTGGGTTTTGTTTGTCTTTTTCAGGCTTGATTCTCTGAACTCATTCTGCTGTTTGTGTGTGATTTTACATTATAACTTCTTCTACCATAGGAATGTTTTTAAATTGGTGATCTAATAAAATCTGGTCTCTATAACCATCATCCCAATCTGTGATATCAGATCTTTTGAGGTAGCAAGTGAGATAGTAAGATATTTTCTTTGATCTTGTCTAAAAACTTCATGAGCTAAAGAAAAGGTCACAGAAAAGCAGCATCAGTAAAATAAGAATCTCCATATTGTGTCTTAAATCAAAATACTCTGATCTCCCTGGAAAATGCATCTTTTATTTCATAATACCCAAACTGACAGTCTTATAATTGTTATTTTAGGATTACAGTGCCAGCTGATCAGTGGAAGAATACACTGCAACACAAACATTGTTTGTTTGAGAAAATAATAACAAAGTAAACAACTTTCTGACAAAAGCGGCAAAAAAATGCACATTTTATCATACTTTATTGACTTCCATATTTATTACCAGTCAGTGGAAAATACTCCAACTAAACAATATTTTACAGTAATGTGTTTAAAAAAGCAAAAGTGACAAGAATCCACATAAATGTGATGAAAGTCTGATAAACTTTCAGAGACAAACACGCGACATTTACCTGGTTGAGGATTTCCTGCTTCTTTAACCCAAAACATGGAAAGAAACAAAAAAAGATAAAATTATCATCTGTATAAATGCAATGTGTCACATATAACTTAAAAAAAAAATACGTATCTTAAGCTTACAAATGCATGAACATTTATTTGATGTGTATTTTTTATGATAAAGATATTTTTGTTCCTGTTGTCAAACACCACCTTGAGTTTAATTGGCTGTACTTCAGTGTTTGTTTAAAATCATTTTCTAAATAGCTTATCCATGTTAGGATTTTATTCCAACACATGGACAAGAAACTAGACCATAAACTATCTGTTGTATAACGCAGTGTAAACTGAACACACCTCTTCTGGATTGTATTTAGCCAACACACCGTCTCCATGGAACTCCTGCAACACATCCTTCAGCTTCTTGGTTGAGTCTGAGGAGAAACATTTGGAACATGTCACTACTTTTTGCTTTTTTGCATAAAATTTTATTTTATATTTTTGGTTGGTTCAATACTGTTTAATGATGTCTGCAGAGACTCCGTCTGTAAATTGCGACTGGTTAGTCATTAAACCCACAGACTGCTCAGTACATTAGTTCTTGTTGACAGATTTTTGTGTTATTTTGGAGTTTTATGCTTCTGTTTATTTTCTTTTAATGGTTTTGAATTATCATGGGTTTTGCTGTAGCTCTTTTTATGAAATGGTTTTGCTGCATACACGGATGGAACATGGATGCATGGACCTTCAGCAGAGAACAGAGAGTTTCTACTGAAATGCTTCCCTTCCACCCATGAAATCCTCTTTAATACAATATTTAAACTCTCATGTTCCATTTTCCTTCATTCTTACAAGTTTTTTCTTGGCTTCTCATGTTTACTGCACCTTAATAAAACATACTCCACTCTCTCATCATCACAACGCTCTCAGGCCTGCCTCATGTTAGCCCATAATATGCATCCAGTTCAAACGTGTACAACCTATTTTAACCTTATAAATAAGACTTCTTCCTGTCCTGTCCGCTGAGATTTTCCTGGATCTTATATAAATGTCTCACTATTGTGTTTGTGTCCCACGTGTGCATCTCCTGCACTCACTTTGAGTTTGGTTTAAATGTATTCCCTGATTTATTCTGGTTAATCTTGCTTTCTGCCTTTCCTGCACACCAGGTTTTAATTTGCTAATCATGCCACCTGCAACGTGTCAGTCATTGTCTTCTCTCACTGTGTTCCTCCAGCTTCCTTTACTCTCTGTCAGATTGTTGTTTCAACAGCTTACAGTTTTAGTCTTCATGCTTTTTTCTCCTGTGTTTTTTTTTTTTTTTTTTTCAGTACGCACATAAAAATCTGAATGTTGTGTTTTCATCACCAGCAGGGTGTCACCTGATCCTCCTCTCCACCATCATTCATCACTTTGTAACAACCATTTGATTTTTATTCTAAAGAAAGTAAATTTGCTCAGAGTTTTGGAGCATATAATTAGAGCAATACATTTTAAAAAGCTCCTTGTTTAACATCTCATGAGATCCAGTTAACAGAAGGGAGAGCTGAGTTTCCTCTTCTTAGATGTTCTACATCAATTTTTACCAGATACTGCTGAAATAATATGACTGTCATTACTACTCTAAGCAGTTCCATGACTGTTTTACTTTTAGGTTTAGAACTGGGCAGTTGGATTTGTTTCCAGAGCTCTGTAATTTTCAGTCTGTTTGGAAGGATGTTATCCTGTCCAGCTGGATGACTGAGTCAGAGATGTTGCTATGAAACCGGATTTCAGTCGACGCAAAAACACAGCAGTATCTAAATTTGTGCTGCAAGTGTAATTGCAGCCTCAAATAATTTTGATTTATGGCTTTTTTAATTTTATTTTAACTTCCTACAGCAATATTGAGTCATCAATTTAAGCAGACAAAAACTTGTATTTTTCTCTCCAGAGGATAAGTAGCAGCTGCATCTTAATTAATTTTGTTGCAACAAATTAACTGCAACAAAATTAGCTCCCCTCTAGGTTGTCAAAAGACACAGTGCTGGTGCATTTACTGAGTTTGGTGGGTTTTTCATGCTTGCATGATAAAAAAATGTCATTATTAAAAAGCATGTTCCACTACAGCAACCGCAATGAAAATTAGAAAAGCACACGTAGAGCGCAGACCTCCGCCAAGTGGACATATTGTAGAAAATACTATGCCTGTATCCTAAAAATCTAAAAAAAAAATAGTATGTTACTTGTTAAAATAGATTCCTAATGGCCTCGGTTTGGAGAAATAGAGTTTACATTGAATAAAACTAAAGAGCAAATGCAGCTGAGACCAAAGCAGTTTGTTGTCGTCTTAAACATCTTCCATCTCAGTTCCATTACACATCATGAAAAATCCTTTAATTTTGCATCATATCATTATCGACATAGAATTCTGATTATTTACAGTAATTATATAAAAAATAATAATATGTAAATACAAAAATATGATATATGTGATGTAATATATGAACATATCAGCAGGACCCACTTTCAAAGTAGACTGAGACTGTTCAGGAAGGATATTAAATATTTCTGACTTTTATATAGAAATAAACTTCATGGCCAAAAATACATCTGATTCAATAGAAAAAGTTACATAAACTCAGTGTAGTTTTAGTTAAAAACAGCTTTTTGTTGCTGCCTGCATCAATGGCTCCAGATCTTTTAGACTTTCTCAGAATCTTTTTATTCAGTAGTGACTTGAAATAAATACTGAACAGTTGATGGAGGAGTGAGTCATTATTACTGACCATCTTTATTAGCACAACTTCTACACAGAGCTGAGGGATTATGAATCCACTGATTGCCTGTCACATGTTCCAGGCGCTGCTGAACAATCATTTACTTTTTCAATCATGGTAATGATTTAGCTGTTCCCTGCATGGTTATCACAGAACACAGCACACTTCATGTTATTTAGATTTGTGAACACAGTATTTTCTTTACCTCTACAACTGAAAGAATTGTTCCACTGTTACAGCTAACAGAAAGATAAACTCCAATTGTCAAATCTGCTCAGGCACACAGCTATTAAAATGTTATGAAAGTGTGCAAAGCTCATGCTAATGAGAAGAAGTGGGGAGGGTGTGGGCTGTGGGGATGTAGAGAGTACAGAAAGTGCAGATGAAGGATTAGATGTCCATTGTTACAGCTCAGAGAATGAGGGGGGGTTATAACCTGTAGCTGTAGGACGCATGCAGAGTCGCCTGGAGCTTTTTAAACACGATTATCTGAAATGTGTCTGCAGAGCACCTGCTGTACATTTACATGGTTCTCGGATCCTTTTCATCCTACACACTTCCTTTAATACCAGACTCATGAATTTAAAACATGTCTAAAGCTTTATGTTTCTCAAAAATGTTTTTTTAGTTGAAACTTAACAAGTTGAACACAAACACATGGACACAACAACTAGAAGTTGTGTTTGAAGTGCTGCATCCACCGGAGTGGAAAAGACGATCTTCAAAAGGTAAAGAGCATGTTGGTATTAACAAAAACAAACAATGTAAGGTACACATAAACCAGCCTGTGAAAAACAGAAAATATTAAGATCCATATTTTGTGCTCTGAACAACACATAAAACAACAAATAAAAGCAAAAGAGATAAAAATAACTGCTGATTTGCACAGCTGTGACATGTTTAACCACGACACCAATAATAATTAAACAAGTCATATGGTGGATTCCAATGACTTGGAAACTTTATCATTCTGGGCTGCACGGTGGTGCAGTTGGCAGCACAGCAACCTTGCAGGTTCAGGGTTTGAAACCAGCCAGGACCTTCCTGCATGGAGTTTGTATGTTCTCTCTGTGCATGCATGAATTTTCTCCAGAGTTAATTGGCTACATTAAATTGACCTGTGTGTTACTGGCCCTGTGATGGACTGGTGACCTGTTCAGGTGTAACCCCGCTTCTCACCCATGACAGCTGGAGATAAACACCAGCTCTCTGCAACTTGAACAGAAAAAAGCAGGTAAAGAAAATGACTGACTGACTGACTTTCTAATTTTGTTTTCATTTGTTTTCTAATTCTTATATTTGCAGTGACCATATTATATATATATTATAAATCTGTTTCTATTAGTGAGACTGTTTCATGTGATTTTAATGTGCAAACTATAGAGCAAAGTCAGGTAAGCAGGAAAAATAGAGCGTCTTCATGGAGCATCAAAAATATCAAATGTTTGAAAACAAGCTTATTATTAGCACATATACAGCATGACAATCCTTACAGTGTGCTATGTTTAACCACAGCCATTTTATTTTTACTGCAGCTTACAGCTACCATTCTTTTGTTATTGTTACCTTGGCAGTTTGATGTTATCTGAGAGAATTTGTGTGTATTGTGTGTGCAAGGACTTCTGTAAATGTTAGCCTTTATTTATGTTCCCAAAGACCCTAAAGCTCGCCAACTTTCCAACTATACCAAGTCATGGAGTGAAACTTTGAGTCTACTTGACTTTTCTTGGGGAGTTACAGTAACTTCCTAGTTTTTTTTTTTTGGTGGTAATAGATGTTGGTGGAGCAGGTAAACAAGTAAAAAATCAGCTGTCTGGTTTGAGATAAATGATCATTTGCAAACAAATCAGTGTTTCCTGGATTATTCTGGTAATTATTATTATTATTATTTTAATAATTTTTTTTTTTTTCAGTTCATGCTCATTTAAAAAAGAAAGTCCTTTACCTGCTCCGTCTCAGTCTTTGTGTACATTTATTACTCATTTCAACTATTAGCTCTGAGTAAAAGCTTGTCTGTGGCCAGCCATCATTCTAAGCTACTGCAGCCAAACACTGGAATAATAATAACATGAAACTTTTTTCAAAGTCTACTTTTAGAAACCCTTTCCTGGACAGTCTGTCAGAGAAAATGCAGCTAGTTTTTCTTCTGTGAAATGTTTCAATCCTTCTCAGCACATTTATAGTTGTCTATTACTAATTTTACACCAACAGTCTTGATTTATTGTTTGTATTTTTTGTATGGAAAGGCCTGCTGTTAATAAAAATACAGTTTTTCCTGAAAATTAAACTGGCAGACAGACGGACGGACGGACGGACGGATGTCTATCAGCAGAGGATGTCAAAAGTGAAGGTGAATCTCAGAGATTTGCTAAAAAGGAATGTTTCTGTGTTTTTTGTCTGATCAGCACATAAAAACCGAATGAAAAAGCTTCAATGTTAAGGGTGTTTACACATTATTATACTAAAAAATCATGCTTTCGAAATATGGATCAAAAAGAATAAATTAGCAGTAACAGACAAAGAATTACAAGGATTAAATTCATAAAGGATAACTTAATGTGACATTGGACATTAAAAATCCTGATACGTGTTCCTTAAATAAACAAAGTCAAGAACAAATGTAACAGACCTGGAGGACAAAACTCTAATTTACCAACAACTTTATACCAGTTTGATTGTTTCATCTGTTAAATAAAAAATCGTAAAACTGTATCTATGTATACAAAAAATATTTGGCTAAAATAAAAATTCATGCCTTAAAATTCAATATTTTACTCTGCATATATGAGTTTTAATAATATTTTTATGAGGCTGGCAGAGTCCAATGATGCTTTTTTAAAATATCTGTTATTTGGTTTTCTAACAACTCTCTGAGGAAGAATTGCTTTTAAATGCTCCACTATTTCCACAAGCTTCATCATTCAGAGTTTAGAGATTTCTGTTAAAAATAGCTGCTGCAGCTGGAGAATACAGACTAGCATGTCAGTTCAAACTATAAACAGGCTGCAAAATCAAAATACTAACCTGGCAGATAGTAAATTACTATCAAGAGGCTACTCACAGTAATTTAATCACAAAATGAAGACAGAACCTGTTAACACCGAGAAGAAGGTGACTTAGTTTGAAAGTAGAATTTAAGCTGTTTGTGTCTTCAGCTTTCTCAGTGCTTCATCTTTGTCTGCATAAACCTTGACTGCAGAGACTATTATGTAAGTAAACACTAGTAAACACAGCAACTGTAGAGGTGGAAGTGACATCATTTAACCTCCTCTGGGCTCCTACTGCTTGCTTTAATCCAGCATCACTACACAATGTACACAACCTACGTTTTTCTACCAAAGTGCATCTTGTGTCTCACTCTCAACTTGACTTTTCACTGTTCACAAGGTGATAAATAACACTGACTCATTATTTCTGTTCTATCAACACTGTTCATTTAAGTAAAAAGGATTTTAGAAATTAATAAGCAGTGCACGGGGTTTCAGAAATGTCACACAGGTTTTTCACACCATATTTACACATCTCCATCGTGTTAGCTTCCTTAGATGAGGAACTTTTTAATAATTGCCATTTTATACTCTTCTAAATCTGTTCATATAACAATTGAACTGAATTTACGTTATATAATTGGCTTTTAATCTGGATCTGTGGATTTAAATTGGGCATTGCAGCTTTTATATGGTGCTTTACAGTAAGGTGACATTGTGAAAAGGTGTTATACGCCGACTCCAGGACCTTCCAGCAGTAAACTGCTCCATCGTGCAGCCCTGACACAGGTAATACAACAAAGTGTTTGTTTGGACACTTGGACTCTTAGATACATTACCACACAGTTCTGAATATCTAAAGATTTTTTTTACAGTTTACATTCAATACAGATAGTAGTATCTGCTTTGTGGGTGCCTTGGTGGTCCTTACAGGATGTAATATTAGCTTTCATAGAAAAATACAGAATTTCTGAGACAATCTGAGGACATGTTCTTTACTCACATTGAGTGTATTCTTGTAGCAGGGCAAATTCAGCTGGGGTCAGTGTGACCCATTTGTCCTGGCTGCTCATTGTGTTCAGGCTTTATCTTGGAGTTCACCAAACATTCCCTGGACGGCAACACGTGCAGCAAGATGTCTCACACTGAAAAACACAAGAAAAGCAGATTCATTATCAACAGCCAACATCCTTTTCTATTTTACTACTTTTTTAAGAGAGAAAATGGTAATGTAGGTGAGATGCAGCACCTCAGTGGCTGAGTTGAATACACAGATTGAGAAACCTGATGTCTCTAAGTGAAATAAGCAACAGCTGCTTGCATAATGAGAAAACGTGCACAGAAACAGATATCACATGAATCCAGTATCCATATAGAGCTGTTTATGCAGCTGTTATACTCAAGTCCTAATTTTACCTTAAATCTTGTTTTGTAAAGGTGGTGATGCTTTGAGGTTTATGTTTTTCAGCCAGAGCAGAGTTGTTAATGTTCTAAAGGAACCTCTGAATATTTGTTTTTCTTTCTTTTTTCATTTCCTCCTTTTGTTTTCATCATATTTTCGCTCTTTATTTTACAGGCAGGTCTTGGGCTGACTCACTCCTTGTGAGTCTTGTCTGCTGGAGAACTCCCTACACACTGCTGCAGAGTGGCAACACAATTTGGCCCACAACATTTTGTGAATTATGCTCCATCAGTTATAATCACCAACCTTCCAACTCACCTGTGGTCCTCCTTGTTCTTTGGTTGGCTCCTCTGTTCCCTGAATCCAGTCTTAAAGAGTGGTGATGGTACAACTAATTCTCTATTACAAACCTTTTATCAAATAATCTTTGAGACTCAATATAACCTACCTTGTTTCATCTCCAGATCATCCATCAGTGTAAAAATAAACCTTCACTTACCTTTCATTGTTTCTGAGTCCCGCAGTTTGAGCCTGTAACTCAACCATTACAAGAGGAAATTAAAATACAAAAAGGTTTATTAAAATATTTAAAAATAAAATATTTATTAAAGAACAGTTTTTTGAATGAATAGAAACAATTTTACCAGAACAGAACTTCTTTAACTTTGTAGTAACTCAAAGCAATATTATAAATCTATAAAACAGATTCCAATAAGCATGCTACTGTATCTGCACTATATGAATTAAACCCCAATCACTGAAAAACAGTATTATAACAACATCACATCTCTCTGTTGTTTAAATGGAAGCAACTTGTAAAAAAGTCAAACTCCTTCTTTGGATGTTTGAAGCATTGCAAGCTGGGTTTGTTGCCATGATGACAGGGTTCAGGTTAAATGGGGTTTCGTAAGCAGGTGCCAATATTGTTGAACTGAATCCAATATCCAGTGTTTCACTTGAGATAAAGGAGGTCGAGTTTTGTTCAAGCTGAATTGTATCTGCAGCTAACAACCATCTTTTAAACCATGATAAGCAAACTAAATGTATTTTAGCTCACAGATTATGTTTAAAGGGAGGAAAAGGGACAATATCTCTAAAACTGGAAATAATTAATTTGGGGATTTTGTGTGTCTAGAGTGTTTTTCATCATATCATCATGGATAACATATTTTAAACACTTGTGATTTGATAAAAGCCAGATATGATTATCAGTTCCAATCAGCTGGACATTAGCATCCTGTTTTCACTGTGAGATGTTTCCTACATCATTTACCATCTGTTCACAGTTGTGATTTTTACAAACTGATTTTTTTCTGATAATTTAGTGATTTTACATTTAATCATATTCTTAAATCATTCTAGCTTGTGATTATGTGCACGCATGCGTGTGTATGTGTGTGTCCTATCACAAGTGAAGCATTTGACCCATTTAGCAACTGAAAGCCCGGATCAACAAGTGGATGTTCATTCATGTGAAGGATGGTTGTGTCTGTTTGTGTGTAAATAATTCTCGTTGGTGCGTTTTTAATAAGCTGTAAATGTTTCTGATTTGGTCTAAAATCAAATCTTTGCATATTTCCTTTAGGCTGTTATCATTATGGATACATTTTTATCTTGATTGGGGTGATCACACAAACGAAATCTTGTAAAACAACTAAGTGAGTATCTTATTAAACAAACAGACTGAACAGATAATGACCTATAAGCACAATGAGCATGTATTAGAAATGCTGCATTAACACTGGATGTGTGGGAATCAGCCTCCCGCGCATAAACTTTGATCTGCCTCTGGAGCAGAAACAAGAAACACTGCAATGTTTTCTTTTTGTTTTTTGTACGTTTTCTGCAAAAAGGAAAAAAAGGAGATGACTGACGTGTTTTTAACATCAGCTGACCATTGGGTCCATTAACAATACAGGCATTTAATGTTTTTTTTGCATAAAATTGATGCATTGAGCCCAATTCTGCTGTGCACTGCACTGCACCTTCCTCACCCTCTTTCTGCAGAGCATTATCTCAAATCACTGCTGGCAACAACATGAATCCAGCTCTGTAAATGTCATCAGAGTATTGGTGCTACGGTGATGCAGTGAATGGATAGCACGCATCACTATCCACTGACAGGAGATCATAGCTGATGCCGTGACACACACGTACAGCAGGAGGTAACAATTAAAAGACATAATGAGAGATCAACATTCAGCTCACCTGCTGCAGGGCTGGAGATACCCACAAAAAACGATGAGGGAGGATTTTTCCAGGCAGATGATTTAAAAGAAGCTCATCACTCACATTCCTGTCGTGCACTTCTCTGGATCTTCTCTGGACCGCAAGGAAGGCGGGTGTTTGTAATTATTAACAGCAGCAGCCCTGTGCGCTGCATATCAGTGTGATGTGAATGGTGGAGTGTTTGTTTTTCTCCGGCAGTGTCTGGTCAGAGCAGCATTGCTTAGGATGTGGAGTGGTGACACACAGAGAGAACGAGATAGAGAGAGAGAAAAGGAGAGGATGAGGGAGAGAGGAATTATCCAACGCCGTTCTGCCTGCAGTGATCAGTTTCCATACTCCCGCTCGCTCACGTCACATCCCTCCATCCCTCCCCTCAGTCGCTCGGCTGCTCATCTCTCCCTCCCTCCTCCTGAAAGCCCTCAGGTCCTATACTCTCCTGCTTTCACACTGTTTCTCTCATCCTTCTTCACTCCTCCTTTTAAGTCTTTTTTACCCCATTTATTCTGGCACACATTGTAAGAAACATGAGCATTTGGGAAAAACAGGCAGTGGGTGTAATAACCTGTAGGACGTCGTCTCCAGAAGACAAAAAACAGGAAGCACAAAAATATATATACATTTTTCACTATACAGTGCTCTATTAAATCAACAGTAAATTTACACACCTCCCAAAGCACTAAAATCTCATTATAAACCACAATGGTAAATGGTGCAAAAAAAAAAAAAACACACACAAACTGGTCAAAATAAACCATCATGCATTGCAGCCTGAGAAAAAAGAACATTGTAATACTGATGAGATAATTTTTGTTACCAGTTGCAGCAGTTACCAAGACCTCTCAAGTCCTCTTCGTCTGACATGGAGGGTTTGATCATTTGATGGAGATAAGAAAGAGGTGGATGCATCACTGAGGACAAGCTTGGACATGATACCAGGATTCAGGGATCTGCATCATGCAGATGTTTATGTATCCAACAAGTATCTAAATACTCAGAGTTATAAACTACTGCTGCCATGAAACAGTGTTTGAAATGTGACAACAGCTGCTTTTTCTCGCTTCTTTCCATATTCCTGCAGCGAATCAGTGAGTGAGTGAACTGACATGTAAGAGAATAAAGATGGAGATAAGGAAGAGGTGGATGCATCACTGTTTGATGACACCTGAGACAGAACGCCACGTCATATCCTTCTAAATAAACTGTAGTAAATTACCTTGTGGGTAATGTCGGAGGACAGTTTGAACAGAGATAAATAAATAAAATAAAAAGTACATTGCTCCCATTGTACAGTAACTGTTAATAATTATTTATCTAATAACATTAAGAGAGTTTGACATTGAATGAACTTGTGCAGCATTATGATTGCAACAAAACCCCACAAAAAGTCCCCTTAATTCTACATTGTTACTCATATTTTGTCATAAATAGTCTCTGAAAAAACACCATACAAAAGCACTAGATACACTGTAAACATCACAATACTCTGCACTGCTGTCCTGAAAACATGTTCTACATTTCTCTGATCTTTACTCAATAGAAATTGTTTTGTAACTATCATTACCGAGAAAAAAACAATAGCTGAGAAAGAAAAATAGTTTATTTTGTCTTGTTTTCATAGCTTACTGAACGCAGCACTGGAATAGAGATGTTTAGGTAAAATAGGGATATGACCTTTTCAGAATCCTGCTAAAAGATCTGGGAAAATTGGGGTGCTGCAGGGGCAGATAATCAGAGAACATCTATTCAGACTAGATACATTAAAGTTCTACTAAAAAGTAATTCAAGCAGGGTAAACAACCACAGCTGAAATCTACCTGGACAAAAGATAAAGAATATGTCGTGTAGATTCTCAGTCATACGAGACATGAAATTCTAGAAAATCTTTTTTTAAAAATAAAGAATAAGACAAGTACAAGCAAATAAAAAAACAGCAGAGATAATAAAATACAATAAAGAGAGAGAAGAAGAGTCATATGGACGAATAGACAGACAGATATACATGCTGCCCAAATTTCTCAGAACCTTTTTGAATGAATAATAAAAATGTTGTGGCCAGTTTGAAAGCTGTTCTTTCTTCTCAGTTCCTTTTAGTTTTTCATTTGAACATTCTCGTTAACTTATCTTCTTGTGTAAGTACTTTGCCCTGGAGTCTCAAGTCTTATTGGGTCTTTTCTCTAATCTAGTCAGGAGCAAGTGACATGTGCTTTCAATTTACCAGAACATGGCATTCATTTTTACTAAAACAGCAGTTGGTGGAAAGATATTGGTAAATGAGGCTCGCTGACAGAACTGTTTAACATTTATAAAGTTTTGATGTGTTCGGCGTTTGACTGAGCTTCAGGGCAGTTTGTTTTCTCTGGTTTTGAACACGCTCGTTTCATAAAACATTGATTCATCATGTCATCCAGTCTGCAATTCCCTTTTCCCACAAGTAAGAATTCCAGATAACAAGCTTTTTCTGTCTATTAGTGTAGATAAAATCATGATTCACCTTTATTCTATTTGAAGAGTTTTTCATTTGCCATTTTTTAAACCTATAATAACCAGCTTCTATAGAGGATTAAGAGTCGAACATACAACATCTCACTGCACCAGTGTGCAGTATTAAAGTCTTGCTTTGTAGCACATGCTGTGCAGCATATTAAATAACCTCCTGGAAATGTATTAGCTGATTAACATCAATTTCTTTCTTGTTGTTTGGCTCTTCAAACACAATTTGTCTGTAACAGATTCCATGTTTTCAATCCAACCTAAAGATGACCTTTACTTTGCATTTACCAGCATTTATTCAACCAGCATAAATCAGGTTTGATGAAAGATGACTGAACCATGACCCAGATATGGGCAGCGTGTTGAGCGAGAGGCTGACCAGTTTACCAATAACGCTTGTGTTTTACTGATGCCTGCAGGGTGTCTGTGTAGGTCATCTGGCTGTTTACGTTTGTGTCAAAGAGGCCGAGGCAGCTGAAGTATTGATATGTTGCGTACATGTGACTGGAGGGTAACTGGAGGGCGTCGGCTCCAAACAACGTCCTTTCACTCTAAAGTCTGAAACCAATCAGGACATTTTCAGGTGAAACATACAACTTAAGTCAAGTTATTTATGTTTATTACAAAACTACACCTCAAATCTATTTTTAGAACAAGGCGCATCATCTGGAGAACTGAATGTGATCCCCATATGAGAGGGAACATAAACATCATAGCTTCTTCTTCTGTTTCCATGACAATCACCATCAGTACAGTTTTAGAACTGATGTATTAAAGTTTTATTCAGTTTGAGGTTTGAATTCTACAAGTTTCTGATGGAAATCCGGCAGTAATATTGTCAAAATGTAGATCTTTGCAGAAATTATTTTTAGGATTTTTTATTTATAAAATGTATGTGGGTGGTGAAAGGTATTTTTTTGCTCAGCAGTTTATTTTTTCTTATGCTACCCAGGAAATAACCTTTATCTGCTATAATAAAAGGTCTGGGATTTCTTCTTTGAGCACTTCTATGCAAAGCATTCGGTTCTATTACTCCCCATTTCAACCACTACACTGTAAAAACATCTGTTTGAGCGGTCAGCACTGTTTATCTCCAGTCCCAGCATGCCAAACTAAATTCAGCTTATAATGATGCACCAAATAAATCAACTTTACAGCTCCCAAGACTCAGTCCAATTTACCTTATAGTTAAATGAGAGCACAGCTCTGTGACCACCAGCAGAACGCCCCACCCGGAGCACAAACATCGATTCTAGCTCACATTTTTCACCATTTGTGCTATAAATAGCAGCCTGAATGTGTGAAGTCTGTACAGAGTACTACACATCATAAGGGCATCATCACATGAGGTCCTGTGGAAAATGCATAGACCCTGACCCAACATGGTCTCTCTTTCCGGAGGGGCTGAAACCAGAGTGATGCGGTCTCAGTAATAGACAGCTGTGTCGCCCAAACATGCACAAAAAATGAGCATTAAGAAGGAAGTCTGACAATAAAATAAAAACACTTTGAGAGGTTTCCATTTCAAACTTTGACCCCACTAGTTGAATGTATTCATGAACACATTAAGGTTTTTTTACTGCCTATTATTATTTTATTACCTCCACCAAGGAGGTAATGTTTTTATCAGGGTTTGTTTCTCTGTTAGCAGGATAACTCAAAAGCTTATGGATGGATTTTGATGACATTTTCAGGAACAGTTTATTAGATTTTGGGGGTGATCCGGATCTAGATCCATCAGTTCTTTTAAGGATACAGGCATAATACTTTCTACAACATGTCCAAGTGCTGCTTGGTGGAGGTCTGCGCTCTCCAAGGGCTTTTCTAGTCTTTTATTTGTATTTATGAAAAGGACCGTCAATGTAAATTAGAGTTAAGATGCACATTTTAATCACTCTCAAATGATAAATACTAGGCAGAAGAGAGTGTTTAGAACATTTACTACTATGAAAAGTTTAAGATCATGTTTCCTCAGCTTCAACAGCAAAAGCTGAGCCACACATATCTGTCTTTTATAATAAATCAGCTGTTGCTCGTCAAAAAAAAAAACATTTAAACATAAACTGCAAGCTAAAAAAATACCCAAGAAGAAATGTTATTTAAGGTTTATTTTGTCTCTTTACCAACATCTCCTCATCGATATTAAGAGACACGACTTCAAACTGGGTCATCAGGGCAGCTTGTTTTGTTACAGCTGGAAATAGATGGGAACTTTAAAAAAATGCATTTTATTTCTTTCACTAAACTGTTTCCCTTGTAATTCAGAACATGCTCTGAATTAATTGTTAAGGAACTATTTTATTTCACAGGCACACGATGTACACATTTAAAAAAAAACTTCAGAGGACATAATATTTGCTGGTTAATGTTACTTTTCATTTTAAAGTCACTTTGCAAATCTAATTCTTAATGGCTTCATATTGATCGTCTGTCCTGAGTGACATTTCCTTATTCTATTTGTTGAAGCTGAAGGCCAAATTCCCTCGCCGTCGTTCATCAGGGTTTCATGTAAGGTAAAGGCCGTATCCCTCTAGACTGGGATCAATGTGTCAGACTGGCTGCTGGTGCATCACTTTAATAAGCCAACGGATCATTAAAAAAAAGACTATACAAGCAGAGCAGCACAGAGGAGCATTTATCTTTGTCAAGCACATGTTATATCAAACAAGTTTAGTTTTTATACTTAGGCATCAATATTAAGAATTCCTTGTGTATAAAAAAGATTCAACCCAAAGCTAACATGCCTGTTTTTTTCAAAATATTAAAGACCCACTCCAATGAAAATTGTGTTTTGATGTCGTTAACATGTTCTAGTGACATTTTTCTGATTATAGAGGATGTATCTTGAGACAATTAAGCCCAAAATACAATTTTTGAATATTTCTGCTTCTAAATCCTTGTTACTCATTAGTAATTTGAAAAGTACTGTTTTAAAAAAATAATGTTTTTTTTATGTATGAAACGGATTAGGTGGGCTTATAGCGCTAGCATAAACAGAGAACTCTTAGCAACAGGGAAAGGGGCGGGGTTATGCTCCGCACCAAGGGTTCCGCCCACATAGAGGAGAATTGCTTATGAGCTACTGCTGGTTTGGAGAAACGCCACAGGTTTTGGGATTTTGAGTAAAAATGTTTTGTCCAAGGACACTTCAACATGTAGAGGGCAAAGCCGGGATTGAACCATCAACCTCTTGACTGCCAGATGACGGCTCTCTCTTCTGAGCTTCTTCTTGAGCTTTCTCTCTCTCAGCTGATGGAAATAATAGTTATTTTTCAGAACATGTTGAATAACGTTTTGACCTCTAAATGAATTTTAAATGAAAACAGCTGACAAAAGAAGAAGAGACGCTACTCAACCATAAATTTAGTTCAAAATGAGCTAACACTTCCTATTAAATTTATCTGGTATGTTGTTTATTCTGGCTTTATGAGTTTTACAAATCACTGTATTTTTTATTCACATTTTACACAGAGTCTCACCTTTTTTGGAACTGGATTGTATCAAACACTGTTGTTATTTTTCAAATTTAGGCTTTAATTTGGTCATTGTATTTACAGGACACATTATTATAATGAAATCTGATCTAATTGTTCTATTTCACTCTGAAACTTGTTCCTAGTGCACATGTTAAAATTAAATTAGTCTCAGAAATCATTAAAATTCTGCAGTTTTCACACCTGAGCACACAGAAATGATTCTGACTGGAGCACCGAGCAGTGAGTTACGTCAGCATTCGTTTTTATGATCCGAGTCTGACAAACAAGCTGAAAGAGTCCTTTTATTCTCACCAGGCAACCACAACACCAGTTTCTAAATATAAACTCATAGATAATTACAGAAGATGCTGAATGTAACAGGAAAAAAGAAAAAAACACCTTCATTCATCTCAGTCTTTTGGGTTCATGGATTTTATTTTCTAACAGAAGATGGAGAGAGCAGAAAATGATGTAAGATGTTCCAAATTTCGAAATTGTCTGTTTTTTATTATATAATTCACTGTAAAGAAAGAAAAGTTGAAAAAGTGACACAGACATAAACTGTAATGTAATGTCAGTGCTACTATAACTTTACTACCAGAAATGACTGAAGTTCAGCTGAATTCCTTTTTGTTGCTTTTTCTCATTATTTTCAGTTTCTCACACTTTAAACTGATTCAATCACAACTCCGTCTCTGAGATCTGATTTAAATGTAGAGGAGAAATATACTGTAAACTTTTATATTTAAAACTGTTATCAGACGGATTGTTAAAAAAAATGCAAATCAATGATCCTTTCATGTTTCAGCCTCAGGTAGATCATTTAAAAACACTGGAAAGCAGTTAAATCTCCTGAAGAAAAACAATTTAATACAACATCCTAGTCAAGACAACACAGAGACATCATGTTAATTTAAATTTGTACAAACAAAGAGATTTAGAATAAAAGTAATGATTTGTTTTCTATATTATTTTTTGCTTCTCTTTATTTTATTTTATTTCAATGTGTATTTGTTTTTGTTGAAAAATGCATATAAATTAATGAAAAATAACAACAAATTTAGTGTCATATTTATGAAACTTGTCTAAGTGGATACTCACCAAAAAACATGTTCATCTCCATATTAGACACTCTGGACATCTCTGGTCCTCCTAGATTACACTTAATAACTTCAGTAATTCATGTCGCAGCAGGAAGTGGTGTTCTGATGATTTATGCTACCCTGATGAAAAATGCTGCCATAGTACAAATTGACAACTTATTTCATAATTAGATGTCATTAGAAGTTTATACAGTATTCTTGTTTATGGCGAGTGTGTCCTGTTAGTTATTTAAACATATTTTTATGATCCCTCCCTGATATTTTCTATATAAAAGCCCTCTGAGTCCTTATTGGCCATTGTTGGGTCCTTCTCCTCTGGGTGTGTCCAAACATTTGCCTGTTGCTCTGACAATGTAAAGAAAGTAAAAATAACATCATATTTAGTGTTTCTGTCCTGGGAGAATTTATTTGATAGGTAAAATGTATTTATGGAAAAATATAAAAACAAACAATAAACAATAAATCTGTTTTTTGAAGACAAGACTGTAGAACAGCACATGTGCAGAAGGAATCAGTAGCACATCTGAACAGGTAGCATATTTCCGCAGAACACCGGTTCCAGCAACGGCCGTCTGAAACACTTCTGTGGAAGTTGTTTACTACTTTAACAGTCCAGATTCCAGGTGAGTTACATAAAAACATTTCAGTTAATTGTAAATAATAACCAGATACAATAAGTTACTAAATGCAAGTTTGTATGTATGTATTGAATCTTCATCTTAACACAATCCTCCATCCTGAGTGAAACAAACTAGAGACAGGGAGAGACCTCCATCAGAACCAGAACCAGGATGAGTTCTGCCTCAACTCATTGGGGTCTGACAGGATGAGGAACAGACACAGAAAGGTTTGTCTGTTTGTAAACTCACCTCAATCACCAGCACTTAAGACTCATAAAATCTTGTCCTAATCCTGCAGTATTTGATGACATCACTTACTTACAAATAATCTCTAAAATTTAGGCAGCAAAATCCTGTCGAGAAGAATACCTTTTAACTCTGGATGAGCTCCACACGTTGACCCGATGGTGACGTCAACATCTTTGAAAGTTTTCTGTTGTATAATTCTGTCCTGAGCGATTCATCATCTAATGTTCCTGCTGTCAGATGTGCAGACTGAAAAACTACCTGTCAATATTCATAGCGTTTCCTTCTCATGTGGAGTATGTTAGAAATGCAAAATCAGTGAATACAAATGAGCAGCGTGTGCAACCTGTTCTTCACAGATGTTCCCTGCATCTGTTCAGTTAGCAGGTTAAAGATTACAAAGTGTTTGGATCTTGTTTAATATACAGCGTTTCTGGAAGGCACTAATATGCAAAACCATCTGTTAACATTTATTCACCCAGTCCGCAGCTCCCTCGGTTTAACAATTCATTTGAATTTTATGAATTCCACACACTCAATTTGACATTTAAATTGTTACATTGCTTTAAAACACCAAAAATTGCAACACATTTTATCAGATTAACTTAACTTCTAATAACTTCTAATTTATTTTGAAAGGTACAACCACTTTCAGTGTTTAGGACAGAAGCTTCATATAATAATATTTTGAATTCTTTCAAACATTTCCAATTTATCAGTTTACACACAATTTAGGAATTACCTTTAGACAGATTTCACACTGTGCTTCATAATAAAAATGTTGCTTTATTTTAAAATAAGTGATTTGAATTTCTTGAACTTTTTAGTTTTCAACAAGCCCCCTGTGAACATGCTGTTATAAAACTATTTAATTTCTCTTTTCATTTTATTTTTGACAAGGTTTTTCTTTTTGATGTCAAACTTTCTGTTGTTGTTTCAACTCTGTGTCTGAATGAATGTTAAACCGATGTGTCTTTAAAGCAAAATGTGGATGTGAGACAGACTTAATGATGGTTGATAACAGCACCATCTGCTGTGGACCATTTGTCACTCCTACACAAAATCTGGAGGCTGTGAGGAAGATTCATCTGCTGCTTTAAACCAAATTCAGGCTGAGAGTCTGTAAACCCCATTGAACTTCATTTTACATCGACATTTTTAAACATCAACCACCTATTTTTTATTTTAAAATATAAAAAACAGACACAGATGAAGAAAATGTTGAAATATTTTATTGCATGGAAAACAGACTGTACAGTGTTGAGCAATATTTCTATTTGATGGTGAAATCAACAAAATCAGTCAGAAAAGCACCTGTGTAAGAGGTATGTGGTTGTGTTGTGGAATAAAAAGTATAAAAGTACACATTATGATCAGTACTTGAGTGCAGCACCACTAATGGTACAGATATTTAAACAAAAGCTTTGAAAAAGTAAAAATAATCTAAATAAATGCATCATTTGCTTTGTTTGGGTTAAAGGCTCATTGACATAGAAAGCACGTTAAAGGTTAATCAAATGCTAAATAACTGGGATGAAACGGTTACTGGTGTTACTTTGGTTAATATTAGCATTTTAAAATGAATTTAGCATTAATACTGTGCGTGGGTTTGATTGTCCAGCAGATGCAAGAAGCCGGCGGTAAGAGAACACTGCAGATCTTTAAGCTTCCACAGACGGAACCTGGAGAGTGATTTTATTTGAATTATTATTAAAGTGCTGAGCAAAAGCTTCTTTAAGATTATAATCTCTATAGCGTTTAAAAACAGTCTCCACACAACATGCAGAAATTAAGTCAGTATAATGGAGAAAAGTGGATCAAGTCAAAGCTAGCAAAGTCAGCTAACTTTTCAGCTAGCTGTGGTCCTTAAAATGAGGCACTTTTATCAGTTTAACTTGCGCTCTGCTTGGGATTTCTCGTGATAACTCATGATTTCTTTTGCTGATGGAGATATAAATGAGTAAATACTTAACAGCACTGCTGAAACAGTAAAGCTTTTTATCTTAAAAAGGTCTGACTACAATCTTAAAACTTTTCATTTTTAAAGCCCTTCACAATAAGAGCCCTAGGCAAATGCACTGCACGCCCAGCTTAAAATAATTATCATCCTCCTCCTCATTTCATAGTATTTTAAGCTCAATGAAATAAAATTGAGCTCTCTGTCCATAAGATCCCAACAGGCTGATGCTGAGAGCATCAGCGTTTTGTCCTGCAGAGGACTCCGTATTTATAGCTGATGATGAACTCAACAGAAAATAAGGGATTTAATATCGAAGAACATTATTATTGTCAATATTAAAACACTAACACAGTGGGAAAACCTGCTAACTGTGCAACAATTTCAGTTTGCACGAGTACTGATTTTATAAATTGTCAATAAATTCTTTAAAGTAGTGTGATTATATTAATAACATTGATACATTTCTTCACAACAGTCATGATACAAAATATTCATACCGTTTCATCCCTACAATCACAACAAGAAGTTAATAGAAGGCACTTAAACATAAGGCTTTAGGTAACGTTCAACATGATCAAAAACATGTTGTTTTTTTCTAATTTTTTAAAACATAATGTCCCCATAGTTTCTATCCTCCACCCATCTGGATATGTGACATCTCAGGTATCTTTCTTCTTGATGCGGAGCAGCTGTGAGAAGCTCTGCAGAGCCCAGTACAGCAGAGAGAGGGAGACAAAGGCCTAAACAAGGCCAACAGAGAGAGTTAGTGTTAGAAACCTCATACTGGTGCATTTCATTTGAAATCATGGTGATTTTTTTTTTTTTTGACAAAACATCCAACTGGTTAAAAACAGCCACGCACAACACACAGGCTCAAAATCTGCTCAGATGAGGAGCAGATCAGTGAAATAAGAATAAATAAAACCAAACACAAACCTGCAAGAGTGAGAGAAAAGTACTTGTGTTGTTTTTTCTTAGCAAAAACACTTTATATTTTGACTTTGATCCCTGCAAAGGTCTTTTATTTGATTAAATATTATTTTATATTAGGAAAATCAAACAAATATTTTTAGTGCAAATGACACACAACTAGAAGCTGTTGGTTTAACCTTCATAAAGAATGTGTTTTCTCATTTAGTATGATTGTAATGATATTTTCATTCTGTGTTCGACTTCAGTTGTTAAAAAATATTAAGAAAAAAATACAATTTCAAAAGTTTTATAGTATTAAGTTGTTTTTTTATGTTTTTAGACATGAATATTCATTAAATTTGCTCGTTTTATATTTCCATATATCAATTTATATTATATTTGTGTTTATCAAGGCTACAGCAGCTGCTAAACCTTTTTTGAGAAATTCTGATTTAAGCTACAGATTGTTTTCTTAATAAAAGGTGTTACAAATATTATAGATGCTCGTGTTTACTTTGGATTTAAATGTGTATCTATATTGTTATAATACTGACAGCCTCATTAATTAGGTAATAGTTCCTTGTTGAAATAATACACACATTCTGATTCAGCTGAAGTGTAAAAATTTACTCTAAAAACATCAGCAGGTTTAAAAACAGACACAAATGAAAAAGGGCTGTTATTATAACATGAAGCTAAAGTGTGAAAGTGAATTACTGAGAGAAAACGATGAAATGTGATATGTGTTCAGTGTCAGGACGATGCTGAAAGTGGACTCAGAGGTTAAGGAGCACGTCCCGTCTCCTGACGCTCTCACGACGAGGTCAAAAGGGTCACAACCGTAGGGGACCTTGCTATTCGAGGAAACGCGGTGGTGGGGGTTGCCAGAAAATGGCCTCCACCCCTCGCTGTGTTCTGGCCCATAAAATGCATCCTACATCTGAACCCGAGCCAAAAGCAGAACGTTGTCCATCAAAGACAAAAAAGACGAATGGGGAAAAAAAAAAAGTTTTCCTCCTCATGAGCACGGCAGCTGTTTTTCAATGAACTGCTGTGTGTTTTCTACCTGCTCTGAAAACAGCCGCCCAGCTGAGAGGAAGAAAAAAACTAAATGACAGATGAGACAAAGAAACAGATTTAAAACATGCTGCAAACTTTTTAAAGTGACACTGACTCTAAATCTGTTTCTGTCGCTGTTATCAAGACGTGAATTTATTTATCCTTTGAATACCTGAAGCTTTAAACATAACTGCAAAACTGCTTTCTGCTGATATTTCAATAGAAACTTAAACCCAGTCTGCTGCACATATTAACTGTATTTGTTGAATAGCTTTGATTAGTTTAAAAATTCTGCAAACTTTTCTGATGAAGATCCTAAAAAAAAAATCCACTTTTAACTAATGACACATGTTTATAAACTAAAAATCCAACAGCTGAAGAAGTAATCAGAATTACCTTTAGTCCCAAAGGTCACATTATTTAAAGGTTTATAACCACATAAAAAGAAAATTGGGACTTTGTGTGTTATTATTAATTTGACTCATGGAAAGAATCAAATATCTTTCTCTGATGCAAAACAAGAAAACATCCCTGCTCTTCAGTGAAGATGATACTAACATGTATTATTGTGTCATTTTATTCTATGATCACTTCATTACAGATCATTTAAAGCATCCAATTGGGATGATGAGGTCAAAACATTCAAACTAAATTCAAAATTACAAAAAGAACAAAGAATTTTAATAAAAACATTCTCACCAGACTTCATCTTTGTTGTGAACTGGAAGGCACAGTATGGACTTGTCAGTTATAATAATAATTATGATTATTATGAAAATCAGCTTCTTTTCTGAACACCTAATAATAGAGTATAAATGTAATTTCTATCCACTGTGTTTGTTTTAGTTTTTTCCAACAAAACTAAATGTCTCACAGGATGTTGGACAAGTTGGACAACACCAAAACACATGGCGCTCATATAACCAGCAAAAACAATCAATTAAAATGTTTTTTTTTACTTGGTGATAAGAGTTTTGCATGTATTGAAAGAGGACATTATTAGTTTAGTGTTATGTATAAACTAATAAATTAAAAACTGAGGCAGAAATAATGTAAAAAGCACAATAAGTTTAATCATCTGAAACCTTTATGATGATCTAATAAAGATTTTTCAAACATATTTGTTGACAGAGAAAACAAAAACCAGGCAATCCAACCGAGGCTGCTTCTGAAATGAGCTTCTATTACAAACCGACAAAGAAAAAAACCGAAGTAGTTAAAACTGTTAGGAAGCTTCTCATTGTGATTCATCATTTTCCTTTTAAGGCTTCCGACACTCAAGCTTGTTGCTTGTGTAGTATTTTATAAATGACCCAAGAAAAAGCCTGAAGTTAAAAATCACATGGCTTCCGTAGAAAATTACCGGATAAAGTTGTTACACAAGCAGCTTTTTCTGGTGAGTCCAGCTAATACGATTCAAACATGATGGCTGAAGTTAAAACAGATGGAAGATTATCAAAACGAGAAGCTGAATTGTGTCTCTTTCAGAGATGGATTGTGATGGAGAGCTGAACGAAAGCTTGATAGAACCTCGCAAATCAAGTTTCCCTCTAATACACGACTAAAACATGACGGGGGCTTTTATCAGAGCCGCATGTGGAGGGCACCTATTTCTCTTCTGTACATCTCTCTTCATTTATCCTCCTTCTTTGCTACATTTTAATAGACTCAGAAGGAATTCATATGGGACAGATTACACAGTGAACAGAATCAGGTTTGATCATCTACAAATAAGCACTTTGGTCTCTCAAAGTAAAGAACTCAGCAGATCCAACCACACTCACTTGATTTTGGGAAGACAGCACAAAAAGTGGACTGTATCGAGGCTTTGAGTTCGTTTCTGCTGTTTTATTGATTTGGTGTAACTAATGAGAATATGTAATCTGTCTCAGTACAAATCTAATTTAAATAAAAAATAGCCAGGAGTCAAACATGTGCTTTGCTCGAGCACATCAGTTATTCTGATAAGTTCAAATGAAGGTAAACTTAAAAAATAAGAAGCAAAAAGTCTTTAAAAAAAAGTCAAGTTGCTTCTGATTTGAGTCGCAAACCTTCAGCAGCTGATTTAGTTTTAGTTCTGATTAGTTTGAGTTTTTCCTCGTCTACACTGCTGCAGATTTTTTTCTCCATTTCTAAAATATTAATTGGTGAATACATCATACATACATTGATACAGTACATCATTTCCTCTCCTCTTATGACCCATTTTAGCACATGATACAGTTTAATGGTCTCACGATTAGAAGGAGGTGAGACAGTTGTAGAAAAACTGGTAAAACAACTACATTGTTGTTTCTGTTTCGAGGTAAAAGAAGGTTCAGACATCACTGTTTTAGTAAAGTTCTGTATCACTCGAACACATGGAGATCCAAAAATCTGTTTCTTTTGATTATCTCCACTTTGTAAAGCACTTTGATTCAAATTTTCTCCTCTTTCTGTTTCAGTGGATATGGTTTTAAGTCTTTAAGTAAGAATCTTGTCATTTTTAAACCTTTTACCCTCCCAAATTCTTAAAACATGGAAAAATACCTTTCAAAATGTGCAAGTCTGTTATTTAAATAGCTGCTACACATGTAAAAAGAGAAATGTAATCATTAATGTTCAGAATCTACAAATCCTCTTTTGTCAAATCACTGTCAAACTTAATCGATCAATTAGTATGAAGAACTGTTTCAAGACAGAACGATTCTTACTGAACCTCACGGGTCCAAAGGCACATTAAACTGAGTGATTTCTGATGCTGCTGATGGACACGACGCATCAAGGAAATGCCTTAACCCCCCCCCGCTAACAATCTTCCAGCCTTCAGTGGGTTAACATTGCAGAGTTTCAGAGCCATCCAACACAGCTGCACTCGTGATTGAAATGAAAACAAGGCAGAATGGCTGCTGTCAGATGTGTGATATATGACCTGCAATGGGATGTTTCCAGAGCTCCCTCTCCATATGGCGGCCTACAGTCCACCAGACCTGGCCTGAACTGTATCGGAAAATAATTCAAAGTTTTTTCTTTCTTGTTTTTTTTCTAAAGGCTGCACAGCAGAGCTGGGTTTACTGTGCTGCATCTGCTGAATTTGTGGAAATAAACCATGGAAACATTTGTTAATAGTCCTTGACTTGAGCATCATGAGTCTTGATAGGCAAACAAAGCTTTGAGTACAAAAAGAGAGGATCTGGCAGATTTGATTAAACAGCTGCTGTTTTGTGTTCAAAGCCTGACAAAATCACTGAGAAACAGATATTTAATTTAAAATGTATTAATTAATCTAAAGGCTGCACAGAACATCAAAATGAGATAAATATTATGCTCGTCTTCAGTGTTAGTCTAACACCATTATTTATGAAAAGGAACCTTTACTCAACATCGTATTCAGAGCAGAGGAGGTTTTAGTTACAGAAGAAAAAGTGTAAATACTGTTTATCACTAAATGTGACTGAAAAGATTCAGAACTAAATCAGCTTAGTTTCAGTTGGTCACATAAATCCTAATGTATATGTTAAAGTTTAACAAAATAAAATGTATAAAATCAATCTAACACATACATACATTAACTTTATCCTAAAGTTATAACATGGATATTCTGACAGATACTGTACACATGCATACAGTACAACACAACATTTAAACATGTATTTCTGCGCCTATACAACAGTCCACTGCATGTACAGAATGGACCAAATTTATAGAAAATCTATTTGTTTTTGGACCCTTAAATGTTTCCTTTACTATTATATGTTTCCAACTTTGCTTTCAGTGTAACGAATGTCTTATTTATGTATTCTTCACTGTGATAATTAAAGAACAGATGTTTTGAGTGATTTGTTGTTTTTAACAAATAAATCTAACCATATTCAACTAAAGGCACTGGATGTAATAAAAAGGCACATACGTGTCTGTTTCTGAATGTGTGAAAAGCTGCACAGTTTCAGAATTTAATGAAAATGTCCAAAATGGAAATGCATCATATCTGTGCAGGACTTAACGTGGTCTTTAACATAGTTTGGGAAAAGAAACAAATGCCATGTCTCTTAAAAAGGTGCACAATTAATCCATGTCACCTGGAAGTTGATTTTTAGCATGAATTAATTTTGACAAAACTGCCAAATGTGAATATAACCAGGAACTTTTTCATAGCTCTAAACATTTATCCAATTCACACATTTTCTTTTATCATTACATTTGAAAAAATACTCCAAATGTAATTTTATTTTTAGCCATGCGTATTTGTGCAAAGGCAGAAATAAAACACAAGTAATCATTTAATACATTTAAAGCTTGAAGCTTAAATGTAGAAAAGCTTCTGTCAGCACTGTTCACAAGCACACACTGAGTACTTCCTGTCTGTTCATTATGAGCAGATATACAGTCTCTGCTGTGCAGACACAGGAAGGATATGCTGAGCAGGTTAATGTCCCACCAGAGGTTCAGTGCAGCTTTATCTGTAACACTGCCATGAGAAATATCGCAGTTATACTCCCACACACACACACAGAGACATGGTGCAGCCAGACAAAACACATGTTTAACAGCAGTTGATGCATGTGAAAGTGCAGCAAAACACAAAGTAGTCTGATGATGTGCCAGTTCAAAATGTTACAGTTGTTTAGACCTTTTCTTCCTCACATCTGGTATTTGAAGTCATGTATCTCGAGTCTCTTAGATGATGACATGTAAGGTCAACAACAACTTGTCCAGCTCCTTTTGCCACATTGAAAACATCAGACTCATGTGCCTTCAATTCACTTTACATCTCCGCAGCTCGCCACCACATCCAGCTGAATAAGAGAAGTCCTCACCTCATCTTTAACCACAGTTCCCAAGCGGGGCTAAAGATTGCACCAGTTAGCGGAAATAGCAGAATATCTTGTATTCTTAAACACTCACAACAATATGTGTGGCGCCAACAGGAGCTTAAAATGAAGCCTGTGTGAGTATTTAAATGGAGCAAAGAGGAGATGTCTGGGTTGGCTGTGAAATGGCCTAATGAATTCCTCTGAGAAGTAGTACTGATCGATGAGTCTCCAATGGACTGTTAGAGGTGTATCTTTCCTCAACTCCTTCAATCAGCCCAATGATGTTTAGAAAACATGACACTATTCCCTGTTCTACACTTTTAAATGAGTTTGGAGCCAAAAACTCTTGAAGCCATTCTGTTTTTTCAGCTACATGTTTGGCTTTCTAATCCAAAGAAGCAGTAATCAACTGCAATCAGTTCAACAATCACGAAAAATGTCCATCTTTGTCAAGTTGAGCCAGAATGCTGGCACAGCAACAAAACTAGTAAACAAAGATCTATCACCCAATTAAACTTTATTTAGACAAGATAATGAGCAGAAGATTTGAAGCAGGATGAAATCTTCTCTGTGAAGAAGAAGAAATCTACCAAGAAGAACATCGCAGATGCATTTGGAAAAGGAAATAATGATTTGGCATATAGGAGGGTCAGAAGAAGATACAGTACATGATGCAGCAAATTAAGTGTGAATGAGGAAGATGAGCAACTCAACTTGATGTTTCAAAAGGAAAACAACCCAGAGAGGCAGATCGGCTAAAATAATAAGCGTTTATATTTCCATAACAGGAAATGGCCATGGGGGGGATTAAGATGAATTCTATTTAATAATCCTTTTAACCTGCAACCTGAAGAAAGCCATTAGAACAAAGATGGTCTCATGTCACTGCAGATCAGTGATGCTGACACTGGAACGTTTTAGTTTCAAATAATACTTTCTTATATTCATTAAGTTTCCAAACCACTCAGGTGTGATAAATTATTTTAAATCCAAAAAGCCAACTAGTGCAAACACAACTGCTAATACAGTTTGACTGTTTAAATATGAGCTTATATTAATACTGTCATTAAAATAAAAACATCACTTTTTTTTCAAATCTTTTACCCAGAGCATAAAAATATCCTGTTCCTTTTTACATCTTCATTTTAGATAAATGCAGTGATCACTGGTGCAACACAAATCACCGAACACGGTCACTTGATGAATCAATCAAAGGAGCCTTTTAAGCTGCAGAGCATAAATGCTCTATATGTTTAATACAAATACACTAAAGCATCATAAATAACCTCCCCATAAGAAATAATTAATAATGAATACAGTTTAAATGTATCAGTCACTGTTTCTGTGTCACAGAAAATAAAAGTCAGGAAGTAACATAAATCAATATAATTATTTGATAAAAGTAATACATCTAAAGAAGCATTAAGTTCAACAAATAAACAGATAAAGAGTAGAGTTACCTGTTTAGGCGCTGTTTTTAAAAAAATATATAAAAAGAGCGATAAAACAGGACTTTAAATTCACATTATACTACGTTGAAATTATTTTTTATAATTGTATAAAAGCAAAACAAACCCATGTGCTAGCTAGATATATGGCTGCCACCTAGTGGTGATGAGTAGAAACAACATTTCTGGTTTATAACGTAACGGCCGTCACAAATCTGCCACTTTGGCGCCCACAGAGTTAAAACAGGCATTTAACAAAATTAGAGAAAGGGAGAAAACTAACAAGTTTTATTTTTTATACTAGGGGGAGTGATTGGATGGGACACAGGAAGGAGAAGGGACTCGTGACGAGGCACAAGCTACTGAAGATATCCAGAGACAACAGCAGATAAGGGTAGAAAATGTTTATTAGCAGAATTTTAACACACTTACTTCCAAAAACTTGAGAATATGTTGTATCCTTTTTACTGGAGTCTTTATATTCAGTATTTTACAACATATTCTGATTTCTTTTTTTTTATTTTTCAAACCTGAAACCCCTAGTTTTGCTGATCCTGGCAGAGGGAGACATTTTCCTGTTCACTTTAGGCAAGATGCTGCAACTTGAACTATTTTGGAAAAAGTAGCTGAAAAGAATTCAATTTTTTCTACAGTATTAGCCATGAGACTGCAGTAAACTAAAGAAAGAAAAGGAGAAATAAACTGATCTACAGAGATCAAATAAACTAAACCAATGCAATGAACGTACCTAACATTAGCATAAACTAAGTCTTCATCTAGAGATATTTTAATAGATTTGCAGTAAAAACCAGGCCATGCCAACTGAACTTTCTAATTTAAATCTTTAATCTTTTGTTTTGAGCTCTATGCAGACTGGCACTATGTTTCCATGAAATGAACTTTATGGGCATTTCAGAGGAGCTTTTGTCGAGTTCAATTAGCGTCACAATCTGGACCAGAAGCTGTATCACAAGCTGGATGACTGTTGTGCTTCACTTCTGAAGTTATGCACATAATAGAAGGAAAAATTCAAAATAAAGTATTTTTTGGCCACAAAAACCTAACTTAAAAAAGCCAAACTAAACCCTGCTAGAAATCTCCCTAAAGGCCACTGGCTGTGAGATTTCGACAGCTTTACCTGGCAATTTGTGTGACAACATAAACCAAGTGGTTACTTTTTGACGGGCATGATCCCCTGCACATTGAGTGATAATATTTCATGCTGTGTATGCACAACCACCATGCTGTTTACTCCAGTGGAACAGCATTTCTTTCAAATCCCTCCATTTTCTCCCTGGGAGGGGATTTCCTTTTGTTTCCATTCCGGAGCTTTCAAATGATGTCATGCTCACTGAGTTTCCACAGCTCCAAACAAGCCCGGTAACCTCAGCACCGCCTCTTGCTACCACACATTCCTGCTTCCAAAAGAAAGCAGTCAATCTCTCACACCTGAGCTTTCGCTTGAGAAAAAGACAAATCTAGATAACAGAAACCTCTTATCCATTCTTAACTGGGATTTTGTGGCGTGAGTGTTCACATTTATACAGACAGAGAAGGTGAAATGTTGAAGATAAAATCATATTGTGTTGAATGTGGTCTTTGTGTTGGGCATGACTTTAAAAATATTGTTTTGACCTCTTCTTTTGAGCATGGAGCATTTACCTTTCACAGCTTAACTGAGAAAAACTCAGCACAAAGAACAAAAGATGGAAAATACAATGTGGTTTTAAAAGGCTTTTTTATACTTTGGAATGAAAAAAAAAATTAGACTGAGTTAAATTTGAGAAATTTGGAACACGTAAGTGTTAAAAACACCCTTTGACTTCATGTTCTATTTGTGGAACAGCAATAAAACACGAGGATGTGAAAACATCTTTGTCATTTTACCTCTCAAATTGAATTAAAAATGCTTCATTTCAATTAGACATTTCTAAGACATTCCTTTTCCCAAGTATTTTTTATGAACTTTCCTCCAACATTATTGTGGTTTCTTCAGTAGCTAGTGGCCATTTAAGAAAATAGCAGCATAATTACTGTGAATTACACAGTGTCTGTGCTCTGGCATTCGTCTTCTTTATCCTTCAGACAAAACAATCATGTGTTACAATATTACAACCTAAACGCCACTGAAATTCACACAAATACAGAAAATATGGAGAAAATCACAATTCACACAAAAAATTTAACTTAAAAGAAGTCATAAAAAGTAAAACATTAGCAAAAACTAATACCAAAAACTAGCTGTAGCATGTTCAGTTCAGCGTGTTACATTTTTGTGAGAATTTCACATTTTTGCCAGAATAACCATAAACTGAAACTTTGTTAGGAGTGTAAAGGTTTTAAAATAGTTTTCTAACTAATTCCTAGAATATTTTAATGATTAGAGTTGCCGTAATATATCAAAAATCTACATTGTGTCAAACTTGATTAGCCATTAGCTGATCTGTCCAGTCAGAAGGCCTCTTTCTCCAAACTATAAGGTCATTCAAAGGCTACTAACATCAGGCAACTGTTTACTGCCTTTCAACAGAAACCAACTTCAAAAGATCTGAACTATCTGCTCGAAGGCTGGAATAGATTACATGAATTTATACAAGTGACAAAAGTGTCATCAAACACACCTGGACGTCTTTTTTTAAATCAGCTAAGCCACCTGTTTTGTAAGTGGACACAGATTATTATGCAAAAAACCAGTAAAACATTCATTGGAATCAGTGATTTCTTATAACCAAACAATGAGACTCCAAAAATTAAATAAAAAAAAATTACACAACACAGTTTCATTTCATAAGTTATTTCCATGTTTGAAATTTCAGAAATGATGGTGACTTTTCCACCAATTACTATAGTGTAAACCAGTTTCATTATTTCCTTGTATATACAGCAACTTTAATTGGTTTAGTAAACAAAACAAGCAAACCAAGAAAACCTAGTTTAGACAGATTTGAACTGACTACAGCCTTATTCTCTCTCCTTATTCAGACTGAAACCAGCGCCGTCTGTCTGAAGCTGCGAGGCCTTCATGTGAGCAATGCAGATGTGGGTTTGGGTGGCGAGTGGGCGGCTGGGATCGAGAGGCAGCCCTGGTTTACAGGTCAAGCCTGCAGCTTTACAAGGGAAATCTCCAGAGCCACTATAAATACCACCGTGAGCTTTAAGGGTGCAGTATATCACACCACTGGTTTTTGAAGGACCACAAACCGACTTAGTTTTTGTAGTTTTTTTTTTTTCTCTTCAAATGTACAGTGAGTCTGAATACAATTAAATATGATTTCCCTCTCTCTGTTTCTAAAGACTGTTAATTGATTGGCCCAACTTCAAAACACCTTTCATCTACAACAAAGAGCTGGTCGGTTCCCTCATACGTCAGAACCATTTATCATTATTGAAGCTTAAAAGTCAACGGGCTGGTTCAGTATTTCTGCCTTCGCTGTACTTCTGAACTAAATGCAAAAATATGTCAGGAACCCTTCTGAGTAAATTGTGAAAGTTTTCATCGAGTTTCACCTGCAGCCAAGACAGTTAACCCACTACTCCTGATGTGCTGTGACTTGAAATGAGGCTTAATGATTAACAAAAGGAAACATCTGCATAAAACTGCTGTCAAAGTGACACAGCTGTGCAGCATGTACAACATAAATCAACAAGGTGTTGCTCTCAAGCCAGCTGGGTATTCTTTGTCGGCATTGTTTAAAAATGTATATTCAATTCCATTTCATTGAATTTTATTGTGTTAAAACAGAAAAGGTGGGAAAACCTTCAGTTGTCATTTGAACACCTTAGCGGCACAGATGTGGAGTCAAAGGACATAAAAGCAGAGATTGCAAATCTCATCAGCCTGTGCTTGTTAGTGGCAGACGACACTAATTGTTTCCAGAAGTGTTGCTTTTGTTCACAATAGATGAAATAGTACTGTGTAAGAGTGTGCAGAAAAAAAAGAAACACAACTTAAAAAGAGAAAAAAAGTCAGCTGGAGCCAGGGAGGGCAAGTAATGAGAGGTCAGCCTCCATCTTACAGTTGAGCTGCAAGAGCCAGAAAGGCACTCCAATTTTATGGTCAATTGGGCGACGCATCTGGGCTAATAGATCACAGAGCAGTGAGGCAGGACTTAGCACCCAGCTCAAACACATTTCACTCATACAAAACAGACCACACAATGCAAACAATCAGAGGCAAACAGGCAACGCACACCAGAGGAACATGACACTATCCAGGAATTGATCAAAGATGTTTACATACAGGGATTTTAGGCTTCCTGGAAGTTTAACAGAGAGATAGTAAGATAGCAAATAATCTGTTTTAATGTTATGATCAATGTGTTTTAGACACAAACTTGTTCTGAAAAATATTCATGAAAATACTTTCCAGGCTTCATTGTGATATTTTGAAGGATTTCCACTCAAAAATACAGACGAGCCTTTTCACTTCTGTCTTTTTAAACTCCACCCCCTCAATATACTCTTACGCCAAAGAATTTGAAATAATTACAAACAATAAACAAATAAACTGTACCAGATAATAACGGATGAAACTGTTAGCTCTATAAACTCTTGGCAGCTTTATGGTAAAAGTGCTTATTGTATGCCAGAGCTTGAGACTTTGGCAGTATTATTGTACAAGGAATAATTTAAGTCCAAAAGAATCTTAACATCAGAGCTAAAACTGAGATTTTAACCTTAAAACTCTGAAATGGACATAAGGAATTTGTCTTAAGACTGTTGCTATTTAGTAAAATCTTTAACAAACCAAATCCTGCTCTTCCTGGGAAAAGATGCTTGTTATTTTTCCAGCTTACAGTTTGTTCCAGAGTACATACATAGTGTTTTAGATGCATGGTAAAGTTGTCTGATTTGACTTCTTGTTTTCTGTTGACTGACAAAATACAGAAACCATAAATTGATTGCACGCAAAGCCAACGTTAACTTGAGCTGCTAAAATATGCAGCTGTCAACACTTAAAGGGGAACTCCATTAATTTTTTCATATCAAAATCACTTGACAGATTTTGGGAAAGATAGCAATACACACAAAAAAATAAACCCTGATGTGTGTCAAGGGGATATGTTTGAAATCCAATAAACTGAGTAATCATTGGCTGGGTCAAAGATTACAAGTTTAAAGCCAAAAAAATGAACTAAATTTGCTCTAACTCTGGTTTACTCCTCATCGCTGCTTCAGACCATAAAATCCCACAAACTTCAGCTGATGGTAGCAAAACAAGTTTCATTAAGCTGAATAATCTGCTTTAAAGGTAATGGAAGTGCCAAATTTTGACCAGAAAGAAAAATGTGTCGCATAAAAAACAAGGAATACATTTCATTCATTTTTGTTTAGGCCTATTTTAACTTAAGCTGTAGCACTTATCTTACCTCTGTGAGGACTGGGAGAGAAGGAAACGGGGGATTCAAGCATTTGTAACGCTGCATTGTTACCATGACGACACATCGAAGCATCTCCAAGAAAGCTGCTGTAGGCCTGAACATTAAAACACAATAAACAACAACACAATTACGTTGAAAAACTTTGTGTTTGCTTTCGGTATCCAGAGTAAATTCCATTTGATTTATTTATTGTTTAGTACTTTGAGTAGACTTTGTAGATCATTGGTGCTAAACACACAAACTGAACTGAACAGAGTTTATTGACCTGATTCCTGGTTGTGATCTTTAAATTATGAGGCTGTTTTTTTTTTTTTTTTAAGATACTCTTCACCACCTTCTCCAAACTTTGCACCTCCACAACTTACTGTCATGCATTTCCTATTACATATACCAACGATCACACTATGCTGTGGGCCCCACACTGTACAACTCATTTGGATCACTTCAAGACGTGGCTTAGTGCCACAATGTTAGCATGACTCCATCAAGTGATGGGCTCATTGCCTAGCCAGGAGACTAGCCAGGCTAGTCCTGCTTTAAATGCTTGACAACTGAGCCCCCCCAGCTCATGCAGGCCCCATGTCACAGCCCTGCTCCCACCACACTCTCCCACACTCCACCCAAAACCCAACAAGCTGCCACCACAATGATAAAATCACACAACGTCACTATGGAACTGTACCATCAAGTTCATTTTCATGACATAAAACTTGTGTTAATAGCCAACATACCAAACATTTACCATTCTGATAAATATTTTACAGTTAAAATGTCTCCTAAAAGAAAAGTATAACACATAAAGTAGGGCTGAAAATCCTCTCCACAATAAGTTTATTGTTTATCATAAATGCAATAATTACAAGTAGAAATATGAGACTAATTAAATCTGAATCTGAAAAAGAAAAGTAAAAACTATGTCAACACCAGAAAAATCTGCATCCACATAATGGAAAAAGGACTTAAAACGTACACTGGAACCAGTTTTCATGGTGCATAAAACTGTGTTGACCTCAACTTCTAGATGTTCTTCACGTTTATGTAAATGATCTGAGTTTATGTGTAAAGATAATAAAACAAACTGTACCTGTGGTCAATAATGAAGCCCAGAGAGGTGAGAGTCAGCAGAATGTAGCAGGTCATTCCCAGAATCGTTAACTGAGACAGCATCTATGATACAAATACATAATACTGTAAGAAATGTGGTGACAAAAAAACAAGAGACTTTAAAGAGAATCAGCCTCAATAAATGCACAATTATCCCCCCAACACACACACACACACACACACCACCACCACAGAAATTAGAGTCAGCCTCTTATTTTACACTGACATGAACAGTTTACAGGGACGGTCAGGTCACTCAAGATGGGTCCTAAAAAATATCTGACCACAGATGGAGACTGAACATAAAACAAGCCAATAAAAACAACAACAACAACGTTAAAAAATCCCATGCAGATTTTTCACTGACCTTTTCCAAACCACCTGGGACATAAACACAAACATAACTGCACAAAAGTCATATAACAAATATGTCCTCTCTAACCTAGGGCCTTGGCTGAGGGCAGCAGCTGGAAGGAAGGAGTCTCCTGAGGATGTAGCAGGCTGTCAGTTTGGGTTTATATTTCACTGATACTTAATACAGATCCTAACAGCCAAATCGCTCAGCTCCCACACTCAGGAGAGGGTACTGTATATCGTCAACATTAAATCTCCCCATCAACAGGATGCAATGATGCTTCTTTATGCCTGACAACCCATAAAACTAATCTGAGTTCTCACATGAGAACGTGAGATGAGAACACTTGAGTTTCTGTCAGATAAAATGAACAAAAGTCACCCAAGATGTCAGAATGTGATGAGGAAGAATAATCCCAGATCTGGAGTTCAGGGACTATCACTGCTGTCATGTTTGGTAGGTTTTCTTATCTGTGTTTAATAACTCCAGGGCTCAATACACTGAATATGCTTGATCGGCCTTTTAACTGTCAGTAGGAATCTTTAGAGCAATAATTCAGATTTCATTTGCTGCTCAGAAACAGGATGCTGCCCTCCTGCTAATTTCCAACCTGATCCAGCAGCATCTTGTAATACCAGCAGCAGTGGCTAAAAATTAAAGTTAACATCTGGTGGCAGCAGCGTGCTACTAGCACAGAAATGATTATTATTATGATGTCCCCTGAGATGAAGGAGATTAACTCATTATTCAGGTCATTATTTCAGCTGGTATTATGATAGTTGTACATTTAGACAAGTTCGCTTGTTGGACATGTGAAAAAAAAATACACTAATACTATGACTATGGAATGTTTTTATAGTAAGTTACACTAAAAACATGATTTCAGTTGGCAGTTAATCATGTTAAAATAGCTAAAAATCAGCTGGGCTTTTGGTGAAGTTAAATGATGAGAAATCAAACAGAGAAGTACATCCGTCATTTATCATATGTTCACAATTTTAAATAGAGTGGACAAAATAATAGTTACTTATTATAAGTCAGTCAAATCAATTGTCAGCAACTCATCATGTTTAATATAAAATTGGTGCCCTGCAGGTCCCTCAAAAGATGATTGATTTGATACATTCAGATTATTTATATTAATAGATATAAATGGTTAGTCTGTATTAAATGACATCTGTCTGGACACAAACCAAATATAAAGAAAATAAACTACATTTTAAATAGACATAAACTCAACAAATATCAAGCAATAAGAACATCTAGGGAAAAGATCCTGATTAGGTTTTTAGTTGTTTTTTTTTCCAGGGATTCAACCACACACCCTGAATTATTAAGAAGTATCATTTATAATATCATTTTGCGTGTTTGGTGACAATAACTTGTCCTCATTCCTTCATGATCATCTTAAATTAACTCACTTTTTGTGTTTTAAATGTAAAAATTCTATAAATAAAATAAAAGTCCAAAAGGAGCAAACTAATGAAGACCATCTCAGATATAAAAGTCATGTTCAATTTTCCATTCTGCCCTTAATGGCATATGCTGCCCTGTAATAAAGCATGAACGGTAACCTAATGATGATGTAAATGAAGAGTGACCTCACTTGTTTGGAAATAGTTATGTTTACCAGGCTTTGAATTAACGCAGCGCACATAAACGGTTCAGCAGTGTATCATCAATTGTCAACCTAAATAACCGGCTTGCGAACATGTGGGTATAAATACATAACAGTGACATGATTTATTGTTCGGTCAAAGTGCTCACTTTGTTATTTTCCCTCCAAGTCCTGATTGCTGCATCCTGAAGGCTATTTGGGTTGGGAAATGGTTGACTCGACAATTAAGGCGTTTGTGTTCACTGCTGGACCACCAGCTGGCGTTTCATTCACCAAGAGGGAGGAGAACCCTCGATGCAGCAGAGGACAGAGGAGTGTGTGTGTGTGTGTGTGTGTGTGTGTGTGTGTGTGTGTGTGTGTGTGTGAGGGGACCACAAGTGTTGAAGCCCCATGGAGGTAGCGATCAGAAAGAAAAAAGACAGGACATTTTATTTTGGAGCTTAAAGAGGATGGGCGTGACAGCACTTTTTGGCTAACCAAAACTATGTCTGTAGGGAAAAAAGCCTTCCAAAGATAACTGCTGAGGAGACCTGTTTCTCTTTTTTCTGAAGCAGGAGGAAGGGGGTCTCTTGGCTAGTGGATTGGAAAATAATAGACAAAGGTTGATTTTAAAGGGAACGCCAATCCGTCATTCTGTCAGGATGTTAGAGTTGGTCTTTTACTGCTGGATAAGTACAGGATTCTGATTCACCATAAAGAAGCCACAACAAACTGCTTAATTGGGTGAAATAATGTTGGCAAACAAACACAGAATTTAGACAGTATAAAGTTAAGACGTCTGGACCACCTCACCAAACTTCACATAACATGTACTAAAAGATGTCGTAGCCAAACCAAAATCAAATACAACTCACATCTCTCATTTTAAAAAAAAGGTATAGACTAGGATTAAATAAGATTTAAAATACAGAATCTGATAAAAACTTACCAGTTTGCTCTCAAACAGCTCATGGTAGGTCCACAGCACCATCATGAAATGTAAGGCCACGTAAACTTGTAAAGACAGAGACCAACTGGGTTCATATGGAAGTTCTTTTCCAGTTACCTGCATGTGCAGAATAATCATCTTTCATTTACCAAACTCCTTTCTTTTTATGTAAATGCAGTATATTTCTGATCAGTGGAAACATAAGTGTTTATTTCTGTTCAAAACAATATGGAATCCAAAAGTCAGTGAGGTATAAATCTTAAGTTATTAGTGATCTTTCATCAGTTTTCCGTGAGGTTACTAACCTTGCGCTGCAAGATGGATTCTTACAAGATTTGGAGTTTTCCAAACCCATGAATCCATCCTGTCCTGCCCCCATTAAAACCATCTATTTCAGTCCAAAAATTATCAGACCAATCATTGTGCTTTGGGGCGGGTGTTCAGGTATGATTGGCAGCAAGTGCCCAGGCAGGCAAAGCAAAACAAACATGGCTACACCGGTGGATGTACGTATAAAAGCGGCTACTGAATCTGTTTTAGGAGAACTAGCGAGGATTTCTTCATTTAAAAATGAGCAAAGGTAAAAACTTTGTGCATTTCTTGACGGTAAAGATGTGTTTTGCTTTTCTAAGTGGTAACGATGTGTGTGTTTTTCTCCCGAATGGAGTCACAAGAGCTTGATTTACAGTGATTGTCTAAAGACAAATCATCAAAGACAAGCACGCTGGCGCATCCTCCAATCAGCTTAAAATATTATACCTGATGTCCCTCCCTTTTATAGACGGTTTCAAATGGAGCGGTTTCAGATGTATGCGTTTCCCCAACTCGACAAGAGGTGGGGCTACACATAGATCTGGCAGAGCCAAGTTATGAGGTTACATACTGAAAAACGCATTTAAAGTTGTTTTACTGGGATGAACATGTTCAGCAACAATCACCATGTAGAATTTAACATGTAAATGATGCTCAGTTTCATCCAAAAGTGGTTAACAGAAGCTGGATCTTTCCTTTCTGGCTGCTTGTGCTAATTTTCAAACAAACATTTTATTTCTTTGCAACAGAAATCGAGACTCAAAGGATCAAGCAACTTTTCAAAGTCCTCCACTGTCTAATATTTGTAAAGTCATGATTAGCTCTACTTAACCAACTGGAGTGGAAGGATTATTGGTGACACTATGATTCTTTTAGAAAAACATGGGTGTCTTAATAATACAGTCCAAGTTCTGGAAAACAATTTAAAAATGACCCACGCAGCCAGTAAAGTGCCAAATCCAAATTATTTTAATTTACTCTGCGAGACATGTATCTGACTGCATTAACATATGCTTTTGATCACTGTGCAGCCAAACACAAACATTTATAATGTTGTATTATGTCAGCGAAGATAAACTAACAGAACAAACAGCAACAATAACACATTTCCATCTGACCGCTGCTGTTCGGTTGCACATACATCATGTGTACGAATCTTTTTCCTAATGATTCGCTGTTCTCATGTCTGTTTTACATGCAAAGTAATATTCTTGCAGAGTGAACATAAAGAACAAACTGTTGCTGGAAACATTTAACGAATAAAAGGAAGAAAAATGTTTATGACTTGCTAAAAATGTGCAAATATTATAATTTAACACATCTTCAGAGAACTCCAAGTTAATCTAAGTGAATAATGGAGCAAAACCAACAAAAAGGTGGGAAAATGTGAAAAAATATTAAAACATTTTAACAAATAAAAATATCTTCTTAAGTTAATTTTATTGTGGGTGTATTAAATTGGCTTGTTGTGTTTTAATTACAAAATTATTCAGTTTATTGTGTGAAAATAATGAGTGTTGAGTGAAATGCAGTCAACCTCATGTCCTCTTTCACTCCCTTCAAAATAAAATATCAAATAGCAAACACTTTATAAAGATAAAATATGTGAATCCCTGCTTCAAAGCACCAAATTATTTGTAAAAACAGGACAGTTTTTTTCTTTTATTATATAGTCGGACTAAATGTGTGACACCAAAGGCATTATTTCAAAGCAAACCACTGAAGCATTCAGCTGGAACGTTGGATTTTTTTAGCTCAAATACACACATACATTCACACTTTACTGCATGTGGTTTTATTCCTGCAAATGAAGCTTAGAAAACAATAAAACTCAACTTATTGTGACGCCTCAGAAAAGGCTTTGCAGCTTTTATTTCATGTGGCAGTTTCTTGTAAACATTTTAAATATATGAATCATTCACGGAGGAATGCTGAGTCATTCAGGCCCATGTTTTATGTGACAGAATGATTTGTAATGAAACCTTGGGACATTTTTTTGGGGTGGAGGGAGTGATGCAAACCTTGGGGTTGTCGACGTGGTCACCAAGTCGAGCTTTACCAGGTTTCCAACTAGGACCTTTGATGAAAGTTGAGAGTTTATCACTGATAGTTTTGTACGTGCAGGCCCTCTTCCACAAATATATATAGTAGTGCAACTAAAAGAAAAAGAAACATAAGTCAGATAAATAAACAACCTTCAACTGATGAATGTTAACTAGGTAATAACTACAATAATTAATCTTGAGTAGAAATGTATCTGCCTTCATTAGGCAGGACATTGTTCATGCTGTGCCCTGCCAATGGTGAGGGCAGCAAAAGTAATTATAACATTCACCTGATAATTTATTTTATTGGCTTCTTTCACCTCAGCTGGGCAGTTTGTTTGGAGTTCAGTAATAATGTTATGGTTACAAATGGACTCCTCAGCCAGTGAAGGAAACATGAGTACAAACTTCATCTTGGAAATGTGCTCATGATGAGCTGTTCAGCTGATAACTGACGGCAGCAGCGTCATTAATGAAGAACGAACCTGAACAAAGAGGATTTCAAATCTGTTGATGGGGAAAACGAGGCCATAGATCACTTTATCTGTCTCTGAAGCAAAGGTACCTGGAGACACAGAACAAACCAGGCAGCAAGTTGAAAACAGCGTCAATAACACACAATAAACAGATCAAAAACAAAACTCCTCTCTGGCAACATAAATATGCTAAAAATGTGTCCTTTTTATTAACATCAACACAACTATTCTATTTTAAGTTTTTACTAATAAAATGGCACTGAACAAAAACTGAAAGATGCGTGTAAATTAACTTTTTAAACCCAGATGATCTCATTCATTTTTTGCTAAACTCATAGAAAATCAGAAACTACTAATAAAAAAGGTAAAAGAATAAAAAAGTTAAACCTGCTACTCAATAAGACCACCGAAGGAAAACTGGGATCACAACTTCTACTTTCAACCTCTTAAAACTGTCTGCAGCTTCAAAAAGAAAAGAAAAATGGCTGAAAAGATGTCTGAGTTATGGTTTATAGATTTACAGTTTGCCTGGATTGTGTTTTCATCACTATGAAAATGGATTTGGTTGAATACCGTGTTTAATTTATTCCAAGTAAACAGTGACTGCAACACAGTTCCAAAAACAAAAACTTACTTGAATGAAACATCGATTTCAAACCCAAGTTGTTACTTTAAGTACAGCAGGATGATTGTTGAATCAAACTGAAAGATTTATTTAAAACATTGAGAAATAATACAAGTGTATAAACTATAGCAGAAAAAACAGAAACTCACAACAAACATTAACACTGAAATGTTGTTGCAACACAGACGTGAGGAGGAAATCTTTATCAGCATGTAGTAATGATCAAACCCACTCAGCTGATAAACTCATTTACAGACTTACATTAGAGACTTTGCACAGGTTTGGATCTGGTCTCCAGAAACTACATTTAAAATTAATTTAACAACTTTTGCTCACCGAATAATCTGTCCCAAATGATGAGAATTCCACCGTAGTTCTTGTCAATGCAGTAGAGGTTTCTCCCTGTTGGAGTAACTATATATTTAGTTCCTGCAGAAATTCACTGGATCAAATAACACTAATATTAACCTGTCAGTCCTTATTAAATGTCTTATTAACACATGTAATGAAGAACATGAAACTTTTCTCACCGTGATGAACTCTGTGATGTTTAGGAGTGTTGAAGACCCACTCCAGAGGTCCAAGATCACTGATCAACTGAAAGGAGAATTCATTTAAGTATATTCTTATTTAACCAAATTCTAAATTAAATTTTTACATGATGTTGGTAAATAATGGGTTATTAAAGCCCCACTTCAGTGAAAATCGTTTTTTTCATGTTGTTAACATGTTCTTGTGGCATTTTTCTGATAATAGAGGACGTATCTTGAGAAAATGTTTTAGTATTTCTACTTTTAAAGTGCTGTAACTCATTAGTAATTTGAAAAATGCTGTTTGAAAAATAATGTTTTTATGATGTACGAAATGGATTGGGTGGACCTATAGCGCTAGAATAAACAGATTTCTTAGCAACGGGAAAAGGGGCGGGGTTATCCTCAATGCAAATGGTTCCGCCCACACAGAGGTGAATGGCTAATGAGCTACTGCTGTTAGGGAGAAACTATTTTATAGAAAATGGCACAGTCTTTGTGATTTTGGGTAAAAATGCCATAGTTGTAATTTAATGACCACTGAGAATGTTTTAAAATTACTCAAAATATGATCAGAGTGGGTCTTTCAAGAATTATATATATATTTATAGAGCTTTAGTACCTTGCTTTTGTAACTGTTTCTGTGGTTAGATTTTAAGTTGCTTGTAAAAAGTTCAACAGTCTAGATTTCATATTAATGTAGACCTGAAATCACCAGTTACAGCATGTTCTCATTAAGTTAGTTAGTCAAGACAGTTTCATTTCTTGGAATTTTAAACTTCACATTTGGTAAAATGTGACCAGGGGAAGTTTTTCACCCAAAGCTGTGAATGATCAAACAGATAAATGAGATTTCATAGTATTGTGTAAATGATTTTAAAACCCTTCTGAGAAGTGTTGAAAAATGTCTCTAAATACGAAGTGGAAAGATGTACTGTGGCAGATGGTATGATGTAGAGTCTATAAGTTGATGAAATGTTAATCCTTCTTTTAAGTACATGTATGTTTTTATAATTTGTCTTTGACAGCTCAGATTAATTTGTTAGTAATATTAAGGTATTGATAAAACATCCGCCTGACAGTGTTGGCTACATAGTCACATGATAAACTTCATCCAGCCGAGCTCTAACAGAAACAACCAGGTACTGGAAAGCATCATGTTGTGTTCACATGAATTAGTATTTGGTTGGACAACAATAAAAAGAAGCTTCAGTCAGTTCCTCCAGCAGTCACGCGGGGCTTATTTTACACAGTTCATGTTTCTCTTTTGGTCGGAACTCAGATATTTTGATGGTTCACATCAGGACTTCAGGCCTCTCGATCTGGAGAAATGTGCACGGCTGAACAGAATTTCTCAGTGATTCATTATTTCCATGTAATGACTGGTGTCTGGCAGCCGAGCGTGAGAGTTTTATCTTGAATGAAAGGGGTCTCCACCGCTTTACTTTAGCTCTGAAGCTGCAGCCAATAGCGTGTCAGTAAGTTACATGACATAAAAAAAGTCTATAAAAGAAGGATAAATTACATCCTCTCAGAAAATTGTGAGTATTATGAGTGCTTTCACTAATAGTGCACTAAAGGATGGAAGGTGTTCCAAATCCATTCACTCCCACTAACGATCATGGGGATTGTAAAAGTGATATTCTCAGACACTTTAAAGGGAGACGGAGTGGTTATGCTTCTGTTTGGAATCTTTTATAAAATCTCATTATTTTTTATTGAATACAGGTTCCACTGCAACAAAGTCTAAAACCCTGACAGAACAGACAGATTAGTGTTGGAAGAAGGAGACAGATAACTTAAAAGAGGTTTTGTTGTTTGATTTTAACTGCGTAGCAACAATAAAGACAAAAACAGAGACAGCCAGAGCTAAACATTGGAGAATTACTGTCACTATCATATTTTTCAGTATTTATGCTTCCCATATGTCTGCACTGTGTGTGTGGGTTGAAAAGTGGTGCAGTTGGTTAGTATTGTTGCATTGCAGCAAGAAGGTTGCAGGTTCAACACCTGGTGGGGGCCTTGGACATGGATATGTTTTTAACTTGACCAAATGCACATATGATGTTATCTTGTTTTAAGTCTTTATTAAAGAGGCCATTTCACATAAATTTCAGGACTTTGTGGTTATTTCTTAAGTATTAACCTGTAATATGAAATATTTTATATCTAAAAAATGTTAGGAAACACTGATTAACAGACCTTTCAATCTGTGTGAAGATTCTTCCAGATAATATTCATCATGCAAATTTGTTGGACTCTGATTGGCTAACAAACTAGCCTATGAGAGCAAGGTATACTGTTTCCTGCCCCACTGCGCATGGTAACACCATCTTTTCCAGTTTGATAAGTCTTATGCTAACAGCTTTTAGCCAGCAGCATGCTAGGCGTGGTTTCAACTGCGGGAGCTGCCGAATACTAACGAGCAAAGGAGTTGTGACAAAACAAATACAGGCCGTTCGAACTCGGGTTTCATCACCACCTGCGTAGTTTGAGAGATAAAAACTGAAAGAGAAGTTGTTGATCTGTTTTCACACCCACTATGAAGGTAAGAACACCTGTGGAGCTAAAATATTCAACAGAAACCTCAGAAAAACTGTTTTTAATGGAAGGGACTCTTTAAATATTTATAGTTTAGTAAATATAAATCTAGTTAGTGGACTCTAAATAATTTCCCAAATGCAAAAAATGTATATGACATTATTTACAAAAAGTGGTTCTTAAATCCACTTTAATGCTCTTAAATTAGCTCCAAATTCATATTTAAAATACCTACAATTATCATTAGTTGTAACTACTGCAAAAAAGTTTCACATGTGACCAATAAAATTATACAAATATATACAGTACATATGTATTTGATGTTTTATTCATCTGTAAGACCAAATTGTAAGATTTACCTCTGTGTGGATCCAGAATTGGTAGAGCAGGTTTAATTGTATGTGAACAGCAAAAATGGATGGAGGAACAGCCAGCGCCATGGGCAGGTAAAATATCTAAAAAACAATAAAAAAAAAAATTTACTTTAAAACTACTATTAGCATGAATTTTCACAGTTTAAACACAACAAATGATCATCAAACACATATTTATGTTCAATTTAAGACAGAAATGTTGGAAATATTTGTATTTTGTCACTTATGTCTCATTTCACACACAGTGGCTTCATATTGTACCACCAACTAGCAGCGGTGACAAATAATTCTTATAGTCCAGAGCATCTACCACAAACTGACAAAAACAATCTTTAAAAAGTAAAACAGAGACGGAAAGATGAGACAACAACATAGTAATTAACTACTAGATGTTAAGATTTTTTAAAAATCTCAATAAAACAAAACAGACTAAATCATTTGGATTGTTATCATTTTCGTTATTATGTCGATGTAATTTAATCTATCGATCATATAAATCCTAAACAGTGTATAAACATAGTATTTGTATATATACTGTATATAAACTTTGGTTGCTGAAGCTCTCGGATCATTACTCAGATCTTTATTGCTTGCAGATTCAGGGCTCCAGTGAGTATTTACAGCAGCAGTATTGTGTCTGAAGGATTGACTGAAAACAAACTGCTGCATGTGTGATTACTGTAATGAAGGAACATGTCATCCAATGCCACAGTGTGACTCACTGATGTCTTTTTAATCATTTCTGGAAAACAACAGAGTTTTACGACAAGGAAGAGTGAAATATACAAGACTTTGGCTACATGGAGGATGTTTGCTCATGTGCTCCGTTTATTAATCATTCTCTGGTACTTCTATAATTTGCTGAGTCGCGCTTTGGGAGAATAAATATCTTACCCATGAGGCAAAAGGCTGGGTGAGAGATTGTCTGAGGGCAGTGGTCAGGTTGTAGTACTCTGAACTGTGGTGAACTTGGTGAGCAGCCCAAAGGATGGCCACCTCTGGTCAAAGAAAGAAAATACAATGAAGTACACACAAAGATTGAGCGCCAACATAAACAAGGTTATCAGTTCATTCACACTCATGGCTGTTAAAGAGCTGATGGCAGAGATGTAAATTTATACACAAGACTCGTGCACGGGTTTTAGAACACATGATTTATCTCTGCTCCTTCCCTAAATGAAAAATGACACACCTTTACCCACGGAATGAGTTGTTTTAACATCCAGCCAGAAAACATGAGGCTTTAGACTAGCTGGCCATTTTGGGGCTGGTGTAGGGTTTTGGGATTATTATGACTACAGGGATATTTGTCTGCAGTTGGTTGGAATCCAACTTGATGTCCCAGTGCTCCCGTTTACATTCCTTTGCTGTGTTGTGATACTTGCTACATTAATATCTATGTTACACTTCATTTTAACATCCAAAGGGAACATGCTTGTTAAGTTTCACTGGATCTCCGGGCCGTTTCCGGACCACCCCGTCTGGTCTGTTCTTTTTGGCACTTTCCATCTACTTCTGCTGCCGTGTAAGAAAGTGTAACCTTTAAATATTGCAGGACCACAAAGCTCAACATTCAGTAAACTGCAAAAATTAATGTATTCACAATAAAGACAGCCAAGGTTAATAAAAGAGTTTTAAGCTTCTATAAAACAGCTCTAAATTGTAAGTTGTAAATTAGTGTTAGATTACCAGAAATCCCACAGGAGATAAATATATAAAAGAAAAGTAAACAGGATTATTTGCATTTGTTAAAATGAAAGGTTTCGGAACAAACATAAGGACAAAACTTTCCTCTCAGAAGTGCACAAGCTTACATGTATCTTATAAACAATGATACAACTACTTTAAATACACCCTCAATTATCTTATTTGTCTTGAAACAACATATTAGCTTTGCACAACCATAAAAAACAGAAAACGTTTCAACGTCTGACATCAGTCAGAACTAAAATTGGGCAAACCCCATTTACATTTCCATGTGATGAAACTCTATAACTAAACTGAACACATCTGCCAGCAAATCTGTTGTTCTTATTATATGAAATTACATAATTGCTACAAAACACAACACACCAAATAAAAGTGGATCACTGTGAGATGATTATCTAAAAGCTAAACTTAAACACCTCCTTTGTCCTTGTTGAAGAAACTTGTGAATTGTATTGCATCCAGTAGTCATAAAATCCAGTGTTGCAGCTCCACAACACCTGAACAAACACGCTGCTGAGAACTGAAGGCGGGTGCAGAGAAATAAATGAACTGCATTTATACAGCAAAAGTGTCACAATTTGTCTGCTCACAGTTGTAATAAGTAAAGTTTAGGTGGAATTCCTCAAGTGTTTGGACACCGTGAATGAAAACTACTGCTCCTAATACTTCACACCTTCCTTATTTAACAGTGTTATTGATTAACTGTAACTGCAGTGAGAAAATACAAGTCACAGAAAAACCTTTAGAAACATATCAAATGGTCTTAAATGTTGTCTTTTGTTAGTTTAATTAAACATGAAAGCAGCAGAGCTGGATTTTGTTTCAAACTGTATTAGACCTCTCACTCTGACTGCTGACAAAATTTTTCATGCAAGTCATGAGTCTGATTAGGGAAGTGGGATTAAACTGGCTCACTGCAGCGGCCAAGCACAAAAAATTATGACATATCTTCCGCTCTGAACCATGGGGGATTCAAAGATGAATTGTACTGCTATGGGACATATTGAGAGGATAATCCAGCCTTTGTTAAATTCCAGCAGCCTACAGCATTTCTGATTTTTCTTCTCACTGGAGTCATGCTTGGCTGAGTCCAGGAGTAAGGGCGGCTAAGATTGATGCTTGTTGTCATTGATAGGAAGTTTGGGCTGCTAGGCCTCACTGCAAGTCCATGTCCTCATCTCTGGACTCGGCGGGACACTACATAGTTTGGCAGGGCCTATTCAGGAGGGAAGCCCTGTTAATGGTGAGAACCTATGCCACAGAGTCTGTACTCCCAGTAAGAACAAAGAAACACTGAAGACAGTACTTCCATCTGGTCACTAGTGAGCTTTAATTCATAATATCTCAAGAATAGCAAGGATGAGTGCACGCTAATCAGATGAAGACCTTTATAGTGACGTATAAATCATTCAAGAAAATACCAGATGACTGCTAGTCAGATCTCTACAAAACTCTGAATAACTCAAACAAATCCCAGTCCCAAGTGAATGTACTAGTAGCAACCTAAATGCTACAACCGTTTTTAAAAAGAAAACTATTAATCCTTGTTCATCAGAACCTTAAGTTTATATTCAGCAATACAAACTGTTGTTCTTTTTGTTTTATTGCATTATTTTATTGCATTTTTGGAAAGATAACTTAGCAAAAACTAAAACAAAGATAGTTTCTTCTAATGGTTTTGGTCATGTTAGCTGTTTGATCACATTTTTAAAAAGATCTCCCTTGTGCAAAAGCTTTACAAAAACGATAATCCAATAATAACCCAAACTGTCAGGTGGTGAAGAAGGTAAACAGACATGGTGACCTTAATAACAATCTTTCTTTTTAATTTTGGAACACATTTTGTTTCCCATCAGAGGAGTTTTCTCGCTTCACACTAAGAAGTGCAGTTTGTAATCCTGATGAATCAAAATGCAACAATATTCATCAAACATCTGAGTCTATTTCTTGCTACACAAGGTTTTCGTTTCTGGCAAATCGAGCTGCTTTCAGGATATAAAAATGATTAACTGTTATATTTGATTGTATATATAGATTAAAATGGTATTTTTCTTCTAAAATAGAGTCTAATATACAGTTTAGCATAGGGGAAGTATATTTAAATAATAAACCCTCAATTCTAAGCAGCTGCAGACTAATAAGAGAAAAGCTTTGGCAGTAGACTGATGCAATGTTTTACTTTTTGTAGCTGAAACACTGAATTGTATTGTGACACTAAATCAAGAGGCTATATGTTCTAATCGGTCGCATCACACTGGAGATCCGGACTTTGACATGTTGTGTTTACATCCTTCTCAACTCTGTTAGCCGTGATGCTTATAGGACCAGAATACTACACACAAGAACCAAAATCCTGCGGATTTCCATAAGCTTTGCTCTAGAAGACTCCACATAAAGTGGAAGTGATGGCAAATCTGTAGCATGAATAATGCTGCTATAAAAAAGCTAGAATGACAAAAAAAAAACAACTGAGAGCAATCCAAAATGACATTCTCTATCCTTGAAATATTATAAAGTGTTTTAACAGTTACATCAATCAAATGCCTAAATCATCACCTTGAGCTACAAACTTCTGGCACTTACAAGTAACACTCTTTGTGAGCAGCCCTCTGAGTGGTCAACCAACTTGTCAATCACAGGAGTAATGGGCTGTGAATAGTTCTCCAGTGTTTGGACTGGAGGCCTTTTGGATAAGGTGCCAACCCAAACAGCCAGAGCAGAACTGTGTTGTATGTTGGAGCAGCTCTCCTTAGTCCCTGCTATACTTCATGCTGTCCGCACAATTCAGTCACACACACTGAACTAAACACACTAACCCTGGTCAGGGCCACTTACAGTTCTGACAAACAGAGCATTTAAACTACATGTAGACAATGACAGGTGAGATAAAAACACATTTAATCAACATTAATATTCCATTTAACTGAAAAGATCTGCAGTTTTAATTATTCAGTGTGCAGAATCCCAAGCTATTTTTTATTGTTCTGTAATTTACAATTCATGATAAAAACTAGTTTTCAGATTGTGAATAGGTTTTCATATATATTACTATCACAGAAAGTCCAAGTCTAGTCCTGGAGAGCCACTATGCTGCATGTTTTAGATGTTTCCTTGATCCAACATGCCTGTTTTAAACCATTCCTTCCTCAGCATGTCAACAAGCCTGTTAATGAGCCATGTATCGGGTGTGTTAAAGCACGAAAACATCTAAATATTATTGTTTGCTTTCACAAGCTGGTAACTCGCTAGTTTAAATCCATAAAGCAGATCCTAATCTAGCAGCAGTTTGCTGCAGATTGTAAAGTCTCTTAGAACAAATTTGGATTTCTGCATTTGAATCATCACAGAATATCTTTATGTTTATTGTTTCAAGTGGATCATGTTTAAAGCAAGTTAAATAGTTTTAAATCAAAAATCCACATCACATTATTCCTGGGATGTTGTGTTTTAAAGAACAAGTCAGTCATAGACCAAAAATTAAAAATAATGTAAGATGATATAATGAACTAAATTAACTTATGAAAGTTATAAACTTTTCTCTACATTTCTAACAATCTGCACTTCCCACCTTTCTATTATATTCAATGGGTGGAAGTTTCTCATCAGCCATGTCTCCAGTCAAAATCAGCTCTTCCATCATCAGTGCTGACAAAAGGAAGTCTGTCTGTGGAGCGTGAGGGGCACACGAGGGCAGCAGACAGACGAACTGTGCCCTTTGCTGAGCTCAGCAACCTTCTCACTAACCATAACAACCTCTCGTTTCTACACTTTGTTTAAACTGTGTGCCTTCAGGCCCAGTGTGGACACTCCTTTTTTCTGTTTTTAACACACAAACAGTAGACAGACTATGAACACTGAGGCCTATACATCAATGTTGATGTTATCTTTACCTCCCATGAGCCCTTTCATTTGGTCTCTCTTGCTGCTGAGAGTGGGACTCCCGTATCCTGACCAAAGCGTACCAACAGAACCAGCAAACCAAGCAGGACAGCCCTGCAACCTGCACCTAGCAGGGAACTTGTAGTCAGACAGATTTATGCAGACCTGGTCACCAGGGGACATTCTAACCCTCCCATCTCGTGGCAAGAAGAGTTTCTTTTCTCAGATAATAAGATCCACATCTCCTGCATCTTCCTGAGACTGGAGGACAGTAAAGGAGTGCTTAGCACATCTGTTTGTCAAAACAGCTGCTGCTGTCTCCAGAGCTGGAGAGGTAAAAGTGTGGACACATCAGGAAACAGACAGAAAGGATGTAACGGGGTGCTAACAAAAAGGATTTTACAGCAGTTGAAATGCAAACACATCACATGCCTGCTTTTATTTACTTGTTTTTGGCAGTTCAGGGATGCGTGGACACATCATCATGCAGTGCTAGTTACACATGCATTCTTAAAAAACTGATGTCTGATCCATCTGTCTGCCTTTAACACAGACATTTCTCTGCTAATAAAGTTCATCTCCATCACAAACAAAGGTGTTGTTGCAGTAAACAAATGTTATTATTACAATCAAGCTAAAAATTGTTTTGAGGCTTTCTACCAACTCTACGATGTATTCTGTACCCTTGCTACAAACTGCTGTTGTTTACAATGTAAATAAACAAAACACTGATTTTCAAATAATATAAAACTAGTTTTAATTACCCAATAAATTATAAGATGTGAAAGAAGTTTTATATTTAAAATATTTTAGTAATTAAAATATATATAACTTTCATTTGAATTATTCTTCATACATTTTACTACAACCAAACTATGGTAACAACGTTGTACATGTGGGTCTACAAATAAAAAATTCTCAGAATTTACAATTTACCTGCATATAACACTTCTAAAATAACATATGAATGATAAAACAAGATATCCTCATATCACACATCCTGACAAACACCCAACAATGTTTACGTTTTCCCTCCTATAGCATGTGGATTTTAAACTTGTGATGTAATAAAGTAACAAACAAATCTACTATGAACATTTTATCCAATTGAATTTTTGTTCAGGTCATTTTGAGGAGATAATGATACCATTTCAGGAGGGTTTAAACACTCTGATGTTTTCTGGGGTATAACAGCAGCAGCCGTTAGTGTGGTGAGACGACTGCAGCGTAACTCCATTACCTCACATATAATCAAAGTACAGACAGCTGACTGGTTGATTAAAAGCTTCAACCTGGCTGGTATGCCTCAATATAGATGCTGCTCCAATGCAGGGCTGCTATTAGTGGTGTTTGTGATATAAGGTTAGAATAAACAGAATCAACAAGCCTGTCAACACGACTGTGTCCAAAACTAGTCTGCGCACCCAAACCATCTGGTTCTGGAACAGTTAAGAATAAAAAGAACTTTTGAAAATATATCTAGTGATGAAGGAAGCCTGTGAGTAGAAAAAAAATGGGTTAAATTGGATTTGTTATATATTTGCGTCAGTCATCCAGCTGCTGAACTAATGTGTTTATAAAAGGTGGCTTTGGTGGCTGTTAACACAAAAAACCTGCGGTAAAAGGTTTAACAGCTCATATTATTTCAGATGGCAGAAAAATTAAACTCTCAGGGAATCTGTCAGAGAGTGAACATTCGAATCTTCACTTTCATGAAAGTAAAATATAATCACGAATAAAGTAATAAAACTGTTTATTATGAAAGGGTCCGGTACCAACTACAGACACCACATTGATTCTGGGATATGCACCAATGATAAGAGTTCATGCAAATATTTGTATTAGAAGATAGAATGAAAAGGCACTTTATTTAAGTCGTTGTGTGCACAAAGGTCACTGAACTGTTTGAAGTTCCAGATTTGCCTCAACTTTAACCACAACTGCTGTTTGTCTGCACTGATTCCAGCCATATGTGAAGCAAAGGCCATAAATAAGCTCCTGTCAAACTTCTGCTGTTTCTTCTATGAAAGAAAAATTCTGAATTTCATTAGGGTCTAATTAAAATAAGACCTGCTGATTGGCTTGGTTAGGTTTTCTTTTTCAATCTGCTACTATCTTCAAAATCTGTGTCTGGCAGTAGAAGTTCCCTGCAGTAATGTCTCCACAGTATAGATGGCATCAGCGCACATGACTGCCAAGCTCTTTCCACTTAATTATCTTTGAGCTATCCTTTTATGTTGAGGTCATGGGAGGGAAACTATGAAATTACCCATAAAACTGGTCAAACTAAAAATGATGTTTTATAATGAGGTAATATAAGCTTGTATTTCCAAGCCCAGAGTGGAACTTTGCCTTTTTGAAGCTTTTGTATTGTAGTATTTTCTTTTATTGTGCAATTTTTAGATTTATAGTTCTTCTGTCTCAACAAAATAGGAATAAACTGGAGGAATCATCTCCCACTACTCTGTTCTCTGACCCTTAAGCACATGGCTAAATAACATCAGCAAGTTAGGCTTATTTCAGTCAGTATAAGCTAAATGTATATTCCATACTGACAGGTTTTGATTCAACCTTCCACTGAGAGGAGGTGTAGGTCAGAGTTTGGTTGACTTGCAACAACTTCAGCTGACCGGAGTGAGGAATGAGGACGGCTGACACAGACCTGTGGTTGAGGTCAGCAGCTTCCTTCTGGTAACAAGCGGAAAAGCTTATATATCCAGAGGGAGCGCTGCGGCTGTTCAGCACTGTATGAGTATCTGTGACCCCACAATGTTCCATAATAACAGCCCCAACCGACTGGAAAAGGAGGAAATTAAAGTGTAAATTCTTCAGACATGAAGTAAGATTCTTAATCTAAAAATTCTTATAGACTGATATTTAATATCAAAAGCAGAATTTATTTATTTAAATGAATAAATTAGTGTTAAATGAAATAATCAGCTGACCAATTAAATGGCTGATATTTGCCACTTTTAAAATTCTTGGTAAGTCAGTTGTGTGGTATTTTCTCAGATGGAAAAATAATTTTGAATCACAGAAATTGGAATTGGAGAAATTGCCACTAACAGACATGATGGCCATCAGCTGATTTCTAAAAATAAGTGTCGGTCACAGTATAACTAATATCAATAGTAATGTGCCAGAGCTTTTCAATAAGCTAAACAGTGCTGGACTTTGTTTTATTACGTAACAGTTATGCTTGATTCCACCTTATTATCTATAAACATAAAAAAGTGAAAGGATAGGTTAAATATATGTAATGAACAAAACTCTCCAAAATCCTGTTAGATCTTTTTTCCAGGAGGAACTTGTGGTTTTGGGATAATGAACTGTTTGAAATTGAATTGTGTTCAAAATATTGCGCCTCAGCTGAAACCTGTACACACAGAGAAATCACCAGGATACCTTATAAGCTCCGTATCATGGTGAGTGGATGCTGAAAAATTCTCCATGTAAAAAAACAAATGCAGCATCCAGCGGCCAGTTCTTGGCAAGCTGCTGCACATTTTAAAAGCGTCAGTTCAGCCAAACTGTAACATCAACAGAGCACCCGCGGACATCAGCCGGGGACTAGACGGCAAAGGGCAGCTTGACGTGACACTGACACAAATAAACATCACTGCAGGCCACAAATTCATACTTCTCATTTAGTTTGGTGAGTAGCAGCTGAGCATCTGGCACGTGCACCACTTCACACACAGGGAGGAAAATCCTTCTTAAAAATGTGGAACCGCTGCTCTAAAAACAGTGTGTATATTTTCTATCAATGCTTTTTCACTGTGTAATGCTGAATGTTGCAGATTCAGAGACATCCCTACACACAGACTGTTGCTGTGGCAGCCTCAAGTTAAGACCACAGCCCTCTGGAGACCAAGGCCTCTCACATCTGCACAGCTCAAAAGCAGCTGGATGTAACTCAAAAATAATTGCTTCCTCTACAGTGTCCAGGAAAACATGATGTGAGTGCCATGTTCATGACTCCTCCCCACAGGAAAGGCTACTAAATCAACATTTTAAAGCCATTTATCATCAACAAACGTTGTAGTCTTTGTTTGTACTGTGTGAAAGCAACAGGAACATTGAAGACAGCCAGTTTGATGCTGGTAGGTAGCAGACTTACATTGGCAGAGCTCTGACAACACAAACACTGGAAGACTGGAAACTGTGTGAATCGAAGTGGCTTCCTGCCATATTTTGATAAGAACCATTAGAAACACAGAACACATGTGGTAGAAAAGATGATGAAGCTGAACACTTTGAAAGGTTTTTAAAAAATCTACTTAGAAAAGTGGTGACTGTTTAAATCCCTAGTATCATCCACCCATGTTCTACACCTGCTTACTCCTGTGTATGGTCGTGGAGGGAATAGGCAGGATCACACCCTGAACAGGTAGCCAGTAAATAACTAATACAGTGAAACCTCGCTATNAAGAGACAGAGTGGACACTGACGGGACCAGACGTTTTGTCTGTTATGATGGGGTAGGGTGTCCAGGTGTCCTAATGTTTGTAAAACATTTTCACTGACATTTCATCAGCTTATTTTATGAACTAGCATACAATCAAATCTCTTACTGAATATATCTAAATTTTTAATAAAATTTAATGCACACTTGTCAGTTTTCTGTGTTTTTTTTTTTTTTTTTTGTTCACTGTCCGTTAGCGGGGGTGAATTTTCACTGATTTTATTTTTTAGGTGGACAAAAAATGTCCGTTGTCCTGAACACCAGGATAGTAGTAAAAATACTTGGTTGGCCAAAAACCTGTCCGCTGGAGAGGGGTGTCCTCTCCCGAGGGGCGTCCGCAGGGCGGGGTTTCACTGTATTCACTGTGAATTCTAACTGACCCCAGTTACCAATCCTGAAGGAGTAAACCACACATTATCCACATTAAAGTGTTCATACTTCCTGTCAGCTGTGAACATCTGTGTGATGGTTCATCATTACCGTGAGCGAAGCGATGGACCCAGTAGTAGCAGAAGTCCACTCCTAAGAAGGTAAACCACCAGGTCCAGGCAGAGTCCCAAGGTAGCTCCACCATGTGGAAGTGGTCCCACACATACATGTAAGCTGACAGTTCACAGCCTCTCATCAGCAGCCTGAGGGATGACAAGTCAACATCTGGGTCAGCTGAGTGTCTGAAGCTCCACATAAAGACACGCTCTCATATGGACATGTAGAAATTAACAAATCAATTTACATTCCTCTGTCCTATTTTACACCTAGACCTTGTAACAAACAGATTTTCTATCTTAAATATATTTATATACTTTGTTATTAACTGGAAGGACTGTAGGAAGGAGTGTAAAACTGTGGTTTTAAGTGACATTTTAAAAGATTATTTGAGAAACTTCCTTTTTGTTAAGAGGTCTTTGCATTAGGAGCAGTTAGTCAACAACAAAAAAACTTATAAATAAATCTGTCAACTCTGAACATCAGGTCAAACTGGGTAATAATTTATTTCCCTAAATGTAAAGACAAAGTAATATTTTATTTTTAAAAAATGTCAAATTGCCTTAAAACAGTTTAAATAATAATAAAAATAAAACCACAGATGGTGAACTCATTATCACGTTTACATGTTGTAATGTTTAATGTTTCAAGCAATATTACATTAACTGCTTTTCTTATTTGCACAACTTATTGAATTTTAAAAAGGTTTGCATTGTGTAGTGAAGAGGAAAACTTTGACTTGGGTAAGAATCGTGACTCGAACCCAAACATGCGATGAATCACATGAACATTACTTATGGCGACAGAGAAATTACAAAACCGATGCTTATAAGCAGCAACATCCTGCCACTTACAGGCTTTAAGTAGTGTTAAAGGTACATTCTGAGCATAAAAAATGCTTGTAAACGATTTGCTTTACTTGAAAAGTTTGTGAAGACGACTCTGACAAGCGTATTAACATTTCCAGATCAACACTGCCTGCCTTTATTTCCTGGAGTTTTGGACCGCAGCATGAAGTGAAGAGGGAATATTTGTAACAGCTGATGTAACAATAACATGCTCTCGTTTCAAATAAAGGTTGTTAAGTGTTAAACGTGTTACGCATGTAGCAACTGTATGAAATCAATTACTGGCTTAAATTCTTTTGGTTTCACTCAACAACATGCACTTTTCTCAAATGTAATGTGATTTTTATGATTTTTAAAGGTTTTCTTCTCATTTCAGCAGTATTCATGATAGAAAACATTTGACACATTTTATAGGAGGTTTTATAAATAATGAATTTGATTTATAGTGCTTAACTGATGGTGAACTATACTGTGGCTACAGCTGCCCCGGGGCAGCCTGACAGAAGCCAGGGGGCCATTTAAGACTACGGACCCTTCTGACCAGCATAAACATTCATTCATAGACAACTGGGTTTGTCTGAAGACACAATAACTAAGCTACTGGGATGGAAGTGGGTTCAAACTGACAACCCTACAATTAATCGGGAAGCTGCTCTACCTCCTGAGCCCCAGTATATTTCCATGTTTTGTTACTTTTTAGAACAAAATGTTCTCTGAACTGCAACTTAAAACTAACAGCAGCAACAATAGATTCATTCTGAGGAACAAGAATCACATGAGGAGCAGAAGGTGTGTGTCCATTAAAGCATAAAAAAGGTAATTATAAAACATGTATAGAAACCAAATGGCTCATCACATGGTAGCGTTGGCTCAGTACTCACAGAGGGAGTCTGGAGATCATTCCTGAAGAAATGGAGGTGAGGCCATCGCGGATGGTGACCACTGAGCCTCCTGTCTTCAGAACGCCCACCGCCAGCTCGAGCACCATCAGTCCAACAAAGAACGGAGTGGCCTGGTTATACAAAGGGAATCACAAGCATAAACAATCGTGAAACAGCACTCTAAGAACAACACTGTTTCAACTCCGCTGTTGCTTTTACCATTTTGTGTTGAGTATTTGTTTTGGCAGACGAGCTAAAAGCTTGCAGCACTTTCATGTCTTATGGTCCGTGATGTTTGTTTCACTGTACGAGACTGGAGCAGCGGGTCGAAAGCCACAGTGATTTGGCAGATTGGAAAACACAAACATTTATTTGAAGAGAGCAGCGGTGGAGGTTGAAATGATCACAGTGGATGAATAACACATCAGTGCAAACAAACAGTACATTTCCATGTTTCAAGTGCCAGCCAAACAAAATTAAACAAAGAGTAAGAAACATTTTGTCAGGAAACCTAATTGTATTGATGATGATAATATACTATTGTTGCTAATCATATGACTTTGACTCTTTTATAGTATAATTTTGTTCCAAAATACCTTGTAATTGTGTATTCATCGAATATCAAACTAGTGATCTAAAGTAGTATTACTTCTTTGAACATTGGGTGTGAGAAATTAACACATTTTAAACAATTTTACAAGGAAAACTGCTAAAAAACTTATATAGAAATGGAAAAAGTGTAGAAAGCCAAATTGTTTTGCATGTTTTTTTATAAACATTTAAAAAGTGGAAATTCTAGAAGGCACTGAACTGATCCTCGAGTTGGATGCTTGAGTCGTGTTGCTTCCATCAATCAGCACTTCCTGCAAGTGAAGTCTGCCTCACTCTCGCCCTGTTTCTTTAGGCAACACATCCATTACTTGCAGGCATGAAATATCCTAGAACAGTGTTTCTCAATACCACTGAGCTGCTTTAGATGTTTTCCTGCTTCAGCACAACTGATTTCATGTGATAGTTATCGATCAACAGCTTTCTGCTGAACTGCAACCATCTAAAATCTGGTGTGTTCAAGCAGAAAAACATCTAAAACATGCAGGAAAGTCGTGGTGGAGGACTCGGACTGAGAAACATGAGCTTAAAAATAACTGACTGGAAAGATCCAGGATGAGCTGAGCTGCAGAAATGATCAAATCTAGCATGTAATTCATTAATTATGTGCCAATCAAATCTGTTTAGAAAAATATTTGTTCATTATTATGTCTATCCAGAAGGTTCTTTGAGTCAAATATCATCCTTTTTTTGCCAAAATCATGTTGGCTTTGCAGTTGCATGTCTTTTCTGATTATGTCATATCATGTTTATTTATAGGGCACTTTACAATATGACCAGTGCAGTCAGCCAATATGTTGTACAATAGAAATAAACCACAAAAAACATATAAGTACATAAGAAGTAAGACAGTAAAACAGCAAAAATGTAGCCAGATAAAAGAGCTCAAAACAACCATAGAGATAAAATTACATATAAAATCCTAAAATAAGCAGTTAAAACACGTCAAAAACATGTGATGCAACCAGGGATTATGACAGACATACGTAGCTAAGTAACCGCCATGTTAAAGATATGTTAGAGTTGTTGATAAGCCAAGCCATTATGTAAACATTCTGCCTACAACATTCTCCACTGTGCAGCTCCTAAAACATTTAGTGATGTTAGTTATACGTCAGTTAAAATGTGCTAGAGGCCAAACGCGACTCTGTTTCAGTAAACTTTTAAAATGAGGTCCTCTTCTGTAGATGTTTTACTTGTAGAATTTGTTAATGTTACATCTGGGAATGTTCTTATTACAACTAGCTAACTATCTTACCTGTACCAACAATGCAGATTAAAACAAACAACAACTCAGAACGTAATGCAGAAGTTAAAACCAAAACAAAACTGAAAATAGCAAATTAAATCCTAATTAATAGCTAATTTTACAAAAAGCATTTCTTGCACTAATTGTTTATGAAAAAACTGAAACAGCATGTTTTTTTTTATTCCTCTAATAACCTCTTAATAGGTCTGTCAAACATGGAACAAATTACTGAGAGACGAGGTTAGAGAACAGGTCATAGCTGTGACTTTAGCAGCGTGCCGGGGTGGCTGGTTAACTTCAGCTTGAAGGCAGTCTTTGACCAAGTGGCTTCAGTGAAAAGCGGGGACACATGGTGCCCACTGAAGCGAGGAATGAGTGAATGATTAGACTACAGAGGAGCAGATGTGCAGGTGGGTTAGCAGGAAGTGTGTGAACAGTGCTGTGAAAAACATTTGCTTCACACACTTAAAAGTTTCAGGAGCAGCAAACCAATTTTTATATAAAAAAAAATCATTTGAGTTTAAAAATATGTAGCTTTCTAATGATGAGCTCAAGGTAAAAGGTTATACAAAATTATTTGTCCCCAATTTATGAACAGATGAAAAACAAAACCATTGACATCTATCAGTCTGGAAAGTGTTTAAAACCATTTGAAGGTTTTGGGTCTCTATCAAATCACAGTGAGAACCATTTTTCACAAATAAAGAAAACATGGAACAGTGATGAACCTTCCCAGGTGTGACATACCAAGTTACTGCAGGAACTCATCAACCACCAAGTTACAACAGAACCCAGATCAACATCTAAAGCTCTGCAGGCCTCATCTGCTAAAAGTTAAGATCAGTGTTCAGGATTCAACAATAAGAAAGACAAACTGGGTAAAAATGACCTCCATGACCAAAAGAAACACAGAAGCTCGTCTCACATTTGCCAAAAACAGATCTTGATCTCCAAAACTATTGAAAAAAAAAATCAGTTAACTCACAAGAAAAAAAGCGGGACTTTTTGGAAGGTTTGTGTTGTGTTACATCTGATATAAAACAACACTGTATTTCAGAAAAAAGAACATCATACAGATGGTCAAACATGGTGGTGGGAGTGTGATGGTCTGGGACTGGTTTGCTGCTTCAGGGCCTGGATTACCAGCTGTAACTGATGGAACTATGAATTCTGATCTCTACCACTTGGGTCATGCAGCAGGTCAGTAATTACAAAATAAATAAAAATGGTTCTGGAGCGGCCTCGTTAAAGTCTGGACTTAAATCTCATTGAGATGCTGTGATGTGACACTAAAAAGAATAGTTCATGCTCAGAACCTTCCCACATGGTTGTGATATGAACAACTCACTGCCAGTTATCACACACACCTGATTGCAGTTTTTAACACTAAAGGTGGAACGAACAATTATTATGTTTGAATTGGGGTGGAATCACTTTTCACACAGGTTGAGGTTGGTTTGATTTTATTCTTTAAAAAAATTAAATCATTGTTTGACTGCATGTTTTATTTGTCTTATATTAAAATCTGTTTGCAGCTCTAAAAAATTAAGTGTGACAAAAAAAAGAAAAACGTTGAAGAAACATGGCGGGAGCAAATACTTTCACAGCAGCGTATATTCATGGAAGTGAGCATGTGTATGCATGTGTGTGTGCTCATATCCCCTTGTGAATGATTCCACTCCAACATGCAGGTGTGTGAGAGGTGTGAGCCCCACCAGGGACCTGCGATCACACGCAACAGTCCAACATCTGGCAACAAACTGCAGAGCTGCAGCTAACAAATGGGTTTGCAGAGCCAGAGACCTCCTGCAAACCTGCTGAGAGAGAGATTATAATTCTGGACACCAGCCTAAAGCGTTCCCTCCTTTTTCCTCTTCATTCTCCAGCAGATAGTTTTACCTCAGTGGCTGTCAATCCCAGACAATTTTGCGCAAAAGTTTTCAGCACTGTAAACTGACTCTCAACAAAAATATAAACACCTCAGACCTTTTCATTCATTGTTCAGTTTTTTTTTCTCTTTTATATAAATGTTTTTCTTTTCTTCTGTGAGATAATTGGAGATATTTTTTTTCTGATCTTGTGTGCAATCAAAATGTCCTTTCCTGTGTTTTTGTCTTCTTAATATATAAACCAAAAATCACTGGAAAGACTATTTAATCCAGCAGTATATTTAACACAACTGTTTGTTGTGGTTTCTAATAATTGTATCTTATTTTTTTCTGAATTCAACCTTACATGCAACGTAACATTTGTGAACCAGATGTTTGCTTTTTCACAAACAGCCCTTTTATAAGGTCACGGATGACTGATGTTGGCTAAAAGCATGTAGGCTGACAATACACTTTTATCACTGCAGTCTGAGAATTATTGTGTTTGCTTTTAAATCACTGAGTAGCTGAAAAACCTGGCGACGACCAATAAACCCATAATTCCTAACAACTCCCACATTAGACGATTGTGTTTTGTTTCTAATTAATTTGGTCTGGTGAGATCACAGAGCAACAGTGAGCAAATGTTAATGACATTTCACTGTAAACAGTGTAAAGTCAATCAACAGGTCAGGCACACCCATGCAAACTTTTATCACCATCAAACACTGCAGCAACAACAGTTTTTTTTAATCCTGTTTGCAGTGGATCATAAGGACGCCTGCTGTGGAGGTAATTGGTCTCCTCTCCTGAAGTGCCCATTAAAACCTCATAACAAACACTGTTAAACCTGCTACGTGTGCAACAAGCAAATAAAACCGAAACCTGGAGAATCACGAAATCAAAAAATAGAAAAAAAATAATCTTTATATCAATTGGGAATTTAGCAAGTAATTACACAGCCTTTTTTGTTGTTGTTTTGTTTATACCAGGTATACATGTTACTACTGAAATACCTTTAGAGTCATTTCAATGAAAAAAGTTACTTTCTTCTGCTTAATTTGTTTTCTTCTCAAAATACAAAACAATTCTCTGAATAAATAAAAATATTATGTAAAACTGACCAGAAAGTATTTTATTTTTCTGAAAAAAAAAAAAAAATTCAAGTCAAGAATATTGAAATGAGGTTGTTTTAGGCTGAGACTCCAACATATTCATACGTGTGTGTATCTTCTCTTTAGCTCATTAGAGAGAATAAGTATACTTATCAAACTAAATAAATTTAAATACTTCATGCTGGAGAAAATCATCAACGTTCATATTCAATATTTTCAAGCAAAACTCCCTAAAATTCAAGTTTTATTTTGAAAAGACCGTGTAGATTAGATTTTTTGTTTGCAAGATTTATTTTACACTTAATGCCTAAAGCGTGAATTAATGACACAACTTGTAAATATCTGTTTTTATTATTTGTTCGGATAATTTATATGTAAACCGCAAAGAAGCGTAAAAACTGGGCCGTGGTTCCTGAAGTCCGAGGTGGAAAGAGAAGGAAACACCCACCTGTTGCACGTACTGAGGAACTTCTTCAACCCTCTGAAAAGACGACTCGTTCGGCGTGAGCATGAAAAACAAGGACCGGAGACCCCTGGACACCGAACCGGACTCTACTGCCACTGCCATGGTCGGTTCCTCTGTCGCTGCAAAACTTAGTTACCTGTGCAGGTGTTCTCTGCTCGCGATGGTAAAGCTCGTTGGTTCTAAAGCAACTGTTCTTTTCAATATAAAAGCCCCGAATTTTAGTTGGAAAAGTAGGTCAACTACGTCACGAGGCGCGTGGCAGCTGAGGAACAAAGTTCCGTCAGGCGGAAAACCGAGACGGTTTAAATCAGCCACAGGCTTCGTGACTGTCTCTATTCACACTTTAATCCACCGTTTTTAAGAGTTTTTTTTCACCTTTGGCCATGGTGGATCTCAACTGAATCACATTGTTTATCACTTTATCTCGCGAGAGTTACCGGATGAAGCTGCATCCTGTTTGTATTTGGAGTTTCATGGAAATATTTGGCATCTAAAACTGAATTATTTCAATCATTTACTCAGACTGTGTTCTCTTATTACTGGCGTTTTATTTATGCAGGTCTATCTACTGTAATGTTACATTGTTATTGGCCCATATGATCACAAATAAACATATAACATGAACCCAAAAAAATCACCTTCAAGCAGCTTTTCACCAAATGTTTGTGTGTTCTCAAGATAATGAAAAAAGTTATGATGGACATTTTCATGAAATGGTCTTAGGAACAAGTGATTAGATTTTGGGAGTGGTCCAGGTCACCGTCTGGATCCAGGAATTTTTCAAGGAATCTTCATCACTGAGATAGAGCTGTTTTTAACATGCAAGAACACAAAATGTAACTGATGTGTTTTGCGGATATCTACACACAGAATGCTTTTCTACAGTAATTAAGAGACCCTAAAAATGTTATTGATTATTTGTGGCATGCCTTTGCATCAGATTTAAAAACAAACCCTTAAAAGTACAATAAGTTGTTACCAAAATGTGACTAATTATGAGGTTTGTTCTGGAAAAAATATTTGACAAGCGTCAAAATGAGTTGAAAAGGAAAAGGTTTAGTATAATTTCATGCATGAAATGAGAACAAGTTGATCTGAATGAGGGTCTGACCTGCAAGGTCGTTATCCGAAGTCTGTGTGTGAGAAACCATCAGGCCATAAAAGACCTCCAGGTGCTTCTCAAGGCCACGAAGTGGAGACAGAAATATTTATTTACCCAGTCCAACCTTGAGTCATGCATCCTCTTTTCTGTGGCATGTAAAATTTAATAAAGCAATATAAAATTCAAGCTTAGAAATTCTCCCACAGGTTATGAAAAGGTTATGATGTTTCTACCAAGATATATCATGTATTTAAAAAAATATCACTTAATTATCAGGATTGGGAATTAAAATTAAAGTATGTTTTAACATACGCTACATCTACAAAGGCTGAATAATAATTAATAGAAATATTCAAGTATCTCTTTAAAATTTGCTGCCGCAGTGAGAAGATGTGAGATAAAATCATCCTTTTTCCTTTCAGAAGGATGACTCTGTGTTTTGCAGCATAAAGGGAGTTTTTGAAAAGTACAGATGCTCCAGAAAATTTTAAAAAACCTTCTCAAGGCCGCAACCGGAACATGTTTAAGCAGAACAGACTCATAACTGCACAATCCGACCACACACTGAATTACTTTGTGTCTTTATAATGGTTGTTTTTGCTTCTTTGCATAGTTCTATATATTAACTAATACACATTTTAATTCTAACAGAAATGAACAGAAGAAAACGACTTGGTTAATTCACTGATTGTAACTTCTCATGGCTCCTGCTACAGCAGATCAAACACGTGGTGTCTGGAGAAGTTGTATTAGAAAACATATACTGACCTAAAATGGGTAGAATTTTGTCTTCTGACAGATTCTTTCAGCTGCTTGACATCAGGGTGTGAAGAATTGGTCTATTGGTGCTTTATTTAAACCAGTTATTAGTTTTTAGAGATGACGGGCAGGTGACTCAAGCTACACGACTGCATGTGATGATCATCGTGGATTGGAAATGCTAAAAAAAAGCCAGTAGCAGTTGGGACTCTTAAGGAATTTCACAAGAAATAATATGCAATAAATTCCCCAGAGTGCTGATTATTTACTGCTAATATAGTTCCAATTATTTTCAGGCATTTTCATTGGACAATTAAAATCAGTGTATTGATTATTGCTGAAAAAAGACATATTGTATGCTCTATTTATATTTACTCAAACTGTTTCCTGTTTATCATTAAATACCCTGCACTGCTGCATCATGTGATGCCCATAGATTTACCTATAATAAACCTAATCAGAAGGAAATCAAATAAATGTCTGACAAAAGAAACATTTTATAATATCCAAGACTCAAACATCTAATAACTGAGAGATTTTAGCCTTCTTGTCTGTTGCATACATTTTTCATCTGTCATTCTTTTCAACATTCTGCATTTCTTGGTGAGTTATGGAAGAATAAATATACAGTCATTTCTCTTCTAACCATCCTAAATCTATCCATCTATTTATCTTTCTATACCTGCTTAATCCTGGTGCAGGTTGTGACCAGCTGCACCAGAGATCAGTCCATCACAGAGCCACACCGTGCACATGTACACCCATTCATCCAATATCCTTGATTTGGAGCTGTGGGGGGCACATGCATGAAGAGAACATGCAAAACTCACACAGAAAGGCCCAAATTGGCAAATGAGCCTGCAACCCTTTTACTGCAGGCCATCATTGGTATGAAGTGACCGCTACCATGCAGTCACTGATCTTAAATAGAACTAATTACTGTTCTTTTAATGAGCAGCTGATAGTTAGAAAAAGTTGTGCAACAAGACTGAGATTTACATCAAACAGAGGAGAAGGATGTTTGCTTGATGACTCTACATGGAACTGCACCGTAAGAGAAAAAAAAGATCCAATTCAGGAGTATTATAAACCTCAAATGCTACGTGAGGTGCTTCTAAAACAAATTAGAATGCACAATCACAATGTGGTGAAAGATGAGAGCAAGACAAAATTATTTTCAAATGGATTTGGAAACTGGATCTGATCCTTTGTGGGTTTTCTTGTGTCTTGGCGGGAGTCCTGGTCCTGCCTCCAGGCGAAGGTGAATTTAACATATGCCCACATCACCAGCTTTCCACACTCTGTGCAATGTTTAATTTATTTCAGCCTCATGCTGTGGAATATGCATTCATCACCTCTGATTCACATGGATGGATAGCTGCATAAATGGGGGGAAGAAAAGTTCCTCATAAGGAATTACATTTTCCACTGGTTAACTTTTATTTCAATTTACAGCCGTCTCTGAAAAGAATTTTTAAAATCTATTCATCGGGCCATAAATCTTTTTGTAAAAATATCATCTCCAGGCAGAAAAGTGTCAGTTTAAGAGCATTACCAGAGCTGGACAGTCTTAGTATAGTATTAATGTTCAAATAAGACAAAACTGAAAATTATTTACAGATTGCTCATATTTTCAAAGCAAATTAGATTTCCTGGCACTTGATTGAATTAATAACTCAATTACACTGTAATTTACATGTTATACAGTAGAAACTAACCCAGGTGCAGACTGTATGTTCAACAGTGCAAATTGAAGCTTTAGCCTGCTTCTCCAAAGACACACACGGAATGTTAACAGCTCAAATAATATGATTTTCTACTAATTCCAACATTTTCTGCTGAATTCAGCTACTTTTATACCAAGTTTACAGCTTTTATAATTAGAATTTACACTTTTTAGGCACTTTTTAAGAAAACTTGAACATACAGAACTCGTGTGCTCAGTTCTTGACATTTACATTTCTAATACACGTCATTCTTCTGTATTTCTACACTTATTTAGCATCGTTGTATGACGATGGTAAATCATCAGACAGCAGTCTTTCTGAGGATGGTCCTGAGGCAGAGGCAGGGCCACAGATTAGGCAGGTGTGTGTGTGTGTGTGCATCATAAATGAGCATGCTCAGAGCTCTGATCGCTGTCATGACTGTCCTCGTTGGCTAAGGAGTCCGTAGAATGATGAAGCGCTGCAATGCCAGAGAACTCTGATGGTAGTAATGTTCCTTTTTTGACATTCACCAGTTCCTTCTCTCGAGCTGCTGCTCCCTGCTGACCCCCTTTCACTCTTTTCCACTTCATTCTCCGGTTCTGGAACCACACCTTCACCTGTGGGGTGAAACAGACGGAAAACTTAAAGACGGCAGTCAGAGAGATGTCAGTTTGCAGAATCAGGAAGGAATCGTGGATGGAATAACGAGAATCCAGCTAACAGCGACTTCTGAATTTCTGATATCTAAAAAAACATATAATATTTTAAGCAGTTTAAGCAAAGGCTTGAAGGTTTATGAGTTAAAGATTCGTTTGAGACAATTTTTTACATAAATATTATTTTTATTTTATTTTTATTGCTGAAAACAGTATTTGATGCAAGGATTAATTGTGTGCACAAAAGCTGCTTGTTACAATCTGATGCAAATCAACCGTGGAAAAAAAAAAATCAAATCATTGTTTATATATTTAATTTTTGGAGATTAAAGAATATCCGGAGAAACCAGGTGGCTACAGCTGATCAACTGAAGGGGTTTATGCTCCCACAGCTCACACAAAGGCCAAAACCAAACTGGTTATTTTACCCTTGAGTCCAAGTCATTTGATTTTGAGCATCTACCGATACTGAGTCCCGATCCGATACTTCTATAATACATTAAAAGAGAATTATAAAAGGATGGATCCTGGATGTTCTTTTTTTATTTAATTCACTCTCTTTTAACTTCTCTGTTAACAAACAGAATACTGTGAGGTAACTTGAACATGCAAGTAATATAAATTCTTCACTTTTGGACTTTATATATATCTGAGTCCTGATCACATGATCAGATCTGGACATCCCTAATAGCAACACAAGTTTTCTGGTGAGAAACTTGACAGCTGTCTGCTGCAGGAGAGATACTGACAGTTCATAAACACAACACACAATAAAGTGAAGGTAAACAACCCCAAAAAATCCTATTAGGCCTCTCTGGTGTGGAGTAAACTACAAGCTGCAGCAGCAGTTATGTGTGAATGTGTTGCTCCATCTGCCACTTGGCGTCTACCTGTTTTCCCTGACTCAACAGCCTCTATCAAATTTAAGTCTCTCAGACTGATGATTAAGCTGTTGCTTAAAACAGTTTACACGTCAAGGAGCAGCAGCGGCTTCCAGAGGGTCAACACATGAAGGGGGGGTGAGCTGGCTCCTGTCATGCAGGGTGAGGTGGGTTTATTTTTAGGGAGTGTTATTCCTAGGGGACCAAGTGGTCACATGGTCAGGAAGTTAATGGACAGCACAAACATTTGTCTTGAACATGAGAAGTATCCACCGTGCCGAGCGCCACTGCAAATTCTCTATAAGCCTCAGGGCTTTTTCCAAAAACTGAAGGAGGAGATCTTCAGCAACTTGTTGTGATCATTAAGCCGTGGTGTCAGTAACACGTCTCACTAAAACCTCAGACATCTGCAAATGTTGCAGAAGTGCTTTTCTAGAGGGTTCATTTACTTCCTCACAAATCTATTGACTATTAATGGGCTGCTCAGTTAATTTTAACAACCGAGTTCCTCCCAAAAACTCTATTGTTGATAAAAAGTCTGATTGAACTTGGTTAAGGAGAAAGATATTTAAATTAAACTGTAAATGTGGCTAAATATTAACAGTAGATTTTAGTTTGATTGAACTTATCAATGATTTATAGTTATTTATATAAATAATGAATATTAAGATTAGTTAAAGTTTCTACTTGTAGCTCAGAGATTTGATTCAGTATTAACTTTTTAACCAACTCCCATCAGAATTCAAACTCTAAACATTTCAGATGTTTCAGGCTGATGCTTTCCATTTTTAAAATGTTCCCGTCTACAAACACGTTAAACATCCATCAGATTTCTCCAAACAGCTCCAGCAGCATAAAACAAGTCTCTTGGCCAACTTATTTTATTGTTAATATTTACTTCACTCTCTCTTGCTGTATATTTTCCCAGACAAAACTGAGACACGCACAACCCATGAAAAAAAATCACTTAGAAGCCACAGAAAAATTTATGACAACGGTTTGGGGGCAACTTTCAAGTTTAGAGTTTGGAGGTCCTGCGGACTGAAAGGGAGTTTTCCCTTGACTTTGTGCACTTTCATAATACAAACCCTATTCTAAAAAAATAAATAAATAAAAACACAAATGTAAATAAAAACAGAATGCAATGATGTGCAAAGTTTATAAACTCATATGGTGCTTGCGCAATGTTTCAGATGTTACTGTTTTTGCTAGTTGTTATGCATAAAGTATTTACTAAGAGTCATAATGAGTTGAATGAAATGAGAGCACTAGTTCATCTGAATGAGACGCTGCTCATAATGTTGTCTTTTATAGTTAGACTGTTGCTATGAGAGACTATCAGACCTCTGGCTGACCATCAGGCTTCAAGGTGCCCAGATGTTTCAAGAATTGGGGTTGTATGAATCAAAGGCAGAGCACTACTTAGAAACATTATAATGCATCAGGTGCTTTCAGAATGAAAAGGGAGAAATTACACCCCATAAAAATGGTCATGTACGCATCCCTTAAGAATTATAATAAACTTCGCTTTTTTCAAATTAATTAAAGAAAATTTTCAGTTGAAGATTTTAACAAAATAGAAGTTGGATAAAAACTATTATTCAAACAGTTTTTACTTCCAACTTGTCAACAAATATGGCACAAAAAGGTTAAAGGTAAAAATTCAGAGATTTAAAAGCTAAAAACAAAGTCAAACACTTTTTATGCTCAGTCCTAACCAGGAAGCTACTTTCATTCAACAAAGTCATACATCAATGACTGATCTGATAATAAATATAAATACAGCACTTATTTTTTTAATGTTTTTATTTCTTTGGTCTAGTTATTTACAGCTACAGTTCATAGCATGTTGCTGCCACTTGGGGGCAGCCTCAGGAATATGTGGAGCAATCTGTGTTACAAATATTATTGGCTGGATTTTTGCTGTAATTTCATGTTTGTTCTGTTGTTTTCTGCAGCTGAAAGAACAGAACTACAACAAAACTCTGTTTTCTGATGAAGATAAACTGTTAAAATACGAAGACTGTTATCTGATGTTTGTGTTTTTCACTTTTACTGTTTTTGTTAATTTGGTTTTTGTGCTCTTCTTCATGTAATCTGTAGTTATCACCCCTCTTGGCTTACGCAAACTATAAATCAATCAACATTTCATTTGCGAAAAAGTCTCTGATTTTTAAGTGCTTTTGGAGGTCTGCACCTACCTTGTCAGCGCGGCCCTCAATCCTTCACTCCACAGAGGCTTATTTGATTACAGCTACTAGAATGAATCTATATATCGGAGCAGCTGCAGAATCAGTTACTTGTGTAGACAGATAATTGGCAGTTTGCGTCTAGGAGCACCTTTCTAATTGTTAGAAAGTGATTGCAAAGGAACATCTTGCTTATTAAATACTGACACAAAATGCTCCGAGGCAAACGTTGTAAAACGATGATGTTATGGCCCGTTTTTTTTATCTGTTTGTTTGTTTTCATACCAGTTTTACCTTCAAACTGCATTGTGTCCGAGATCTGATACTCTGGAATCCTCTCCAATACTAACCTGCTCTTTATGTTCCATCAACATTCAATCTTACAGCAAAAATTACTGGCACACAGTCAATTAGTTGTGAGTTACGGCTTCCAAAAGGGTGTCATAGAACAACAAGCTTTGTGCAGCTTCCTTCCCACTTCCATTTGTCTCCTGTTATTTATTTCATGTGCCTGCATTTTGTAGTGAACGTCCCACGCTTGGAGACCAATTTGTAGTTGCAGGGGTAGTGGGAGAGAGGAAGTGCCTTGCTAGACAGCACTTCCTTCAGCCCGTCTCCCTGTCGTGACTGTGGCCTGCCTAAAAGAATAGATTTGAACATCTGGAATATGATGGTACTATGACGTAGCCACATCTGGAGCACAATAACTCTCATAACAAAGTTACCAAAACACAGTAGCGAGTGAGAAGCCTTCTCATAGTCCTGCAGGCGCTTCTGTTTTCTCAACATGGTATTAATGTGCTAATGGAGGGTTCAGTGATGTCTAAGCCCGGAGAGAAACAAGCAGCAGCTTATAGGAACCTACTTGTCTTTCAGTGAGGTCAAGGTTGACGGCAATCTCGTAGCGCCGTAGTCTGGTTAGGTAGTTGTGGTGGGCAAACTCGGCCTCCAGTTCTCGGATTTGCTCTTTGGTGAACGCCGTCCGCTCCTTCCTGGGCTTGCTAACGTCTGGCTTGTAATTCCCGTCCTGGGACTCTGAAACCAAACACCGCACAGGTTTTTGTTGAACTCAGGGCAGATTGATTCGTAACAAAAATATAAAAGAAAATACGGCAAATGCTGTGTGCAGGTGTAAGTCAGCAGGGGTGAGAAGAAATACTAAGGTAAGAGAAACAATAAGAGCTGTCAGTCACTTTTTACTGTTCATTCATTGTTTAAGAATATTTCAAGCGGGTGGAAGGAGTCATGGGCGTCAACATGTGTGTCTGACTTCAGCAGCTGTGTTATTACAATAGGCTGGATTTTATACTGCCAACATGGATTTAATTTGTCTTAGTTTTAGAGAAATCTGCAGCTTAAACTTTATGACCAAGCATTGAAGGAAAGACTCAGCAATGTTAAAATATCATTATTTGCAGATAATTTGTTGTCTCTCAAGTTTAAAACAGTCAATAAACTAATAATGTTGTGGGATCAAAGGAACACACTTCCCAAAAAAGTAGCTAACCATTAAAAAAGAACAAATTGAAGATAAAAACAGGTTATGCACTTGCTGGAGAAAAATAAAAATGATTGAATAGAAAAAAAAATCCCTAACTTTAGTCACCATCACTTCAGCTTGTAAAAATGCTTTTTTTTTTTTCATTTGTGTTTCCAAAAACTTTCCAAAGAAAACACATATGGTTAATTTGCCTTTCAAATCACTCCTGTCAAAACATCTTTTGTGGTCTGGACATATTTCAGATGCATAAGGACATGAAGGCAGCAACAATTGCATGAAAATTTCTCTGTGGTCCTGCACTGCAGTGAATTTTAATCCGGCAGGTCTGCGTCAAGCAAAACTGTAAATAGTCCTGCTGCCGTGAGCCAGACTGACAAACGCTGCAAAGCGTGACACCAGAGGAGAAACTCCTCGTCTCCTCTTATGGTCCCAGGTTGGTTCTGTCAATTGGTCATGAAGAGAGTCTTACTTCAACTGCAAACAACAACCCTGAGAGTCTGAGGAGCAGAAGAAAGTGAGCTGGAAATCCTTTATAAATGTTATAATTGTGCATCTTTTACACAAATTTGGATCCAGAGACAAACAAACTACAAGAATTCTCACATAAATCTTCATTGTTTGACTCGCAGCTCGTGTCCGACTCCCCTTTGATCCTTTTCCCACCCTGCAATTTTAAAATGAGCGCAACAAAAAGCGAGTAGCTGATTGACGCACGCCTGTAGACAAGTTGACCTGCTCCCTCTGGGTTACACAGACAGTGTGTAAAAAAGAAATAAAAGTATAACACAGTCAGCCGCTTCAAACCAGCAGACCTTGAATTAAAATGAGCGGCTGGTTTTTATGGCACAGCCTCTACACCACAGCAATTAGGTCCCCGCTGTATTCTTTCATCTTTCCACAAAAAAGGAGAAATAATACGAGAAAAATACACACACCCAGACAGGGCATGCCGTTTAAGTGAACTTGGCAAAGTTCAAGAAAAACTCTCACCAAAAAAAGTGAAACTGGAAGCTGAAATCAACAAAGAGTTGTTGTTATTTAACCTATGAAATGCAGTGAATGTGGATTTTTTCTTACAGATGAAACAGAAGAAAATAAAATCCAAAGAACACAAACACATAAACATATATGTGTGTAAATATAGATATAGTTTTCAGGTCATTAAAAGCCATTCAGGAGTTCTTCTGTCTTGCTTTTTTACAACAATGCCTTGACAAAATAAGCACCTTTTATTGTTGCACTCAGAAAACTGGTAACTTTTTAAAGGACGGCCACTCCCTTGACAGCACTATAAATTCAGTAAAGACACTCTGCCCTTACGAGGCCCAAAACTTTCTGGCATGCCCACAAAAAATGAGCAGGTTACTCTGAAACCAGATACCCTGACTCATCTCATTAGCTCACTCTCGCCTGAAGAAACAGCCACGAGTCGCTGTTATAAGCAGAAAATTGATTCATTTTTGAGTAAAAAGAGGTAAAAAGTTAAGATGGAAATGAGTTCTCAAGTTTTGTTATTATTTCTGTAGCTAAATTCAGGTTTTCCTCAAGCTCCTGGTCCAGATGCTGAAACTCAACCTGAGCTCTATCTCATGCAAAAGGCAGTGGTCTGATATTTAGACAGCTGACTGAGTCAGCAGCGTAGTTAGCCTCCATAATCAGCATGATTGGTGTTGCTGTGGTGAGAATGCATAGCTCTTCTAATGTTGCAAGAGAAGAAGGATTTAGAAGCAGATGCTCAGTTTTCAAGGGATTTGAAAAAGAGAGAAGAAAATGTGAAGTAGTGTGCGGAATTAGTGGATGAAAGATGCGATTGCAACATTTTCCATGTGGATAACTGGATATTTAACTCAGAGTAAATACAACTGAAAATTAGACTTCATTATTTTGAATAATTTGGGGATTTTTTTATGTGTTGCAATATATTTCATTTTCCTCTCCCATAACAATCACATCTGGAGTGATTATGTGGATTATAAATCAAATTATTTCCACTTGTGTTTTCAGGGTGAAATAATGAAGCTGACTATACTGCATTTAGAATTTTATTTCCATAAGCTAGCTGTGGACTGTGGGAACAGCAAACCTGTTCGAAAGAACCAGAAAGCATGAAACCAAATACATGAGACGTTTAAAAGGATGCAGGATCAGTACTGAGAGCCTGGAATCCACAATATGACAGACAGAAGGACAAACACACGCTTCCTTGAAACTCTCGCTACTGTGACCCAAACCGGGTTCTGATTAATTATTGCAGTGACTGCAGGTTGGAAACGCTCTGCAGGCCATCGAGGACAAGATTTCTGTTTGAACACAAACCAAAATGTTAAAAAAAAAATATCTAAAACCTTAAAAAATTAATTCAGATTTTGAAGACATTTTGATCAATTGCAGCAACACATTTTATAAACATTTAACTTAAACACAAAAAGCCTCTTGAGAGTTCACAGCGCTAAGAAATGACAGTCTTCATATTAAACTGCTGACTTCTCAAAGTCAGTTGATGCTTTAAAAAATGAACTTTCATTGGGATTTTAATTTAAGATCAATAAGACAAGATATTTCGGAGAATCTGAATAAATAAATTCAACTCATGTCTTCAAAGATTTTCTTTGTTGTATCAAATGTGACATTTTTAACTCCTTTTATTTCCTTCTCTGTCAGGTTGTAATCGTTCCCCTGGCTGTGATTTATTTTCACCTAAACTTTTAGACAAGAAAAAGCCTGAAACGTCTGCATCTGCGAGGCGTTTAGTGCAGCACGAGACGGCGGTGTAGCCTTTTACAATCCATGACATCAATTCTTTACTGTGCACCTCATTTTCTGCCCTCTGAAGAGTGTCGCAACAAACCAGATGTGATTTTTAAACAAAACATGCCAGTAGTCAGATGTGCCTGTGCAGTAACGGTGTGGCCTTTGCTCCACGCTTCAGTCCGTCCGCTCCCTGCAGCGTGCTCGCTGCATGTCAGCCGACACCTACAAACTGCTTTTCAGACGGTCTTTTTGTTTTTCTATCCCAGCTGCTGAATTCCCAACACTCGAAACATTTAGACCGACGTGTACAGATGTTTGTGGTATTTTTGAGCTCTGCTTGAAATTTGGTAAAATGTTGATTTTTATGTAAAAGTGTTTATCTCAACTTAATTTCCAAAGAATTTTACGGTTTCTTTTGGTTTAGTTTTGTAAAGTAGAAGAAAAAAGTCAGTTAGTTTCAGTTGACTTCCTTTACACCTTCCAGCTCATCTTACCTGAACTGTCACTTTTCCTCTTGCTGTTCCTCTTCTCAGCCTCGGCAGGTGACAGAGTCTGTCTGCCGAAGTCTGAAGGCACGCAGGTGGCCCCTGTAGGGGTGCTGCCGTTGCCCAGCGTCGGGGTGCTGGCACACATACTGGGCGCACCAGGGTGGACCAGATCGGGAGTTGTGGGCCCATTGTCATGGGAGGAGAGGGAATGAGGGTGGCACAGGCCGTGACGCGTACTGCCGCCAGGTGACGGCATCTGTGGGATATGCCAAGACGCATGGTGCTGAGGTTGGTGGTGATGCTGCTGGGAGGGCAGGTGACCCCTGTGGTGGTGGTGAGGTTGCCCTGGAAACAGGCTATCATCAGCTGTGTAGCTGGAGATGATGCAGGGCGAAGGTGAAGATGTAGAGGAGGAGGAGGATGAAGAGGCCAGGTCAGGGTAGGTGATGTGATCTGAGCGTCCGTGAAGAGTCAGAGGAGACTGGGTGAAGGCAGGATGCAGGGCCTGTGCCGGGGCGTGGGGGCTCCGCAGGCAGCCAAACAGCGTGTGATCCATTGAGTGCAAATACAAAAGGCCCTCCAGTGAAGGAGAGACGAGCAAGTGAAGAGGATAAAGTTACTAAATCAACCAAAAACTGTGATCACAAGCACATATCCAAGATACTTTCCCCAAACTTTTCTTTTTCCTTCAAGCAGAATAATTAAAAAGTCAAAATATGGTGTGAAATTGGTGTCCTGTGGTAATCCAGAGCATGCGGCTGGCTGGCAGGCTGTGCAGGATAAACAGTTAACCCAGGACAAGCTACAGCAGAGCTTCTCAGATGTCAGGAGGAAAAGAAGACTGGAGCTCGAAGCTGGAAGCACAGGAGGTTCCTAGGAACTGCAGAACGAGGGGAGCCAGCGAAGGGGATGTTATAAATAGGGTGTAACGTGAGAGGGAGGCTGGGTCATACACTGCATACGCGCTACTGACCACATATATATGATCACCCTCCAAAAAGCACAGCACAATAAATCTTTCCTATTAAAATGGCTAAGCCCGAGAAAAAAAGTGATTTTTTTTTTTACTTGGATTTGACCTGTGATGCCCATCCTTTAAAAAACACTAATATGGGCGGGGCTAAAAGAAGGAAACTTTGTTTAAGAGGAAGTGGGAGTGTGTGGAGAGAGAGAGGTGTCAAAGGTTAGCTCAGCATGTCACCCTGTCTTTAAGTCAAAAACTGTTACTGCTGTGGAAACAGTCAGAGATGCTCGTCACTATCAGTAATGTTGTTGTTGTTGTTCTGTCTGTGGTTGTGGGATGTTGAGGGCTTCAGTTAGTTACTGTGACTCTTTGTGCAATATAAAGTAATTTTCTACATAAACTCAAAATTAACGCGTCATGTTTTAGTTTAGTCGTGAGCCACATTTAAAAAAACTCGTTAATGCAATTCAGACTAGTTGTGCCATGCGTGTGTGCGTTCATGTGTGCGTGTGTGTGTGCGTGTGTGTGTGTGTGTGTATTTAAATAGTGCAGATCGCATTTTGAAATGAAACACATCATTAAACTAACCCAACACACAACTACAGATTTAATTTCAGCTTATTGATATCAAATGAATTTACTGCTTTTATTTTCAGAAAGTTGATCTGAATTATTGGTGACTTACAAAGTACAAACATAAGCTGAAGAATAAAAACCGAAGACACGTCACAAAGTTTCATTAAACTAAATTCTGTACTTTTGTAAATACAACTTGTCTATTCTGCCTTTTTTATCTGAAGTGATGGAGAAAGTGGAGATTTGTGTTACAGCTCACAGTTTTTAATCAGGTCTTACGCTGTAATCCATCCCATAAAAAAAGATTTATGATATAGTCATTGTTGACTCTGGCATCTGCTGAATGTCACATGATCTCACAGCTGCATTCAATACTTCTGGTCATGACACGCTTATCACACATCATCTTAGCCATCTCTGTTGCACTTTCTTAATTGGCTTCTTCTTATCAGACTGACAGATCATTTTACTACCTGAGACCTTTTACCTGTGGTGCACCTCAAAGTTCTGTATTAGTTTCTTTTTACTTTTCAGCTACTGAATCTCTGAGGTAAATATTAAAAATGTTTTGTGTTTTATGTTGGTAATAGTGTTTGTTTTTACTACTCAGTCATAGATTTATCACCTAAAGTCCTTTCTGGGTTTTATTAAAATTGTTGCTTGTAATCATTATTGCTTTTTTCTTTTTAAAATCTTTTAATCCTTGAGTCTGTTGCTAAAATCCAGATTTATCCCTTCAAGATTTTAGGAAATCTTCTTGTATATTTTAAATGGTTGATGTTTTTATTAGATTTGCAGACTGGGTTTGTGATTTGTTAAACGTTTATGAGCCAGTTACTGCTATCACAGGAATATTGATTAATATCCAAACTAACTCACTGTTTGGTGAAGAAGATGTTCCTGAATAATTCTACCAGGAAGAAAATATATATTCTAATTTTTCTTTGAATTTTTATACGATTTAAAATAAGACATTTCAACCACTTACAACCCTCAAAATATATCAGCTAGTTAACAAAATACATTCCCGTCAAATTGCTTCCATCTGTTATTCTCACTATTGATGTCCAGAAAACATGAGAAATAACAAAAAATATTAAAAAAAAATAGATTTTAACAAAAAAATCAACTTGATCAATAATTGATGTGAGTAAATCTGTTTGGTTTTATTCAGTTATGATTCTTTGGTGATATCATTTACACATTTATAAATAAAAGTTTCATGGCAAAATATTTATTAGAAATACGTGTTTTTTTTACAGTCACCTTCTTTTGAAAATCTTCCATTAAAAACGCCAACGTTACCGCTGTGAGCTGAGCAAAGCATAAATCAAAGAGAAATAGTTTACAAATTAAACTCAAATAATAGATGAAATAAGCCTAAAAATTTATGGCACTTTCAGAGATTTTGTGAGTCAGTCAGATTTTATAGGGGAGCAGTCACAAAAACTTTAAACTCTGGGGATCCAGTTGGATTTCACAGGCTGTGCCATGGTCGCCTGAGAAAGGAAATTAATTCCTCTTTGAGAGAAAATTACTTTAACAGATAGCATGGCGGAGGCAGGCAGTAAGTTTGCTGCTGACACCCCCCCTCCTCCCCCAGCAGTCCCTCCAAGGCAGCAGAGGCAGTGCAGCAGAGGAAAAGCACCTTAGGTGAGTGAGTGTCAAACTCTTCTACTGTTTATCTTACAAATTAAGGCTATTAGCAGGTTAGTCCAGGCTATATATTTACTCAGGGCCTTGAGCAGGTATTAGTGCACACATGTTTTCAATCCTACTGCTGATGGCCTGTGGCGTGGGTGTTTTCACTCAGTCTGTGACTCTTGAGGACTGACTGAGTGTTTTTGTGCATGAAATAAGAATATACGCCTACTGAGAGAAGATAGTACACATTCTTTAATGTATTCCTGTAAAAATCTTCTAACAACTGAGGTCACATGATGTTTTTATGCGCAGTTAACAGGTAAACTACTGTCGCAAGTTTAATTCAGAGTCTCAAGATGATGTAAATTCACTTTATAAATGTTATTTTTAAACATTAACCAGCCTTCTGGGAGGATATTATAAATACTGACACAATCAACAGCTGTAAAAAAACATATAGTCCTTCAGAAATATATTTGTTTTAAAGGTGAGTGAAACGGGAGAAAGCTGTCAGGCGTTTGTGATTGTAATAAGTTTGATGGGACGTCGGGTCGGTGAGTTTTTCTCCTCAGTAGACAGAATCTGAAGGTAGACCTGCTGCCAAACCTGTGGCTGTCAGTCACACAGGCAGGAAGGATTTCAGCAAACGCAGCTCGGAGCTGCTGACTCCAAAAGTAAACAAGTAAACACCACCTCACCGCTTTTCCTGCATCCATTTAAAGTGATCATTAAACAAGCAAACGTCACTCGTCTTACTTCAGAAATAAAAGATGGAGCTAAAAAATCATTAAATTCATATTGAACATTGAGATGTTTCAAATCTTTCAAATTTAGTTCAGCCTTTTATAAACAATATGCTACACAAATAAATCATATTATAAATAATTTAAATATAAAGAAATCAAATTTAAATCCACATTTAAAACTCAGTCCAGTGACCTTGAAGACGTTCGAATAACAAAGACCTGATGATCAAATTTTACACAGTTTCCACTTTTCGTCTTGCTTTCCTAAATTTAGCAGCTCTTTTATTAGTTTAACTTTTAATATGCTTTAAAAAAGCTTTGATGCAGCTCCCAGTTTCAGAGTGCAAAACAAACATTTACAAAGATCCAAAGAGTGTGCGGTCATTATATGACGTTTTTATATTCATTCAAGTCTCTTGCTATTATGGAAACATTTTGGATTTTGTAACAATCAGAACATTTCAGGCTTTTTTCTGTAAAACTGCTGCATTTTGATGTCAGAATTTAAGCTGCTCCAAAACCTTTTTATTGTCTCAATTTTCTTTCAAGATTGAAAAAATATTATTTCTTAAAAAAAGAAATTGAAATTAGATTTTTCACTTTTTGAAACATCATTTGTCTGCAGTTTGGGAATCATTTATCTCAATAAAATTCATATTCAACAACAGAAAAATCCCAATAAATCTGAAGTAGTGTCTATAATTTAGATGTTTTATAATTCTGCTTAATTAAAAATTTAAGGAGTGAAACTGTTTAAATTCAACTGATTTCAGAGATAAATGACAGAAAACACGTTGGGGCGGTGTGGAAACTTTTGTCGCTGCTCATTTCCTTTCAAACGTCAGCTGCAAATTTACAGCAGTGGTACATTTCAGGGAAGAGCAACATGTCCGTCATGTACGACAGCGACAGACAGTAAACGTCTGTATTTACAGCTCAGTTACATGATGAGAACAGCTGTCTTTTCCTAGAATGACACCACAGCTTCAAAAACAAAAAAAAGGTGACACCCTTTAAAGATTTATTTTAAATCTCTGGGTTTTCCTTTTTTTTTTTGCATATTTTCATATTTATAATTGTATATTTTTGTAAAGGTTTTATTTAAAGACACTCTTTATCTTTGTGGGAGTAAAACTTGATTTTAAAGGGTTATTGTCATTTTTATCATTATTTTTTTGGGTCGTTTTCTGAAGCTGTAATGGCTGCAGACAGCTTGGGTGAGATCATCATCTATAATGGGGGCAGCGGTTTAAAGCTGCCTGGTGTGATAGTTCCCCTCCGTCTCCTGCTTTAAGGCCCTTACAGACGTGTGATGCTGTGCAGAACGCCTGCTCTGAGTCAGACCACACCTCAAACAGCCTCGGGTCGCCACACTAAAACCTCCATTTAGATCTGGACCCAGTACAACTGCTAAAAACCAAAAGTAGCATCGACTTCAGCCTGTCGCAGGTCTGGACCCATTTCCTCTCAGACTAAATTTGTTAGCACCCTCCTTTATTTCGCCTCCTTTGCATCTGATGGAAATAGGTGCCAGGAAGGGAAAAGATCCAAACTTTTTCTTAATGAACTGAACCATTAGTGATTTTTATGTCTTTGAATTGACTGCCTTCTCACCAACCCTCCAACCAAAACCAGCATGCACATTAAAGTTTTTGCTCCACGCTACAGCACATCCAGTAACGCTGTTGAAGAGCTCTGCCATATTGCATCAATCCAGCATCCCTGTGAAGGTCCAGCTTCAACATGCTGTTCCAATAAGGCAAATCACTCAGAAGAGTGAAGTCAAGCTTTTATGATTTAACGGCTTCCTTCTCTCTTTTGGATCGCGGGGATTTTTGGATGATTCCCAAGGAATTTGTTCCACTGATTTAGTATTAAAGTGACCGTTCTGTTTCAAACTAATGATAAGTCAGTGCAGCGAGGCTGGTGAATCTCATTAACACTTAATTCTAATTTCCTGTCATTATTCAGATTTCTGTTTGACATCTTAACACATATACAGCTGTTTGTAAACAGTAATGTCTGAGTTATGGTATTCTATTCATTTGTATTACTACAGGCTTGAAAATGTACTCACCAAATATAGTTCATGTTTTATTTTATGTTGCTCTTTACTTTCTTGTTCATCCAGAAATTAAGAATGGCCTGGTTGTCTTTAGGTGTCAAAAAGTTTCTGTTGAGCCAAAAGAAGTAACAATAATTATAAAAAGAAGGAAAAAGCAGGTTTAAACCAGTTGGGACTTTGGATCCAAATTGATTTTATTCCAAACAAAAATTAAATAAAAAAAACTGTAGTTTTCTCTGGGAGAACTGGAATGTGAATGAATATACAAAAAACAGGGCATTTACCATTTTCCATGCATGGGTGATGATAGATTGTGGTCTCAACAGGACCTGCTGGCATTAAACGGTACAAAACATTAAAGTTTGATTCAAGTTTGAGAGTAAGTGTTCAGGAGCTTAAAAGCTGAGAATCTGCTGGACGTGCTGCTGACCTTAGAAATAAATACATGAAACGTCACATCTGAAACTGCCTCTTTCAGCAAGGGTCAGCATCAGAGGTTCATCCACTGGGCTCGTTTACGTCAGAACTAGTTTTTAAATGTCTGTTTCAATAGGTGGAACTTGGAAAACTTACTGTTTCCTGGTGCAGTACTTGTTGTAAAAAGGTCTTAGACCTGCTGAGCTAAATATTTCCATTATTCTGAGTGAAATGGAAAAAAAAAAAACTCAGCACAGCAGCTGGTTTTGTCATTGTTTTACGTTTTTCTGTGACCCTGGTATGGTGTTTTAGATGGATTTCAAATGTTCTTTTAGCCTCAGTTTCACCTGCTCAGGTGTTTTCACTTATCCTACCTTAAACCTCTTGTGTGGACTGTGTGTGGACTAACAACACATGCCTGTCTGCTGAATTGCACTTGCTGAGATGGTGGAAATTGCACCTTTATTAACTTCACACATTTCATTCTGACAAGACGTCTTATCAGTTGAAATAACTGAAAACACCTGTCAAGGTTTACTGAGAACTTAATTTAATATAAGTTAAATTCACTCAGCCAGTGTTATCTTTTTTAATCAGTTAGATATATGTTAGTAGAAAAACATTCTTAATCTGTTATTACTTTCTAAGTGCAAGTCTGGTTCACTAGTGTCACGTCATGATTCAAACTTTAGAAATAAAGTTATTTTTTTCAAAAATGGACACTGTAAGCAAATCTAAAACAGGGGAAAATCAAAGAAATAAAAACCCCTTTTACAAGTTAATTAATTGTATTTATAAAAATAAAAGCAGAAAAAAATCCCTGGTTTAGTAACTCACTAGCATATAGCTAACAAAAAAATACCTGTGAGAACTGTAAGTTATGATGTTGACAGCTGCCCAAAATCAGAAATATGAGTTTCACTATAATAATTTTTGGGTCAGTGAATTTTCTGTCTGTCCTTGAATTTTTAAGTCTTTAAGTTTTTGAGTCTTTAAGTTTTTTTATTGCTTGTTTTGTTTTCTGAAAATGTTGAAGTTGTAGATACAAACTTGAGTAATAATTTGTGGTTATTATTATCAGACTGACCCAGTGATCCGAATCTGCTGCTGTTTAAAGTTCAGTCAGCGTGCAGCAGGAGAACAGCGACCCCCACTGGCAGAGAAAGAAACTGCTGTGTGACTGAACTTGTGTTAAATGAGCTTGTTAGTGTCTGGGCTGTGGGATAATTTCATCTTCACACACATTTATAAACATAACTGATCACCGTTTAGCAAGACAACTCATTTATCAATAAACAAAAACACTGCAACTTCAATTAATGATAAATGATGAGGTGAGAGCAATATTGCTTTATTTTTGTGACTGATTGTAATAAAGTAAAAATGTTACAAACATTCTAAAACCATCAGCTTTGCTTAGAAACTTTATTTTGGCTTTGGAGGATTAGAAAAGACTTTATAAATTGGAGTTTTCAGTTCATAAACACAGAAGTAGGAGGATTACAAACAACACAGCTTCCCCTAAAGTCCCCAAGGTCCAGAAAATCCAAAAACTACAACATTTAGAGTAAATCACATATTTACTTTAATGCAGAATAAAGAGTATCAATGTTTTACAGTCTCTCTCCTTTTACATTTGTTTTTATATTTTTGTAACATAGTTTAATAGGTTTGGTTCTAATATTTATCCTCTTTTTTTAAAACAAAGTTTAAAAAAGTAACTGTAGATTAAATTTTTGTCCTTTAAATAATCAAAATATTTTCTATTTCAGAAAATGTCCAAATCAAAGCAACAAGAAGCCGTGACAGATCTTTAAAACTAAGAAAGATTTCTGCAGCTAAATTATTGTTTTTAATAAAAATAACATCCAACTTCTCTATTTTAAAACACAAAGAAAAAAAGATGATTAATTAATCTATCTAAAAAACATGAGGGTTTAAAAACCACTATATTGTTTCAATTAGGGAAGAATAAGTAAAAACCAGAATTGAGAATAACTTTTAGGTGAAACATACATGAAGTACGTAAGTGTTCTATATGGACACAACAAAATAAATCTGCATATTAGAGTTTGATGAAATTTAGAATAATACAGTGAATGTTGAAGGGGTTGCACAGTCACTGTCATCAGATTGAAAACAAACCAGGAGACACATTATAACCAACAACATGAAACAACATCTTTGTTTTTATGAAACCATATTAACCCACTTTGGCAAAGCTAAAAATCAGCTGTAAAAAGTTCTGGATTTGTGATATGAGGTATGTCGATATATGAGAAGTTTAAACAACAAGTCATCGGCATAAAGTTTAACCAAACTTTATAATTGTATTTGCCAAGTATTTGTCGAGGAGTGGACATGCTATTTAACGAGAGGAAAAATGAAATAAAAAACAATATACACGTCACAAACTCCTATTTATGGAAAGTCTTCAGATCATATTTAATTAAACACAACAACAAAACACTTTGATTAAAAGTTCAATTTACACCTGAAAACCACATGTTGTCAATTAAATGTTGATTAATTGTAACTATTTCAAGTACAACCCGTCTATGACATCATTACATCTACAAGTGGTTTTGGAAGGACGCCAGCACCGAAGGTGTTAGTAATGTTAAACATTTTATCACATGACTGTCAAGAGAAGCAAACTGTGTTTTCCAGTGTTGAGCAAATAAAGCTTCCTTGTCCCACCTGTTTGGATTGTGCGGTGCTCTTAGCATGTTTTAAAACCCAAAGTTGTGTGCTTGACATTTATCTGCAGATAAATAAATAGCGTGTCTCTCCAGCAGTTCTGGAGTCAAGGGTTATTATCGCTTCGTGTCAGTCAGATTTAGCTCTTGCCCAACAGAAACCCAGTGACCTCTGCATATTTTGCACTCAGAGGGGTCATGCGCTGAGTCTCGGGGGAGCTGTTCTGTTCTCCATCTTCTCTCACGCTGGGGAGTGGAGTTCCCAAGCATTTCCCCCAACTGTGGTCCAGAACAATCCCATGTCAGTGCCCAATCAGAACACTACAGTGACTTGTTTCATCTGTGTGGACATGACGCATGGCCAGGACAATAGGAGGATACAGAGGCATGCTGTAGGGTGCAAACACAGCCAGTCTTAGATGGCTTGTCATCATTTAGTGGCAATTTCCTGAATTTTAATGTTTTGACACCTTGATCCAGATGAGGTCATCTCAGTGTTTTGTCTTATTAAACCTGAAGGCTGCTGCTGTGAGTTAAAAGGTCTGATAACCTCTAAACCCATCAGATCTGTCACACGTGAACTATTTCCAGAGAGGGTCACTCTACAACTTGACCACAACTGGTGCTTGTGTCGTGACATCTGTTGAATTCATAGCCCTGTTTTGAGCAGGATCTCGTCCCGTCCTGTTTGCAGTTGCTGTAGCAACAGGGCAGTGCACAAGAGGCAAAGCAGGGTTTGGTCCAAGCTCACTGGGACGAAAGAGGAGGTGGCGGTTTGGAAGGGATGGACAGTGTTCAGTTCCAGGGCTTTCCAAAACCTCCCAGGGGCTTCATCAAAACAAAAGAAGGAGGCGGTGGAGGAGGAGGGTCTTCCTGCTGGAGTCAACAGACCAAAATGAAGCTTAGAAACTGCCGTGTTTAATGTGGACAGGAGTCCTCTTTGAAGTAGAATGAGTTTTTACTGCAAATGTTCATATTCTGTCATCCATTCTAATCAAAGTGCTGCAGATTTGCTGTTGTTAGATGCACAATGTATCTACAAGATCTGTTCAGATTATTTGGTCTGTTTAACTTTGTTTTAACTGCAAACTTTAACGTTTATCTGCTGTTACAACAAAACTTCAGTGTTGATATTTGTAACTAATTTGTAACTAATCAGTTGTAATTATTGTAACTGGTTTTAAAAGATGACTTATTTTCCCTTTAGTTTAAATTTTAAACAAACTGTCGCCAGATGATCTTGTAATGAGACTCAACTGAACATTTCCTGTTTAATACAAACAACTTGTTTATGTCACTGGTCATAAAACAACTTTATTTGTAACTTAAATTAGATCCATCATATTACGTCCTGTCCATGTAGTGGTCCAGGGTGTAAACCGCCTCTCACACAATGACCACTGGACATAGACACCAGCCCCCCCCCCCCGGACCATTCACAGGAACAAGAGGGTACAGAAGAAGGAAGGACTTGTTGATTTAGATTCATAATAATCTCTCTTCTCATAATAAAGTCCTTTTTTATTGCTTATTCATGTGATTAATGTTCTTATTGTCTGTTGCTACAAAAGAAATTAACAGATACATTTAAATGTGGCTAAAATCAAAATTAAAATTTTAATGTATACCTGCAGAACCTGTCACTCTGCCATAAAGATAAGACAGAGTCTGAATCTTCAACAGTTGCCATGGTTACTAGCTTACATGTCCTGTCCTTGGTTTTCTCTGTAAGGAGGAGCTTTGGGAGCTTTCCATTCATACGTCCATCCGTCCGTCCGTCCGTCCATCCATCCTTCCGTCCATCCATCCATCCATCCATCCATCCATCCATCCATCCATCCATCCATCCATCCATCCATCCTTCCGTCCATCCATCCATCCATCCATCCATCCATCCATCCATCCATCCATCCATCATCCATCCATCATCCATCCATCCAAATAAAAAGACTCATTCCTTCCTTTAAACAGTGTAAACGCTTCGCATCTGCACCAGCTGACATCACACAAAGATGGCTGTATGTTCATGAAGGGTTCAGTGGGTTCTGAAATTCAGCTAAAAATTGGATTTTTGCTGTCATTGCTTCTATAGATTAATAGATGATTTTTCAGTTTTGTGATAATACAAAAAAACAGGACTGAATGTTGGAGAGACAAATAAAAGAGGGAGGAAAAGGCTAACACCTGGAGTCTGACAGATGTGTTAATGCAGTCTGTCATTCAGAAGGAAACAAAAGAGATGTTGTAAGTCAGAAACAACAAACTCACTCAGGAACCCGTGTGGGAAGACTGCTGCTTGGATCACAAACAGTTTTAGATTAACATCCTCATTTTTAGAAATCCAGCCATGTTGAAAAAAAAAAGGAAGGAAAGAGAAAAAAGCGTACTCATCTGTGAAGTTCTGTTCTGTGATATTTGTAGATAAACTCTGGGTAAATGAACTCAGGGTTAAATCAAATTTTTGTGTTTTTGCCACATGTTTTACAGCAATTTGCCAAGTATACAAATAACATCTGTAGAAACCAAAAACCCGTTGACATGTGTTTATTTTTATTTCCCATCAAAAATCTCTGGGCAGTTTTATCCAAACTTATACAAGATTGTACAAACCACAAATAGTAACAAGGCAAATTACAAAAGAACACATGATAGTTACATAAGAATTAATAACAATCCTTGAGTTACTAAAAATAAAAGCGCACCACAATATATCAACATCTTTTATAAGGAGAAGTTACAAATTTAATATAACTGTGTTCCTCTGACTCCGCCCATGTTCGAGTTCATATAATAGAGATATGCCAAATGCATTTTTAATTAGATGATTGCACATGTAAAATTGTTTTTTATTAAGATTTGTTGCTGTGAGAAATCTGAAAAAGACTTAAAAGGAATGTTTGAGACATTTTATAGTGTGTTTCTGTCTTCAGTAATCAGTCCTCAGTCCTCTGGCCTCAGTTTGGAGTTTTACTTTTGCACTTTGACCTGCATCTTGACTTGGTGTCTGTTGGTCGTTCATTAGTTTCATTAAAGATAAATTATTATTACAGGACTGTGGATTCATTTCAGAATGATTGTATTTACCCCAATTGTTGTTGAAAAAATATTCTCCAAAGTTAAAGCTTCCAGTTCTATTTTACAACAAATGTAAATCCCATCTGAGTACAACATGACGCTGAATCAACGCTGTTATATAGATGGTTAGAAACCACGTGTTACTTTCACACCTGCCAATTACAATTACAAATCTTATTTCAGCCCAAAGAGTCCGCGACAATCTGCTCTCAGTTACAACAACCAACATTCGCGATTAAGAAGAGAAAACAGCGTTCGTTTCACACTGAATTTAACATCTGGCCAGATGTTGGTTTGCTTTATGATGATCTCTCTGCCCCATGATATAATAAATGGGAAGGATTTTATAAATCGAAAAATGTTCGTGACACTTTTCTCTCAATTTTGACACAAAAACTGAAGTATTTTGTGCTATAAAAAGGGAAATGATGGTGTTAAATTAAATTAGAGATCCTCACAGTCAGACTTAATGAGAACTGAAACATTTCATACAATAAAAAGAAAAAGATTTGCTGAATTAACAAACCTCGGTGTTTTGCACACATCTGCATGTTTGTCTGATACAAACACCGTTTGCAGAACAACTTCCTGCCACAACCTCATATTCTGCAATAAGAATTATTTCACCAACCAGTGTGGTTCCTTATTTTTTAAACAATTCAAATATGTTTGATATTTCGACTAAACCATTGTTCTCAAATTGCCTGATTGTCTGAAAGTGATGTGTGAGTGTTTAACAAAACTGAAAAACATGCAAAACAATTTTCAATCAGATTTTTCTGAAACGCTTTTTTTTCTTTTGAGGAAACTTCTTAAGATTGAAGAACAACACGAGCGTTAAAACGATCAGCAACACTGTAACAATGTTCTGCAATTACAAAAGCATCATTTTCTCTCCTAATGAAGTGAGTCATACAAGCAGACCGTGTTTATCTTCCACCTGATTGATCTTTTATAAGACTCTGATTACAACCAACTAATTACACAATGATGGAACACACAAAGTTACAAAATTCACAATTTAAGATGAATAAAAACACGCTGATGCTCGTTCACACACAGAGTAGGTACTGTGTACAAATACACAAACATGCTTTAAAGCATTGGTGTATTTGAACAGAGTGCCTGCCATGTTCTCACACCCACACAAGCGCTAACACACACATTCCTGGATTCCAGCTCTCATTGGATGTGTTTACATGCCGCCATCACTTCGTGGTCTGGCTTGAGGCATCGAAAGTGATCAGAAACGGGACCAACAAAAAGCCCGGCCAAGCCTGAGAGTAAATAAGTAATAAATCTATCCCACATCAGCGGAACAGTTCACTGTAAACACCCTCTTAAAAGCGAGCACGCTGCGGCATCTCGTGCTGATGGGAAGATGGCAGACATTCCTGCTGCTCTCCACAAGAAAGAGACGGGATAGAAAAAGAGTTGTGAGTTTAAGGGGGTTTGGCCAGTTTCTCTGGGGCATCTGGTGGCTTTAATCTGCACAAAGAACAATTAGTCAACATCAGAGAAACGAAGAGAAGGCGAGACGGGGAAGTTTTGTGTTGAATTTATAAAGTGTAAGAAAGACAGAAAGAGGAAGCGTGAGTGTTAAACCAGAAAATAAAATAATGTTTCTTTGAAATGAAGAAACTTTCCTCCTTTTAAACCAAATATACTAACGTCCAGTTGACTGTACACTGGCTGCCTAATTACTTTAATAATGGACATGTGTAGGTTTTAACAGCTGGATCTGAAATAACATGTTTGTCATTTATTGTCATGAAAACATTCATCACTTCAGTCACAGTTTGTCAAATGGTTTAAAATATTTTTTACTGTTTAAAACAGAGTGTTTCTCCTTCCATGGCAGAAAAGTCAAAAGCCAGATGAAACCAAAAAGAAAAAGGACATATTAAATCCTCATGCAGAATTTACTCTATTAGAAAAAACTTGTTTCTTGTGTTTTAATAGAGGGTGTGTAATATGAATCTAATTAAATTGTTTTAGGTTTACTGCATTTTTGAGACACGAGCTTCTGTTATTAATAAATATAATTTCTATTCTAGTTCTCGCCACCAATTCTTGGAAAACAAAATCTCTTCCTCACAGGTACTTCCCCCTTCTTAATCTAATTCTAACTTCCTGTCTGGTGTTTGCTGGTAGCTAAAGATTCATTTCATTCAAGGAAGTTAAATAGAACAAAGACTTTTATTTTAAAAAGAACCGATTGTTCCTATAATTTGGAAGGACTTGTTCAGTTTCTGTGTTTAAATGCAGACAGCTGATTATAAAACACATGTGCTGTAAAGATTATGTTAAAGGAAACATCATTTGTGTTGTTTGTTTGACATCAGACATGCTGTCAGCACCAAAACCCTATTAAACATGCGGCTGTAATAACAGAGAAGATGATTTCACTAACAAGAAACAAAACCTGGTACGATGAAGCACATGTTTAAATCAAGTCTGTGACTTCCTGGTGTTGACCATGTTTCTTGTCCAGAAGCAGAAACAGCTGATTATTTAATTGAAATATGTCTGTTGGAACTTTTTGGAGCAGCTGTTTCATCTTCTCCAACAGCCACAAAATAATTATTAGTGATTTTCTATTTCAAGGCAAATTTACCACAAGAATTATTTGATATATGAAACTTTAACTGACATGTATTTGTTTTATCAGTTTTATTTCTATTTGTTTTATTCTACAGTAGATTTTACAGCCTGACTTTTATTGTATTTTTCTTCATAGTTTTATTTTTTGAGGTCTTTGTTTGTTTTTTGTATTTTCAATGTTGTTTTTATCTCTTGATTTGCTGTACAGCACTTTGGTCAGCTGTCATGCTGTATGTTAAAGTTCTCTATAAATAAATTTGACTTGACTTATTTTTAATGGACAAAGTGTGCGAGCGCTTCAAATTGTATACAAACATTAAATATTTGACATAAATCACCTTGTGTGTCTCTTGATGGTACAAATACAAAAAGTATCTACATATACTGTATTTTCTAATGTGATACTTAAAAGTGAAAATAAAATAAACTACAGAGTTTACTGACAAACTATTGGACACAACTAAAGAACATTGACTCTTTATTTTGTCACTTATTTCCCCTTTTTCCGTTTATATATTTAGTTTTTATCTCAAACTTTGTCCCTTTTTTTGCAGATTCTGTGTTTTTGGGTTTGTGACGCCAGTTTTAAACTAATTTACTTTTACTTTTCCTCCAAACTGTTTTATGTTTTATTCGAGAGTCTGTGTTGAAGTCTGTTTATAACTGCCTGGTAATAACCATGAAAGTGATGAATTTATGTGTCACTTTGTTTAAATGATTCTCCCCGAAACGTTTGTGTTGCACTTTGCCGCTGTTTGTCCTCCCCAGCAGATTCCAGGGGTCACGCACGAGTGTAGCGATCGTTTTACTGGTCAGCATCACGGCCATTTAATGCAGATGGAAAGAAGCTGGGATGTCTGGGGGAGTTTGAAACTGATCCCACTCTACCTTGTAAAAGTTGCACACTTAACTGGACGCATGCAAAGAAGTGAAATTGATCGTAGCAGAGTGGGTGTGAAATATATGCACAGCTCTCAGCCACCTGGAGGTGCACATGCATGTGTGTGTGTTCGTGCATGAAAACATGAGACCCTGCAGGCTCGAGCTGGAGGTGAAGCAAGGAGCAATAACCCCAATAATTTCTATGGCTCAAATTAGAGGTGCATTTTTAAAAGAGGCCTCCCACAAAGCTGTTCACGTCTGAAGACTCCAATTATCAGCCCCGTTAGCCCAGAGATCGCTCCAGAGACCCAACAGCATGTGTCATCAACACAAGAGAAACCACGACCCTCTTAAAAACGAGAACACTTTTTAAAAATTCCTTGGTGACATAAAACAAAGCGATTGGCTTTGACATGAGGGAACATTTTAGCTCATTTGGGGTTTTTAAAAAAAAAGAAGAAACAGTTCTGCGCTGATCCTGTGCTTTATGGCCTGCTTTCCTCTCTGCTCTAGGTCGCTGGATTTATTTCTGCGTCTGCACAGCAGGACATAAATCATCCTCGGACTCTTTCTTCTGGCCTTCTTTCTTCTCTGCCTCCTTTTTCTTTTCTTTCCTCTGAAGCGAGGGATGTGGTTGTCTGCAGCACACAGTCCAGCTCTCTCTCTCTCTCCTCCGGAAGAATTAGGCCCGCAGACATTACCACATTGTATTTTGCGGTGCGGAGTTTTTCAAAAGGGGGAACTAGTCCTGGCTCCACGATGGTCCTAGTTCTGCGGGCCCCTCGGGCCTCTTTCCTTCACTCTCTAATTAAATTAGCCAGGCCCCTAATCTGGCAATCGAGGGCTCCAATCTGGCAATCCAGCTACCTTTGCGGCAGAGCAATATCTGGTCTTGGGAGGAGGAAATGACCTAACTGTTGGTCAGTACGGTATTCTGTTACACCCAATGGTGTGCTGACAGAACAGCTTGGCCAATGAAGACATTAGAGAGCAAAGACAGAGACGGGGAAAGAAAAAGGATTTACAGCTGAACTCCATGAAAAGTGCTTCACCAACTAAAGGTTTGTGGTTGAGACAGCCATTTTAGGAAGAGAGCTGGCAGCCATCATGAGTCAGGTCAGTTCCAAAACTTCCAATTAGGTGCTCAGGGGCTGATGCACATTAATAAATGTTGCCAGTTAGAGGTGTGCAGTGATTTGCTGTGAAAGAAGCAAAGTGTGTCTGTCTGTCAGGACAATTTCTGAAGAAACGTACCAGACACCTCATGTGTCTTTCTTTTGTCTGCTCTTGTTCAAGAGTTTTAGCTTCTTCAGTTGTCTGAGCCAGAGGGCAGTAAAATATCCCTGCAGCAGCAGAGAAGAAAGTCATCAAGCGAATTGATGGCACCAAATTTAAAGCTTGGGGTTTCAGCAGTTTGGAAGGGTACACAGCAAATTCTACAGGGTGATTTAACTCTACTGGAGTTAAATTCAACACTTTCAAAGTGTCTATATGGGTCCACACCGCAAAGTGTTAAAACAACACTTTTGAAAGTGTTGGACATTTAACACTGAGATGGAGTTTCTTTTAACTCTGTCTGTAGTTAAAAGTTAACACTTATAAACACTGATCAGTGTTGATTTTTTAACACTTGACCATAGAGTTAAAAGTTAGCACTATTAGTGTTGCCTGTTTAACTCCAGATAGAGTTAAGCACAACTTTTATAACGGACAACATCATCATTGATTGTTTACATTTGAGACTGTCTGATGAGCACGCTGTGACATAAACGTAGGAAGACCTCTACCACAGATAAGAGAAGCAGGTGAAAACCCCTTCACAATTTAAGTTCAGAGAAGCTCAATGTCTGAGAACTCCAATATTATATAATAGGCAGCTTGTATTAGGTTACCTCAGTCAGGTTTGAGTCACGGTTGCTGAAAGATTTAAAAGATTTTAATGACGTAGAAGGTGTAAAGTATTGAATAAAATGTTGTGCTGCATGATTGGCTTTATTTTAACTCTTACATGGAGCTTTATGATGCACAAATTTACAATTAAATTGCAGATCAAGCCTCCAAGTGCATTTTGGGTAAAACTCAGACCCGGGCATTGGCTCCGCCCCCCGCCCAGCTCTGATGAGCAACTCTGTTCAGAGTTAATTTTAAATTCAACACTTGACAGAGTTGCTTAAATGTAACTCCCCAAATTAACACCAACTCTTTTGAGGAATTTACTCTCATGGAGTTAAAAAGACTAAAAAAGAGTTAAATTAACACTGTATTTTAAAGCAGTACTTAGGAGCTTTCAGTTTAGGTTTATTTTGGCGGCGCCACTGGACAAAAGCGGTATTATTTTACGTGAACGAAGCCTGCATTTCCCATGAGCACCAGCGCGTAGCGTCGTAAAATCCAGATACCCTGTCTGCCAGCAGTTGGATTGAACTACATTACATTTCGGTTTCCAGTGGCTGAGTGAATGAACTGTCAACCTGGTGGCCAGTTATTACTTCCTTGCAAATTTCCGAAAGCTGGCATTAGCATTTTGATTTGAGAATAGAAAGATACTTACTAGTCCAGCAGGAACAGAGTCACGGCAGCATCAGTCGGAAATCCCTCCTCGACTTTGAGCTCACGGCAGCGAGTGAAAGCCGGGCCTATGTTGATTCTTGACTGTCCTTTTATCCGGTTACTCTCCCTTTTTCTTTTTTTTTGTCTCCTCAGACAAAACTTTTCGTTTTTTCGGGGCTTCTGCCATGTTAGCTGCAGTTGCGCGTAACAGGTCGCATCGAGTTCCGTGTTTATGACGAATGGGGAAAGGGGAAGTGACGTATGCCGAAAAGCAGCCTATCCATTGGTAGTTTTTTGTGTGGCAGGGTTCCCACCATCCTCCTCAAAGTTGTTTAGTGCCAGTGAAAGCGATACAGACCCCCTCAAGCCATGACAGAGGTGTCATTCAACTTGTTGTAAGTCGCCATATAATCACAGAAGTTATGAAACTATTTCATGAAGGTTGAAAAGTTACTTAGTGTTGGTTTAACACTCAACGTACGAATGTACGACTCTGTACACCTGTCAGTACCAATACTGAAAATACTGCCTAAAAGATGATTATGAAACATAAAGAAAACACAAAGTGAGTCTGTGCACTGAAAAATGACAAAAAGTTGTTAAAACTGAATGAGGACAGTCAAGCAATACGGTGCTTCCCGCAGAGAAACACATGTGTAGACGAGACCAGTGCAGCCATGCACTAAATTCCACAGCCAGCCGTGTAGATGGGACGTGACAGTATAAAACAGAAGAGGATGTCTGGAGATTTCACTGACAGGAAGTGAGTGCTGTGAATGATTTGGCCTCATAAATCATTTTTAGGGACACGATGCGGGGAGCTTCCAAAACCACGCAGACTTTTTTAAGTACAACTGATGAGTTGATCTCCTAAAGGGTGCTGCTGGAGCACACTGCAGCTCCCACGCTACGACACAAATCAAGATGTTATGGCACGTCGCGATGACTAATTTGCTGTTGTTGTGTTTGAGGTTTATTTCGTTTTGGAGCAAATAGTTACAATCCTTCACTGGAGTCCAGAGGGAGCAAAGACTCCAAAGAGGGAGGGTCCTGAGCCAGAGAAACATGTTCATGGGAAAGATCAAGTGGGAATTTGTCTCTACGGTGCATTTAATCTGTGAATGTGTTTCTGTGAGACACGCAGCGCTGCAGAGTTTGAGATATATTTTGCAGTAATTCAGATTACTTGTAAAAAAAACCACTTTGTTTTAGGCATCGACTCACCGAGCGTCTGTCTTCAGCCCTGATGTCTGAGGTGTTTGCTTTGTAAAACCCAAATAACAATGAGCCATGAAGATTAAAGGAAACAAAATGAAAACAAACATATTGATATTTAGAGAAAAAATGATTTTTAAATAACATCAAGAAAGGACGAATCTGTCAGAGAATGGATGAAATTTCAATCTTAAAGTTTAGAACAATTTAGACAAGCAAAGACTTTTGTCAGATTACAGGAATATGTTTCAGGTTAGAGCAGATTGAGAGAAGTTTGAGTACAGTCATAATCTGTGTCTCAACTCTGATCCCAAACTTAGAACAAGTCCGCTGTCAGTTTCACTGAATAGACTTTTTCTCCAAACATGTCTCTTTTTCAAAATGATTGTTACTCTGTTATGAAAGTAGTGAAAGACTCACAACAACAACAAATACAAATGAAAACTGATGCACGGAATAATATTTAATTTAAAAATACTACAACACTTTGCACCAGTGCAAAGCAACAGTAAAGTTATTAAATCAGGAGAAATTATTTTTGGCAAATGGTTTATTCATTCATTTTCCAACTGACCCCGCCCCACATGTCTGCAGCCCCAACACAGCTGCCCAGATGTGCTGCATGTTGTGCTGCAAATCCTGAACAGTCACGTGTCTGAAAACAACCTCTGGCCTTGAGTCAATCAAATAACTCCAAGTAAGTGATTTGAAAGATTTAACGGGTCTCAGTATGCAACCTGGTGTGAAGTACTTTTACATTTTGTACTAAAAATTTATAGATAAAAAACTGAGATCTGCCATAAAAGAAAAATCTGATTATAATTGTTTTCTTCTGTGATCTGATGCAATATGATTTAACACAATATGACACTCAGCATCACAGCAACTACATTTAAATTACACAAAAAAAATGGACATTAAGTCAAATTACAATTGCACCAAATAACAAATACACACATTGTAAGATAAACAAACAAACATGTTCCACTTTAAGACCGACTGCTGAACGAACACATTTTCATTGAAACCATGTGGAACCATGTGGAACCTTGTATCTTTGACCAGATGGCAACAATCTGTGTTCACGGTCAGGTTTGAGACGATGTTATAAGCCAGTCTCACTGTGTTGTCATGGTTACAGGAACTTTCATCTCTTCTCATTGGAATATAAATAATTATGCAAAGGTTTTTCAACAATTTTTACATTTTACTTTCAAGAAGTAAAACTTGTAATATTCTTCAAAATGTTCTTAATCAACAGCTCTCAGTTTTTCAAAGATTCTCATTGGATTTTGTTTTATTTTGTTTTAATTTCTACTGATTTTGAATCCAGATCTTGTAAATGTCTCTGTAGAACAAACTGTCAACAAATGTCTGATAAAAACATTTTTACAGAGTCAGATGGTAAATTAAAAAATAAATCTGTCTTTAACTCATATGGAAATGTTAAAGATGATGACTTTCAGAATCAGCTTCGCCCTCGTCAGTATTCTACATCCAAACGGCAGCATGTGTTCTGTTTATGTGGGAGCGATTCGTTACGGATGGATGTTCCGTCTCGCACGCTGGAGGTGGGCTTGATTGAACGCCGTCAGAGGAGTTCAGGAGTAAAGCAAGATGGATGCCAAGATGAGATGCTCGGTCCTGCTGGTACTCCTTCATCTGAATCCTGAACAGAGGTGCAACATGGCTGTCAGCATGATGATGGAGGAGGAGGAGGAGGAGGAGACTGAGCGCGCAGGTCAAACACACAGCTGCTTCTAACTAAGTCACTCAGTTTCAGATCAGTTCTCTGAACTTTATTTTGAAAGAAATATTTATGTGTCATTTATTGTAGAACATCTTTTTGTACTTACTCACCTTTTATTTTTCTGTCAGCGCGCGTTCTGGTAGCAGCCGATGAGCATCGTTCTAATCTCTGACTCCTCTTTCAGCTTTTTCTTTTTTTCTGTTGTTTTATTTCTGTCTTTTTCTGATCTTTCCCAAATGTATTTTTATTTGATCTTCTTTTGCTTCTTGCTGTTTTTCGGGTTTTGTTTTTTATTACGGTTTGCTTTTTTTTTTTTTTTTTTTACAAATTTTATTTTATTATTTCTTCAATCATCTTGTCTTTTCTTGTTTTTTTAAGTTTTTCCCATTTATCTCTTCTTTCATTTCATTTTTTTTTAAATTATATCCTTTTTTCTATCTTTATTTCTTCCTCAATAATTCACTAAATCATCTCTGTCATCATATTTTTATTTGACCATTTTCATTGTTTCACTTAAACGTTCCTCGTTTTATGTTTGACTTCCTGCTGTTCATTTGATTTTGTATTTATTTAGATAGAATTTTGGTTGATAATGATAAATACATGTTTTATTAGTTTGACTGCTCACCTCCTCTCAGTTTCATCACCTCCTTCGTCTCTCGTTACCTCCCACTTCTTCTTACCCCTTCTTCTCTCATTTTCCTCAAACTTTTTTCAGTTTTCTGTTTATAATCCACAGATGAGTGTTTTTCATATCATCACACGTGTGACATTTCACATGCTTGCCATTTTGGACACCCTCGCTACAAGAAAACCAGAAGAAAAGTCACTGAAACCAACACGGATGAGTCATTCACTCCTGATCTCCACCTACGGAGCCCCCAGTGACCCAGCAGCCTCTTTCTAACACAAATAACCAAAGCTGATGTGCAACCTCGATCTCCCACCGCTGTAATTGTGGATAATTGGTGAAACTAATTTTGATGAATTCACCCTTTCAATAAACCTTGTCTTATAAATAATCCACCCTGTTGGCATCTGTAATGTAGACATTAACAAAGTGAGTGAAAATTAGACAAACATGAACATTCACCTCAGGAGAATAACCAGTTTAGTCCAGCAGACGGCTTTCACGTCTAAAAATGGGGGAAAATGACTGAAAACTACTTATCATGGTGTTTTTTTCATTGTTTGGTACAAATCTTTACAAAAGTGCATAAACACACCTGAGTTGTTTCCATTAACTGATATCAAACAGGTTTCATTTTGAGAAGTTGGAAAATAGTAGAACGTTTGCTTTTCTTTCTTGTTCGTGTTTTTCATTTTATAGTTCTAATGAAGTTTTGTTTTATTAATTAATTATGTTATTATTTACCCTAAAATCTCTTCTTCTATTGAGTCCCCAGTCTAATTTACAAAGAAGTGCATGAGATTATATTTACATACAGACACTGGTGTGTTCTTGTATTTATTTAAGCACAATCTTTGTGTAATTACTCAAATGGCTGAACAATGTGAAACTCATGAATCATTTCTCCAAAGTTGCTGCATCATTAATTCTTAATCATTAGCAGAATTACCTTTGTGGCAAAGCAAACATTTCATTCCAGGCTACCTAACAAAAACCCTTCTGCAAAACATTCTGGCAGTTAGCGACTCAACAGACCACAATTGTGGTTCACGACAACGCCATCGTGAACCCAAGACACCGACCACATTTGCATCCTACGGGGGATTTTCTGAGGCTGCAGCAAGTGGAGCATCAACTTTAGACCGACTGAATCTTCAGACCGAGCTGTCAGCAACAGATCCTGTGTCCCACTGAGTCTCATTTTTTAAGTAGAGCCTCAGCTGTGCGCGGAGCACTGACAGCTCAGAGGGGGAGAAATGTGGACTTCATTTGGCCCGCAGGAGCTAAGACGGATGGAGGGATCATGTGGGAGTGAATATGGGGGGAGCAAGGAGGGTGCTGGTGGGATACCATAATAAAAAAGAACAATAGAGAGAAATCTGCCAACTTGTGCTGTTATAGAGTAATTCAACACCAACAGGAAGGAGTGAAAAATCCTGACAGTGTGGGTTTCTCTGTTTAAACCGCTTCAACTTCAATTATTTTAGGTTTTAATTTTAAGTGATGTGGTGAACTTGAAATGAGTCTGGGAGTTCATACATGCACCACAGCTGTAATGAGGAAATCCTAAAAATAAATCTTAAATTTTAAAATAACTTCCATCAAAAACCCACCATGAACTCATTTATCTTCAACGTGTTTAATATGTTGACTCCGTATGTTGTTCAGTATGCAGGTTTAATACTGACTGTATCTAACAGAACAAACTTTTCACAGTTTGTATTTAATTTGATGTTTAGAGTCATTGTTGTTATGTCACCAGAGGGCGCTATTATACACAAATATTCACTGAATTCATTTATTCTGACTTAAAATGCAACACAGAATTGAGACCTTTACATCTGAGTTGTGAAAGTCCATCTGGTTTAAATTTAACCCCTTTAACATGTCAAATGTCTAACAAACACAATATATTTGGGTTTGCATGAACCAAAAGCAGCTTCTCTCCTGTATTTACGCCACTGTTTCACTTCCTGACCCATCTGTTAGTCTGTTCTTCTCACTCAGTTTGTTTTCTGGTTTCCAGGAAGAACTTCTTGTGGTTTCTCTTGAGTTCTTCTACAGAGTCAAACAGTTTAAATTTGGTTCAAGGTCTCTCGTAGTATTCCTATATAGAAAAAGCCACATTTATGTAAGAGCACGGCTCGAGCTAATACTCAGGGTGTAATCAGATTACTGGCAGGAAGGCCTCCTGGTCACAGCGTCGCCTGGCAGATCTGCAGACACTCGAACTATGAGATGGAGCTTTAGTTTCACTGTCTGCAGCATCAGCTCATTGAATAAAACAGCACCTACAAACACAACTGAAAAATTATATCACTGCATTGTTTAAAATCTGTATTAATAACACAGACTGATGCAAATTCATCTGAGCTTGAATATTTTTAGAATCAGAATCAGGTTTATTTATGTTACGCAAACATAGAATTTGGTTCCGGTTCACTTTTTCACTTGTACTTGCAGACAGACATGAAGATAAATAGACAGTGTTAGACATAGTACACACTTATGTACATTTAATTGTTTGGCATTTGATGTTGCAATAATAGAAATTCTTTTTTAAACATCTTAACAATGTTTTAATTCATATATACAATTAATTTAAGTAGTTTATTTAAAATATGATTCATGTTACCAACACACTGATTGACACAGATAAACAAGAAGTTAAGAGTGTTCAGAAAATGTAACTTCTCTTCCCACCAGATGTCACTAGACATAAAGAAACCAGATGCGTTCACATTTCTCTCTTTTCTTTCCCTGAGTTCAGTCTTTCTGTTAAAGCAGAACAAAATAACTTTTGAAATTTGTCGAAGTGAATATTCAAAAACATGTTCATCTCCATATGAGACACTCTGGACGTCTCTGGTCCTCCTATATTAAACTTAATAACGTCAGTAATTCGGGAAGGAATCGGTAGCACATTTCAACAGGTGGCATAATTCAACACAAACACCAGTTCCAGTAACAGCTGTCTGAGACACGACTGCGGAAACGTTATTCGGTGCTTTAAATTGCAGTAAAATTGGCCATTTTCTTCCATAGCAACATCCAAAATCCTGTTTTTATAGTTTTTCTTAGTCCTGGTAAACATGGTGCTACAAGTCTGTCTCAAAGTGGACTGAACAAATACGGGCAATTCACAAGAATCACAAGCTCTTGAAATTAAAATAAATATTAATGACACCTGAAGATTCAAAGATGCTGAAAAACAAAAGATCAGTTTTAAGTTCATCAGCTGAATGAAAGTTTTGTCTGTTTTTTTTTTTTTAAATCCTGCAGGTGGAATTACAGAAGCAATTTAAATAAAACAGAAACTTCTGCAACTGCAAAACGAAAACAATTTGCAAAGTACTGCTAAAACATTTTTAAGATTTATGATATTGATCTGATTAAAATTTTTCTTGAACAGAATAAACAAGCTGAGTTGGGACTGAAACGTTCAAGTGCAAATGTAAAAGAAAATAATAACATTTATAAAAAAAAAAAAGGAAATGCCAAATTCTGAAATATAAGGAATGTATATATGTCAAATTTAAAAAGCAAATATTCTGATTCATGCTAGAGAAGGATGAGAAATCAAACCAGAAATTTTAAATATGTTTATGTAATTCATTTTATATTCATTATATTATTATTTTGTGAACAAAAACAACTAGAAAACATGAAAAGATAAACGAGTCATAAGACGTCTTATAGAAAGAGTTTTAGTTTCATCCTTTCATTTGAGCTACAGAGATGTTCAGTGTCACCTCCACACAAATCCCAAACATACAAGGAGATGTTATAAGGAGAATTTATTACAAGTATATGAGTGTGAAGATGGAGCCTCTCTCGCCTCGGGCTGATCTCCATCATCACTTGAATTCCATCACCCTGAGAAGGACTGTGAAACTCAGGAAATTGGAGACAGCCTGTGAACGGTGCTCAAAAAGCAGCTCGGCATTTGTCTTGATCTCTGGAATGTTCCAGGATTAACGCCTTTAAATTTTAACATTTATTTGTATTTTCTTCTCAGCTCTACTGGATGTGCTCGTGGACAGCTACAGTTGAATATTTGAACTCACCTAATTAGAAAGTTTGATTATTGCTCTTATCAACAGTCTGCATCTCAGTTTTTGAGTTTGTAATTTTGCTTATTCCACAAATTACAGTTTGAATTAGACTTGAAATATATTAAGCGGTATAAACCTGCAGCTGAACGATGGAAAAGTTAAACTCTTATTTCTGAGACGGGGTCACAGCACCTCCACAAGTTCTTATGAGGTGTTTCTCTTCATGTGGCATGTTCTCATGTGCAGGGGAGGAGACAAAGAAAGCAAAGATTTCTGCATCGTCAGCTCCTTTTGGGCTTGATGATGAGAGACAAGATAAAAGATGCAAAACGAGCTGGTGACAGAGTAAAATGAGCAAATGATCTTCTTTTATTCCACAGTAGCTCGTAGTATCAGCTATCTTGTGCTGCAACATAGATTCTCGCGAGATTTGGAGTTTTCCAAACCCACGAAAATCTATGCGTAGCACAGATTGGACATGTGGGGCTACATCTGGAAGAGCCAGGTTAAGTATCAGCAGAGTGGTCCATGGATGGAGAGCTGGTGCACAAGGCTCGATGATGTCAGCAGGTTCTCAGACATCCACATGCTGGTTTTACTATGCACTTGAATGAAAGGCAAATAAACTTAATTTCATTTAAAGGGCTCTAAAGTTCAGTTCCTCAGACCCTCACCTCCTTTCAGACAAGAGGTAGAACATCGTTAAGACGCAGAGAAGGAAGTTCAGTTCAGTTTTTGTTCGAACTCTGAAGATAAAGCTGTGGAGAGAAAATCCTGCAGTCTGATCACACACGAGTTGCTTTAATGCAGGTTAAAAGACAGCTGTCAAGGTGCTGTGAATAAAAGATGTAATTTATGTCTGAAATTATGACGATGACTCAGGACTCACCTGTTAAAGGAGAAAAAAGGAGACATTTGTTGTTGTTGTTGTTTTTTAATGCCAAGCAGCAGTTTTTAATGTCCATTATTTTGCAAAGTGCAATGGAAACTGTAAGTAGCACCAGTAGGGAGGCTTTTATCAGCCAGATAACACAATGTGCTACTGATATTTAAGCTTTAAGTTTAGGGACAACATCAGCAGTTCAAAGAGATGCTTTAACCTCCAGATCTCAGTCTGATCATGCATCTGTGGTATGTGCTGGAAAAACATGCCTAAACCACAGAGGCCCCATCACAACTTTCAGGATCTGGTGAAAAGGTCTGAGTACCTGACGGGACTCTGGTGGGATCTGTGGCTCAGTGGATCAGAGGTGTGTTGGCAGCGTTTGCAAGAGCTTACAGCAGCTGGTTTCAATATTTTAGACGATTAATGTAAATACCAGATATGTTTGTTTGCCTTAATTGGGATTTGAAGTTGATTTAAAGAATAATGAAACAAAGAGGCAGAAAATGAGGGAAAATCCATGAAGAATGTCGGTAAAAACTAAAACCTGACCAAGACTGAAATACGTCTTCTATAAATATACAGAACATGGGAAACTCTGCTGCAGACAGGTGAGTGGTAAAAAAAAAGAGAAACATTTAAAAACAACCTGAGAGACGCCCCGTTAAGGAGCCGAGCTAAAATATACTGACAACACAGGGATCAATAAGAAATAACGTTTATTTATACAGCATCTTAGATAAAAATACCAAAGTGCATCACATAATGTTAAATAAGATAACAAACAGACAAACAAAAAGTCCTTTCAGATAATGATTTGTCAAATTTGACCCCTGAAACTTTAATCTGTAGGACAATGTAATTAGGATTTTAATGCCTCTTTAAACAGTGATTTTCTGTTTTGGAAGAATCCAGGTCTCTTGCTGTGACACAGCAGATTGCCAAAACAAAGAAAGTACATAATTATTATAGTTGTGGTACAAAGTTGTTCAGTCAGACTGTATTTTCTTGCTCTGATGTCCTACTGTCCAGTTGTTGTCACGACATACAGATGTAATAAACTGGTTTTTAAGCACCACATGGCTTCAAAAATCAGAAGCTCCAACTGTGCTTTACTAGAGTCGGATGGTTCTTTAACTCTTTCCAGACTGATAGATGTCATTAACTTTGTTTCTCATCTACTCTTGAATAGGGGGGGCAAATACTTTTCAAACAGGGTTATGTTGGTTTGGATAACCTTTTGACCTGACGTCTGAAATCATCATTTGAGAACTGCAATTTGTTTTTCAAAATTTTTCAGCTGATATGAAACATTTAATGTAACTAAAACAAATCTTTAAGGGGGCAGATACTTTTCTATATCACTATAAGTTGCTTTATTAACAGCTTTAACCAGGTTAATCAGTGGCTCTGACATGCACTAAATCAAATTCCTCAGTTTGATTACTTGAGTTTGATGTGGGCTGTTAAATTAGGGCTGTGATGTAGGTCCACTGAAGTAAGCAAACTTCAACTGATTCCAGATTTTTTTTTAATAATAAGAAGTTGGCTGTTTTGCCAGAGCATGACATGTCAGTACCACACAGCTTTGTTGGTATCCAGAACATATTAAAAACACATGAGTGAAGTACGCTGCTGAATCGAGTGATGACAACTTCCTTCATTCCAGCAAACACACACACTGTAGCTGATTCTGAGTCAGTCGATTTAGATGGAGCAAATACTAACACATGAAATGTGAATTTATCAGCTGCTGAAAACAGTCTGAAGACACAAAATCTATAAGTGTCACTTTAGGAATAAATGTCCTTTCTTTCGTTTTAATCAGTCATGATGACAAACTGGAATCTAGATAGTTTTATAGATATATAGATAGCAGTTTTTATTGTTAAAAATCCAAAATGTTTACTGTGTGGCTACTGAGCTTCAAAGTGGAGCAGCTGATTACAGCTAAAAGGTTGAGGGTTTTCAGTGTGGAGTTTGCATGAGAACTGGAGATAAACTCAAGTCACCCAGCGACCATCATCAGGACCAATCAGACAAATCAAATGCATAAAAGAAACTTCCTGTCAATTGACATCCCTGGTTTGTTCACTTGTCTTTACTTTCTGTAAGCTTCAAACACCAATGTGGAAGTATCTCTACAATTTAATCCAAGGTAAAAGAAAAAAATACAAATTAAATGTGTCACAAACTGTTTCAGTCCAACAGTTTTCAAGATGTTGCCTCCCTTCATGTCTGTAGAAGCTGTCCTACCAAGGCGGGGTTCCTGTCCCGAATCAAGGCTGATGCAATCTCAGTGACCCTCAGCACGGACCTCTCCCAACGCTGGGTGTCCTAAGAGACAGGAAGGAGAGGCAGGAAAAAAAAGACAGTGAAGTCACTTACAAAAAAACCCCCAAATAAACCAATTTCTACAAGAGAAGCTCCTGGACAGTGATTTCACTGTTTCTGTAGCTTTAGGTGCAATATAAGTAGAAAGAGATGCATACTGAAGATTTGATGGAGAGTTCCTGACTACAGTGTGATATCAATTGACCAACACAAGGAAGCAATTTTCCAAAGTAAGACAATAAAAATGCCGCATAATTAAAGATCTTTTAACTCAAATCAGAGTTAATTTCACCTCCAACGAAGCCTGTGAACCAGTACGGCCTCCTTTGAACTTCACAGTGCATGATATTGGACAAATCTACACCAAACCACATGTTAAGACAAAACAGGACTGTGTATTTGATTTTCTTACATGGGTTTCACTGTTGTGGGGTTTTGTTTTGTTTTTCTTTTCTTCTGTGACTTTAATTTTCTCCATTGCAGATTCCAAACTTAACAACATTTTGGATAGATTAAAATAAGTAGCAGATTGAAAAATGTCCCACTGAAATGCTAATTTAGTACATTTTTGGATGTAGCTTCAAATGAATTTGGAACTTCAGATAGGAATCAGAAGGTTTGGATGTTTTCTGTTTTATTCAGATACTTTACATTGTACCACATCATAACATAAACCATGTAAGAACAAAAAAAAAATCATGATAAATCTACAACTTCCTTTGTACTTTATCAAATTCACTGATTAAGTTTTGTTTGTGGAGGGACTGAAAGGGATTGTGGCAAAGTGCTGGAGTTCCCAGTGAGGAATCAGGTCTCACGGTGGTTCAGAGATCCAGAAATCCTGGAGCACTTTCATGTAATCAGTACCAGCAGAACGAGAATCAGATGACACTGATTTAACCCAGTAACAGACTGACAGGAGAACTGAGGCATCGGAGGGCAGATTAACCACAGCTACCTCTTTGATTAAAGAAACAGTGGAATAACAAATAAAATTCTAATATGAAGGTTATGAATGAATTTCAAAAGCTAAAATCCTTCAGAATTTACTGATCTTTCTTGAAATGGTCTCACATTTACAGAAACAAAGCAACTAGATGGTATAAATATAATCCTGTTTGTATTCTCCAAAGTTCTTGTTCTGTGGTTTAATCACTGGTGCAATGAACAAGAAGATGAGATCGATTGAGTGTTTATCAGATGAAAGCATTCTTTTATTTGTTATCTGAAAGCTGTCACATCTTCACACAGAAAGTGTTTAAAATCCAGCATGTGTTTGGAGGAGTTAAAAGGCTCTGGTGATGATAAAACTGATGAGCATCAGCCGATTACCACCCAAGTGCATCAGCTGATGAGGAGAAAAGAAAGTCACGAGAACTAGAGGACAGCAGCAGAAAACAACAGCTAATAACTATCACGGAGATCTGTTTTCTACACTTCACACACACCAAAAGAAACCAGAAAGCAAATCCCGATCACCAAGGAGGATCAAAGTTTGAAGCCTGTCTAAGCTCCAGTACCGAATCATATCCACTTCAGAAAAGCAGCTTTTGAAATCTGAATCAGGCTCCATAAAGCAGGATATTGAATCAAGTAGCTGCTTGCATGGTGGAACAAAACTATGACTTAAGTTTTTCATAGACTCGTAGCACAGCTTAAAGTCGTCACAACTGCCACTCAGGCTTCTAGTGTGGTTGAGAAGCATTAAAGCACAAGAAAAGTGTCAAGTTACTTCACAGGAAGCTCTGAGTCTGCGTCCAGGCTGAAACCCTCATGAAACCATAAGCAACTTGCAAACTGGCTGTTTGCTATCAGAGCTGAAGTGTCATAAGGGCGGAGACAAAGCTGATACAAATTAAGTTCTTGACAGGCCGCAGCTCTCGTGTCCTGCTGCTGTCAGATTGTTGTTATTCGCTTTCTGCTGAAAACCGTTCAGGTTGAATAAATCTCATCTCCAATGAGCAGCTCGGAGCGATGGACGTGCAAACATCCGCGGCAGAGATTACATGTGTCAAAAAGAAAGAGAACACAGACACGCAAAGACGTGCAGCGTGATCCTGAATGATTTCCACATCTCAAAAGCTTCATCATCATCATCATCTTCAGGGCTTTTGTCCTCCAGCGTTGACTGAGACGGTTTTTCCACTGACTCTGTTCCAGAATCGCAGTACTGAGAAACCAGCTGAAGATTTCTCACTGTGGCAGCACTGAGACAAAAGGGAAATGTTGTGGTACATTTGGGAACACATAGGAGTGCAGAAATAAATACATACTTTATATAAAACCCGCAAGCAGACTAGCCAGATTAATAGTCCTATTTAAGCCAACGAACTGTGAGTAAAGTCTAAAAATGAAAAGTTTTCACTTTTTACCATTATTAAACCTCAAGTTCCACTTCATAATGATTAACTGCCACAAATCCTCACCAGAATAATTACCCAGCAGCTTTCTGGACAAGTGTGACGCTATCAGTAACACTAATGGTCACATTAGTGAAAGTGCCACAGTTACATATTAAAATAAAACACTTCCTACATCAGAGTGGCTGTTACATTCATTTCTTTTTGTAATCAACCTCTTGATGAAGTTTATATACATAGTTCCATTAACTGTTAGCGTAGTTCCAATATACAAACAAGGTAGTACATAATCCTTTGAGGGAGCAGTAAATAAAAGCAAAATGTTCCCAATCACTCCCATGTGTAGGAACGAACAAACACATGCAAAAGCCTTATTATTCAGTCCTGTGACCACAAACTTATGGAATGGAACTTCAATCATTAGCTTCTATTTAAAGGAAGATTTTGACAAGTCATGAGGCGACAGGTCTTTGAAACAAAGAGCAGAGAGAGAACAGAGGGATAAATGGAGAAGGGGTGGGGGTGGATACAAAGGGGGACCACACAATAAGTAAGCCTCAAACTCTTTACCCTTGAATGCCACAGTTGCAATCAACCTTTCCATCTAATAGAAGCATGCAGCAGAATTTCTGCCCCACAAAAAAGGGGGGCTTGGAAGCTGAAAGAGTTCAGATTTAGAAGGCTTGCAGTGACACTTTCCAAGTGTCTCCTAACATACCCCAAAATTCAGGACTGCTGATGCACTTCTTTTGCTTACCCCTTCATTAAATGCCAGTGGAACAGCCTGGCACAGAGTCTCAGTCGAGGACACTGGAAAGAGCTGTTAAGAATTACATTAGCTACCAAAACTGAAGTGTCCAGGAACATTTGGAATTTTTATTACTTCATTTCCTAATATTTTACTGTCAAAAACCTAATGGTTGTAGCATCCACATGAGGGCAGTATCCTTTCTAGCATTAAATCCAAACAGCTTTCTACACTTGGGGAGTCTTAAAAGCAAAGCTGACTTGAACTTAATTGAGCATTAGTCTTATGACTGTGCGCTTAGAACGGAAGCAGCGATTTCTCAGAAAGACTCCCTCCAAATAACCTGAGTACTCAAACCCAGAGGTACAAAACTGGCAAATAAGCTGCAATGGTCTCAGAAAGGATAGAGTTTCAAGGATTGTGACAGCTCATCCTGAGTGGGTATCATGGTTGTTGTATCCTCCTTCCCTTCTGTGCATACTGAAGACAGGTAGTAGCTAGAGGCTAAAGCTGAGAATGGAGGAAGAGACCACATGTCCAGGCCAAAAATCTGAAAACCCATGTAGAGGCTCATTTGACACACTAATCACAGGGATGTATAATTTAGAATGTTTTAATGTTGTGGATTTCTTATTTTCTGAATGAACAACATGGACAGCTGATAAAATTACAAATTAACACCCACTGAATAAAAACTTTACTCAACATCACACGAGTTAAAGACAAAAATATCAGAATGACCCACCAGTGAACCCACCATCAGTTAATGTCTAGACAGCAACCAAAGTAAAGTCTCGCCATAATAAAATAAGCTATGGATTCAACTAGGAGACAGAGAGTTGTTAGAGACGTAACTAATATTTCATACTTCTTAGAGATGAAGAGTCTCTGAGGAATGTTTAATATTGGCTTTTGTCATGATATTTAAAGCTGTAGCATTAATGTCTGCACTTTGGATATCTGTCAGTTGCACTCTCCCTCACTTCATCTGAAAAGAATTGTAATATAGGAAAATGAATGAAACTGCGTCCCACCCTACTTTAGTGCAGCCGTCTCAGAATTTCCACAAAGCTAACAGTTTTTCTAAAATAAGACAACTTTTGTGCTGTTAACTGCTTTTCAAGTTCCACAACTTCTGCCCTGCAGTTCTTTCATGGTACACTGACAAAGCTCTTTCAACACAAGTTTCCAAAATATCCTGTCTGGAAAATCCATGAGACAAAGCAATTTGTTAGTCACGTCTAATATGATTTTTCTTTCTGTGTACCCTGATAAGACAGGGACACTGAGGAAGTCTGCATTTCCACTGGATCCCTTCAGTGAGAATATTTTAAACAAGCTCTGGTGAGAGATGACCGTGTTTGAATTCAGATCACTGAAAGGCATGCTTCAAAACATCATGCAGAACAATGGAAGCTTAGTTACGGAGGCATGAAGGCATGAAGCTATGGGTGGGATTTCTGAGCAGGGACGTAACAAATTCTATACGTGATGAGAGACACCCTTAAGCACACACACTCTCTACAGATGCTTCATTTACTCATCTCACTGTATCACTTACAAAACCTGTGGTAAGCCAAAAACACTCCATCTTCCAGGGCATCTGAGGTCAGCTCCATGAATATTGTACAAAACAAGACATTTAATAGTCTCTGGGTTTTCAGCAGCACATATCCTGGCCAAGGATTAGTGCCCTTGTTTCAAGCCATAATACAAAAAGGAGACTTTCATTGCAAAAAACTGTAAGCCAAACACACAAACATACAGACATGGGAAATTGTTGGTATCCTTCTGTTAAAGAAAGGAAAAACCCTCAGTAAAACAACTGGAAGATGATAAAAGTAAAGCACAAAAAACTGAATGAAAATCCAACATTTGAATTTTGATTTAACGGAATACATTAAAAAAAACAAACATATTCCTTATTACAAAATTATTAACAAACATGTCAAAGGCAACATCTAGAAGAACATCTTGAAGCAGCTTGATGTTCCTCTGACTACAGCGGCACATTAGCCAAATCGTCACAAGAAGCCACAAGAGGAAAAATAATGATAAATTAAAGGTAGGGATAATGTAACTGGTTCCCAAAGAGTCAGGAACAACTTCCAAAGAGATTAGAGGTGAACTCTGTGTCATATGGGTGTCAGATGGCACCATGTGTTGTTGTTGGAGCCAAGGTGGATTCAATGAAAGATGACTGAGGAGGGCACTATAGCTAAAAGCAATTCACATAACAGCAGGACTGGAATTTTCAAAAATGCATGTTAAAAAGCCACAAAGTTTCTGGGAGAATGTCATATAGACAGATGAGACAAAACTTTAACTTTTCAGCAAATCATATTAGGTATAGGCACCTAGGGCTGTGGCCAGACCCAGCTTGAAGACGGTCTAGCATGGAGGAGTTTGAGGCCTCCTTCCTTCCACTATTCTGGGTTCTCATCTTTGGCAAGTGTCAGTACACCTAAAGCCCCCCTTTGCCAGGGTCACGGCATCCTTGTACACTGCCTTGATGAGCTCTCCTTCTAGGCTCTGTGATGTCCTATAGAAAGCAGTTGTATTGGTGTTTCCTCGCCTTCTTTCTGGCCAGTCACAGCAACTATGTGAGATGGTGAACTCGTCCTGGCTTACCTTGCCAGCTCACGCAATTCTCTATACTGGAGAAGGCTGCTCTGGCAACAAACCCCAGAGTTTCCATTTTTTTTTTATGCAATATAAATTCATGAACTCTCAAAGATAAATAAAACCATACTTGCAGGAAGTCACCCGGGATAAACAGGTCCAATCAACCTTAAATTTTGCTTAATGGAATGTCAGATGTAACTTTACAACCCAAATGTACAGTGTACAGGTCATGGGTTCTCCAACAGGATAATGACCCCAAACTTACAACTAAAATGGCTCAGAACAGAACACTGAACTATTCTGAAGTGGTCTTCTATGAGCCCTGATCTGAGTCCTATTGAACATCTTTGGAAGGAACTGAAACATGCAGTCTGGAAAAGAAACCATTTAAACCTGAAACAGCTGGAACAGTTCGCTTACAAGGACCAAAATACCTGTCCACAGGTGTAGAAGTCTCATTGAGAGTTACAGAAATCACTTGATTGCAGTGATTATCTCAAAAGGTTAAGCAACAAGGTATTAAGTTAAAGTAGCTGATTTTCAGTTATTCTTAATCATTATTATTACTTACAAGTTATCTCAGTGAAAACTGTTGGTTTTTCTTTCTTTAACAGGCCGGAATGAACAATGCTATACATGTCTTCATTTTAATGTCTTATTAGTGCTGGATAAAAACATGATCTCTTCAATATAACTACAAGAAAACTCAAACCAGGACTACTGTGGGTGGCCAGAAACAACTCAAAATCAAGTGGCAAAACAAACATACATGTATGCTTGCACAAGGTCTGTGTGATTGAATGTTTACAAACTAATTGTGAAGAACTGGCTCACATTAATCCTGCAAAAGTACAGACCGTGTGTCTGCAAAATAAATTCTTTCTTGGAATGTCATCTCCCAATTATCTGCAAGAGTCTGAATAAAGTCACATCAGTCTAAACAGAGCACTCGCTGGTCTTTTTAATCTAAGAAATCAAAGCTGGGTAAACACTGCTTTGGTATGTCTAATTCCTCTAGCCAAACTCCAGCGGTCAAGTTTCGCACATACCAACACACATCTGGACCTTCCTCTGCATGGAAGATAAAGTTTGATACCATGCACATGTCAAGGCAGTGCACGCCTCTACCAAAGCTCCGGCTCAAACTCTCCACAAATTCATCAATGAGTGGGTGAAAGATCCCTGAGCTTCCATCTGTGCGGAGATATAAGGAATCCACATCAGGAGCCAAGTGCACCAATCCCCTTCCAGGACACTCACAGATAAATATTTCATTTCAGAGCAAAGGCAAGTTCTTCAGCAAACAAACAGGATGAAAGTGTGTAAAAGGAAAGGATGAAAAGAAAAGGATTATTTTGATGGTAACATTTGTAAATCCAAGAAAAGACTTGTTTAGTCTGTTAAACTGATGATGATTAGAAATTAGAAATTTCTACAAACTTATGTTAATTCTTATCTGTCTTTTTATTGTTTTTGTCAAACTTGTTTTAAGTTTTATCATCAACTAAAAGGCAAAAACAAAAATGACAGTTAGATGTGATTTAAATAGGGATAACATTCATTATTAGAAACTAAAATATTTAATTCAGTGATGTTTCTTCAGACAGAATATGAAAACAGTTGGTCGTTTATCTGAGGATGATTGCTAGATTGTGTCAGAAAGATGGAAAATAGTTGATGCAGCTTTAATCTCACTGCTCTGCAGGATGTAAACTCAAGTGCCACAGCAGCAGCTTTGTTTGTGTAGTTTTACCTGATTGTCTTAAACAAGACTCGCCATGTAGATGAAGAAAGAAAGTGTTGAAAAATGATTTTAAAGAAACATTTTCAATTTCTTTATTTTAAAAGTTTTCCAAACGTCTATATTTCCTCTTGTTAATCCGTATTATTAATCATCCTGAAGTATTTTTCCTGGCTGAAATTCATATAGGGCGACCTGAGAATAGTGACGCTTCTCTACAACTGTTTAATGGCATGAAACGTGAGTTGATGCAGGTAAATGAGGTTCTGAAAATGTGACTGACTCTGCAACATAATTAGAACTTTTTTATGCGCATGTGTCTATCGTCCACATATTTGCAGATTTTTAGGCACTAAACAAAGATTTGTATGAAGATTTGTATGGAGGATCCAGTGGTGGAGTTTAAGTGTGAACTAGGAAACCATTTTCTCTTGTATGGGAACTAATCCTGTTAGAGTGTTCTATGGTGGTTGCTGCAGCAAAATATAACAAAACCAGATTCTAATAATCCCAAGTTACTTACCAATGATCACACAAAAGGGGTTTTTCATCATTTTTTTTGTTTTTGTTTATATTACAGATCCTAATTTTTTCCTCCAAATATTTGACTGGAGCTTTTAGGGGGTTGAGTCTCTCCTCTACATCTCTCAGTTATTCAGCTGTGGACAATTGCTGAGAAAAGTCAGGAGTGTATTTAAACCACAGAAGTGACAGCCTTCTTCAATGAGGGTACAACACACAGCAGCATCTTCATTGGGTGGTGTACAGTTTCACCTGTCTGCCTTTCAGACCTCAATCTGAACAGGTAGAGAAGAATAGGCCTATAGAGTCCTCTCCTTTTCCTGTCCCCCCCCCTCCAATTCTTTCACTTCATCTCTTTTCTTCCTAATCTCTTCTCAGGTTTAGGATTCCTGGTACGGGCTCTTTGAGGAGGAGGAAACATGGGGTTGAGTAAACATCAGGGTTCTCACTGCAGGGATTACAACACCCATATATCACTGTGACAACTCTCTTTTCAGCAGATGACAAGTCACCAAGACCCTGTGCGCAAAGGGATCTTATCACAGCAGCAGACCCTGATAGAATACACCGTCAACGTTTTCACAACGTTTACGACGATCCGGTGACTGAGAATTCTCAGCCAGCATCCTTGGATTTTCATGCATTGCTGAGTCTGATGTTTGGCTTGTGGGCATTTTCAGAGAGGCAACAACAAATGAAAAAAGACTCTAGAGAAGTTCTTTGACCACATGTCCGTTTAGAGACACTGCTGTTTATCTCCCATCACTCAGTTTCACTTTTTTTCTCTTAAGAAAACATGCTCGATAACTCTCTGCTGTTCGTGTTGTGTATGAGTCCTTGTAAATCATAAAAATAAAGTCTGAAAATAATTACAAATTAAGAGTGAATAAGGTAAAGAATGTTTGTATACCTGTTTGTTTGTTTATATATATCTGATGCTGCTGTTACGACCAAATTTCCCCTTGTGGGACAATAAAGGATTGTTCTATTCTATATGTTCAAATGTTTTGGTACATATAAGGACATGTGCTTTTGTATTTCAAATGTCAGTTGGCTGAATTTATTGAGCTAAGCAGTATTTTTTTTTTTTTGCTAAACTTGTACATGAGACACTTTTGCTTATATGACTGGATCCCATGGATTATATGATGTAAATGCTAACAAATGCTAGTAGTTGTGCAGATATAGCTCAAATGTTTTTGTTTAGTAGTTAAAAAGTGTCTCAAGTACACCTCAACTTGTTCAAAATGTACCCTTTTTTTTGGTTGCAAATGTGAGTCAATTTCTGGACATGAAACTAAGAAGCACCTGAGATGGGTTCTTGTTTACATCGATCCTGAGAGAACATTTGTCTTGCAAATGGTTTGAACATGTCCCGGCACCAGAACAGAAATGGATCCATTTTCATGATTTATTGTTGTTTAATATAATTCAGCGTTGTACTTCATGACTTAAAAACTCTAAATAGCGATGCTGAATTTGACCCAGACATGAAGAGTCCCTGAAAGGTCCTGAATAGTGCTGAAACAAATATTTTCAACAAAATAATATTTAATGAAGAAAACTGAACTTCCAGATTGAACAGGACAGAGACTTGGACAGCAGTATAACTCAATGTTGTCAGTCTTCACTCACTTCCTTAACAAAGATTCCCTGACACTGTCAACAGGAAGGCTTGACCTTTCTTTGCAAAGAACAGAAAATGTAATCCAGACTGTTTGTCATGTGGCAAACACATGTTAGACCTCATGAAATCCAACTAAAGAACAATTATTTGGATGCAAAAACAATTCAGGGCACAGATTATCATGTTCTTTCTATCTTTTTAAAACTAAAAAAACCCAGCAGTCACTACGTGCATATTATTAACTCATGCTAGATATTTATAAATTACTCTTTAAATCCATAGAAACAAAAGTAAGTAATATTGATGTAAGCTGAAAGATGTTTAGCAAACATCTCAATAAGGATGAACAAAACCATCTGGGAAGAATTATGCTCATTATAACTAAATGGTAACAGTGATTTATAGGAGGATGTGTTCTGTTGTTCCACTATCTCACAGGACTAAGCACTTTATCACAGTGAAACGCACATTATCTCTCTTTCCTTTTTTCCTCTGTTCTCTCAGAGGAACGGAACGAGATGACAAATTAACAGCATCAGACTCCATAATTTAGAGGAAAAGCATGATGTCCAACATGTGATACTAGAATCAAACTCATATGTGGAGCAACAGCATTAAAAAAAACTCAACATCTTTGTTTAATGAAATGACCCTGTGACGTTAAGGCCTGATGCACCTCGTGCTCTTAGTGACCACAGACAAATATTGGCCTCATTCAACTCATCATTTACCTTTTTTGTGCAGGACTGACTAAATCCAACCTGCTCAAACATCCTTTCATCTGAGCCACAGAGGATTTTAACATTGATTTGTGAAATGATGTAGCTGCCAAAAAAAACTCATTTGTCACACTGCTGCAGTCTCCTAGAAACATAAATCATGATGGATGTCATAAGAAAAGCCAAGAACAGCCTGAATATTCAACAGTTGTTTGGGGTTTGATGGACAAGTCTGTCCAAAAAAACACGCTTTGATTCGATTGTTTCGTAGCTTGAATCCTGACATTTCTCACTGTGTAAGATGAATATTTCAGCTCTGTAATCCTGTAACTATAGAGCTGTAAGTTCTGTATTTCAACCATATCCACCATGATGTTTCCAGTGGATGTTTGGCTGCCCTCGTAAAGGAGTTCCCATGACACCCAATTCAGCCGTAGTGGCTCAGCTTTCATGTGCTTTGCTCCAGCTACATGCAGTTTTACACCTAAAGCACCTCTTCATCCTTTTCATCCCTTTGGCATTCAGTTCAAACAATACTGCTTATGCATGTATCAGAGGAAAAAAGCAGATATCCTGTTCTTCTAATCACACTACTGGGTACACATCTTTTCCCACTTGTATATAAAAGACGGTACACACCTCAGTGCATAAAGAGGGGTGATAAAAGACAGCAACCTCGCCTGAAGCAAACTGGGGGGAGAAGCCTGACAAGACACTAGAACAACACATGATAAAGACATTTCCCATTTTGTTTTGTTTGGCCTCTCTTTAATGTGCATTCCACAGGAAGTCTGAGCTCTCTTAATGAAACGAAACAAAAGAAAATAACAGAGAAGAGGAACAACAGGCAGTTTTTACCTCAGAGTGATGAAGCTGGACTCCATACAGGAGAATGTTTCGAAGCTTGGCTGTAGACGCCAGGTCCATAAATGCAGCAGACTCTGGCATCATGCTGCTGATAGACTTCTCATCTGTACAGCTTAAATGTACCTAATAAAATAAAGGGCACAATGCCCAAATAAGGAAAACACTTCCAACAAAAAGATCTCTTCTTTTTACATTTTTACCTTGAGGCCATCTATGTCAGTTTTCAAGTATTGCAAAACTACATTTTAATAAAGCTGTTTATATAAGGTTGCGTTTAAGGAAAATAGGAAAACTTTCAATTCTGCTGTGTTGAGAGTAAATATAATCAGTCTCTAGGAATTTTGAGGTTTTTTCCCTCCAATTAGTGAGGTTTAATTAGGAAATGATGGATCAGATCACAGTGACTTCCACTAACATGGAGAGGGCAATGCGACCATGCAGAATGATGGTTATTGCAACATTTCTGTCATCTTGATTTACAATCTGCTGCAATGAGATGCAAATATCAAAGTTTATTTTTATTTTTTTCTAAAACCACAAAGTCTGAACTACAGATGTTCAGGACTTGAGAGTGTTTTTATTAATTCAATAAATTGTTTTTCTGGTTTAGTTATTTAGTTAAATTCACAGTTGTGGAAGAATCATTTTCAATGTGATTAAAAACCTGTTTCGAATGACAAAACACCCGTTCACAGCATTAAGTGGAAAATGGGGATTTATCAGGTCAAATGGTCATAATGTCCAGATTATTTAAGCTTCTTTCCATCTGCTAACATGGCTGAATAATCCAAATATAAACTCACCCAAATGACGACTGGTGGGTGAAGAAGAGCTCGATTTGCTGCCTCCAAAGCCACAAGAGTAGCTTCCACTTCAGACAGACAAGAACTGACCTGGAGACAAAAAACCCATCAAATATCAGACGAGATCAGATCTCTCAGAACTCACTGTCACTTTTTACACGGATATGTTTTCACTTCACTATAAAGTCGAGCTTTAATTGGAAACTCACAGAAAGCAGGATGAAATTCCACTCTTTCAACAGATAGTTGCGGTTGTCTCCCGTTAGATCTGGGATGACGTCCAGCTCCTGTAAGTCAGAGTTTTTTAAATAGTCAGACTGTTTTTTTTCTAGAATGATCACATAAATGGCAGGTGCTGCAGTACCAGGGTTCTAAAGCACGAGAGGTCAAAGAGCTTAAAGCAACAGCTCTCTGGTTCCTGTTTTAGTCACTTCTTTAATCATTTCAGGTGAAAGTACACCCACCTGTTTTACTGCAATGAATCATTCAATGATTAAAGAAAAAGAAGGAAAAAAATATCCTGGAAATTAAGTATATTTAATTAAAAGACCTATTTCCACTGACTGGAATCAGAAATGCTCTTTTATGCTTCTAAACTAACAAATATATATATAAATATCAAGTTCCTTTTGTTCAGATAAATGTTAGGAGAAAAATCCTAATATTTATCTGAACAAAAGAAACTTGAGATAATCACAGTAAAAAGACGTAATATTCTTGTTGATGAGATGGAAACGAAACTGTCACATGCAATAACAAAATAAAAGAAAACATGTCACATGTTAAACTTCACTAAGGAACAAACTGAGCCAGATGGTGAGACGCAGCCAAGAACTTTGAAAGCTGTTCAAGACATTCAGGTTTGGATCTTTTTCCTCTGTTTTGGCTTTGGCATATACAAACATCATAAAGTAACCACATCGTACTCCTCGATTTTGTGTCTATTTAAAAAAATTAACTTTACTGTTGAAATTAAATGTCATCTTGTATTAAGTAAAAACCGAAATAAACATCCAGAGGCTGCTTGGCACTGAAACTCAGTTAATTCGACCTCATTAAAACAATTGAAGGACATTTAAATGTGAAATGGTTATTAAAACCGTTTGGTTTTGAAAGAAAAAGCTTTAAAAGTAAAATCATTTAATGTCGATTTCCAGGGTTTAAACAAATAACCGATATGATCTAGAGCAGTATGGTCATGAAATCCCAGAGTCGAGAAACCAAAGGGACTTGACATAGAACAACATTAGCAATAGAAGAAAAACATCTCTGAGCTCAACGCTCCATGTTGCTGCTCCTCTAGATCTAGTAACCTGCAGAACATCGGTTGTTCCATTAAAGGTTATTGTTACTGCAGCTTTTAATACACTTACATTATAGACAGAAACAACTATGTCCAACTGCAGGACCAAAAATCAGAGTTCTTAAAGAGGCCATTCCATTAAAAACGTTTTTTCTGAGGTTTGGGTTGAATAGTTTAGCTCCACGCCTAGCATGCTGCTGGCTAAAAGCTGTAGCATAAACACGTATCAAACTGAAAGAGACTCGGTGCGCTGTTGCCATGCGCAGCGGGGCAGGAAACAGTATGCCTTGCTCTCATAGGCTAGTGTGCTGGCCAATCAGAGTGCAGCGAATTAGCATGATGAATATTAATGAGTTGGAGCCCGAAGCCAGTCCAATCTTCCCGCAGACAGATTGAAAGTTCTGTTAATCAGTGTTTCCTGACGTTCTTTAGATATAAAATGTTTCATATTACTTGTTGATACTGAAATAGCCACAAAGTCATGAAATTTGTGTAAACTGGCCTCTTTAAAGAAGTGACTGTATGTAAATCAGTTCATTCAGATACATTCACATGCATCAAAGTAGGATTTTAAGGAGTTAAAATTACAGATTTCTCTGGATTTAAACTGGATTAAATGTTTCTCTTTGATAAAACTCACCTAAAGGAGTTTCTGACCATATTCCTGTTCTGAGGGTCTCCCTTTCTCTCTCTCACACACATGCTGCCAAATTCTCCACCTGCACATGCTCACACTGTTTATCCCTGTATTAGATTAATGTAATTGCAGTGGGACAGAAGTCAGTTTTTTATCATCCACCTCCTCCACTTGCCTTTCATCTCCTCCAATGTATCTGGTTCCGAACATCTTACAGGAAAAACAGGACCCAACTGGCCACCTGAACACAGGTGGGAATAGGTTCAATAACCTGATCTAAGGAGGCTGACACAAGCCCTGATCTGTCTCTGGGGTCGTGTTCAGAGCCATGAAGTAATATCCACTCATTATAATGTTGTGTGATGAAGGAGTTGGAGCAGATTTAAAGGATGATAAACTGTTAAATCACTGCAGAAGATTAAAAAAGAAGAAGAAGAAGACGAAGAGTGCCCTAGAGCAATGTCACCCAGTAAGACACAGAAGATATGGGTCAGATGATAAAGAAGACACGTCTCTATACAAGAAGAGGAGTTGAAGAGGTTTCAAGAGTTTATATGTTCAATTGCAATGTGATAGATGTTAAATATGACAGACTCTTGTTTTTTGGGAGGATAAACTATAAAACACTATAAAGCTGTTGTTTTTTTTTATTAGTTTTAGGTTTTTTCTGTTATAACAAAAGTTTCTGTGATTAGCACCGTCTAACTTCGTGGTAGCACTTTCTGGGAACTTCAGCTGCATCTTAGGGGTCAAATTTAGTCCAAACTCTAAAAATTAGATGAAGATTTTTTGCAGTTTGGGCTGAAAGCAACACAGGTATTTAATATGCCAAAATGAAATATTAGGAGTGAAAGAGAAGTATATGAACTGTAGAGGAAAGTGAGAACTTGTCAAGCCTAAGAACTGAACTGAGGTCGTAGGGAGATGATGTTGAGATGGAGGTTATAATTCATCACTAAACACTCCATGATTCAAGAAAACTGCCACAGCTCCGGATATTTGACTGCTATTTGCTCTCCGTTGTGTAGGAGAGGGAGAGATGGAGGGAACGAAGGGGAGGAGGCAGCGTGCATCCCAGACAGGCTTCATTAGAGGTCTGACCGCATACAGAAACACTCACCACCAGGCCACCCATGTACAGCTCACATAGAGTTTGAAAAGAGAAACTGAAGTAGAAGATAGGAGACAGACGTATAAAACTGGTTACATTTATTAGGGTATTTAGAATTACTGCACGAACCATATCCAGAGCTCCAAAATCCTTTTGAAGAGCGCCAGCCAGCGTCACAGCAGGTGCCGATCCTCCTGTGATAAGACAAGCTGACTGTGACAACGTATCTGAAAGAGATGAAGAGGTTTGATTCATTAAACCTCCTGCTTTCAATCACAATCTGGGAAATCCAAATGAATCTATAAGTTGAGTGAAGCTATTAGATCATGTTTACTGAGGAAATTTACACAAAATAAACAACTTCACCAATAAATGTTAATTCAGTTCATTTGAGCTAATAACCTACAAACTTTTATACAGATTCAAATTAATTCTATAAATTAAATGTTTATGATTCATTACACTGACAAAGTGGTTAGGTTAATGCACCAGACTGACACGAGTCCTGTGAAAGTTAAGAAATCTAGTTCACAGTGCAATGACTGAAGAAACTGCAGTAACATTTTTAAGAATGGAGTTTTTTAAGACAGTAGAAATCTGCTGGTGAACTGGCTCGGCTCTGATTAGTTCCATCATCCTGTGAGAATCTGTTCATCAAACTGATGATCCTCTGACCTCCTGATAACAAATACACAGGTCCCCAATTAAAAACACATTATATTAAATACAAACTGCATGTTTTGAACTCTTAATAACCAGGAAAAAGTTGTTTTTTTTAAACCCTTTTCACCTTGTACCAGCCGAGCAGCTGCCACAATTTATGTAAATATCTACCAGAGCTGACGACAGCGAGCGAGTTGGCTGATTTAATGGCTTTCACAGTCAACTTGGTACTAATTACAGAATTAAAAGTCTGCAGACAAAAACACAACAGTTGATTACAGACTAGTGTGAATCAGACCTCCAATGTTGCTGTCTCGCTTGAAAGACGCTACTCAGAAATCAATTAGCAAGCTTTAATCAGGGCAGACACAAACCAGTCACCCAGGGGTGTCTATACATGTGAGAACAGAGAAATGTAAAACACACCAAGTGAAACACTCAGCAGTAACTCAAACTGACAGCTGTGAGAACTTACTTCCACATCTTTTCTAAATATCATACAATGAATGCATTCACTTCAGAGACTCTGGGAGTTATCACAGTGCACCTTATGTCATCATCAAACAGGCACTTGTTGGTCCAGGTGCTGGTGAGGTGAAACGTGCACGGGACTGTGTTTATTTCCACTGCTCTGATTGTGATGGTATTCCTTGTCCCGACTTGCTCTTCGCAGCATTCACCGGCTGCTTAAAGCCACAGTGTTCATATCAGGCTAAACAATGCAAGAAAGAATTTCTTTTTTAAAACAGCGACAGGTTATTTTGGTTTAGTGTCATTTAATTCTAACTCCAGTCCACAGAAAAGGAGACAAAACACTCCTGCTCTGCTTGTTTGGGACCATTTAACTCGTCTGGTAAACAGCCATTCATGTATACATGTCTACATACATACTTTCACATTTAAAAGGATGAAAGTTTTCTGTTTACAATGCATATGGCAGGCTGTGTAAAGACAAATTTATGAGGATAGTAACTTACCTTTAATAATGGACTCTGCAGCAGCCAAATCCTGTTTATAGGTCACCTGAAGGACAAATAACGTCTCACTTAAACAGATAAAACATTCAAATTTATTCAGTTTTATGTTGAGCCTGGATTCAGAAACTTTATTTTTGCCCCTAAAAAAACAATTAATGACAAGCGTTCAGCTTGCTCTGGCAAACTCACCTTCCACAGAGTTGGCGGACCTTCAATAAGCTTTGCATTGGTGCCACAGTACTGCAGAGCCAAATGGAGACACTCGGTTCCAAAGTCAAAGTCTGACTCAGAGCACTGTGGAGGGGTTAAAAAGAGCAGAGCAGCTGATGTATAGAAATGATTTTCATGAAACTCAATAAATTTGTAGAGAAGAGCCAAAACCTTTTCCAGGAGCAGAAGTAATGTTCAACCTTCAAAGTTATATGTTATATTTGTAAAATTCTGTAATGGCAGGGACGTTGCCAGGCCATTTGACTTTTTTGTGTAACTGCAGCAATTAGAATCTAAACCAATCTGTGCTAAAAGGAAGTAAATAACTCTCAGACAGGCGTTTGGCTGATGGAGACTCGTGAGCAGGCTCCATTTAACTCAAACTCAAAACCTTTCAAGCAGCTCAAACAAACATTTTACAAAATGTTTTTACACCTCATCACTTTTGAGAATGATGTTTATGATAGGGATGTCCAGATCTGATCACGTGATCGGAAATCAAGCCCGATCACGAGGTTTCAGACTCGATCAGAATCGGACCTTACCTCCAGATCAGGACTCAGATATATAAAAAGTGAATAATTTATGTTATTAATTGATTGTTCAAGTTACCTCACTGTAGTGTTCTGTGACAAGGTGCAAAATCTCTTTATATTCTGTAAATAAATTAGTTTCGGTAGATAAACACAGGTCAGATATAAACAAACACTCTTGTACTTTATTTTAACATTTACAAACAAGTTTTCTCCATTTATCTCTGGCACCACTTGTTGACGGTGGAACAGTACGGAGAGGTTGCTGCAGAAATATGCTTGTGGTTTTTGAGGTAATTTCGCCTTTAGCATTTTCTCCAAATACAAAAGCCTTCTCTGGAGACTGGATAAAGTGTCTCCTCTTTTGTCTTTTCAGCCCTTAGTTCTTCAACTCTCAATAGATGTCAAGCTACAAATGCGAAGCTCTCAGAGATTTTTCATGACTATGTCCTACAGTCTTAACTTGACAGATACCTTACACTTTCCACTCCTTTCAATAGCTGAAAAGGAGGAGAGGGACACTCACAGTCGGCCTTCCCACTGTGTCTTTTTGCAACTTGACCAGTTTTGACGCTGCGGCACAAGAATGAGCTCATTTTCTGAAAAGCCAACAGGGATCTCAAGGTCATCTGAAGATCCATAAGTGACATAAATAAAAGTGAAGCTCCATTAAAGGCACATTTAAACTCTCAGCTAAACATGTCGCTATCAGAAGAAACATTCAAGGGTCGTGTAGGAAACTTTATTTAAAAAAAAAAAACAATAAGCTTTTATTTCTTTAGTTCCAGAAAGTTTGCCTGTCATCATTTTGGAAGAACAGTCTCTGTTTTCAGAGAAGAATTTTACTTACATTCTTTCCATTTTTTGCAGGTACAAATGTTAAACTGCACTCAACTTCTGAGACAGTAAATGACAGTCTGGCTGAAATTAAAGTGTCATTTTAGTGTTAATTATGTTTCAAATAAAACTTCAGTTCAGTTTAGATAGAGAATATCTACATGTCATTTCTTTACCAGATGCAAGAGAAAACACTAAAAAGTACAAGAAACGTGAAAGTATCCACACGGTGAGCTCTTCAGAATGAAAACCTGCAGATTCTGGGATGTCGTTTAAACAACGAAAGGCTGTGAAGACCTTTTACAGTAAGTTAGGTTCATTAAACCTTTTGTCATTTTAGTTGTGTAATTTTAGAGGATCAATGTCAGTGTTTTTAAAGCTCTAACAGATGCAGATGTATTTACTTAGAACAAGATGATTCATTTAAATAAACCAAATACTAACATCCACCTGACAGTACATCCTGTGTGGTAAAGTCAAACTGCAGTACGAGCCTCACCCTCTGATAAGCCTGATAGATGACATCATATGTGAATCCCTGCGGCATCTCGCTGGCTCTGTACTTGACTCGCTCCAAGGAGTGATCCAGGTAACCCTCTGACGTTGTGGCTATCACAGTGGAAGTAAGAGGTCGGATAGCTCCAGCTGCCTGAATGAAAAGAGAGAAATTTTCGGATTGTGTTTAAACACTATTGTAGTTAAGTGCAAAAATCTTAAAGAAATAATTGCAAAATATTTGTAAAAGATAAATCCTCTCAATAGAAACTTTAAAGAACATCACCACGTCGGTACTATGAGGTTTCCTGATTTATGAAATAAAAAAGATTACAAGTAAGTCTGGTTACTTAGAAACGATTCAAGGATTATTTTAATGTCCAGGGCAAGTCTTGGTCAAATCTGGTAAAAAATGAGCAAGAAGTTTAAAAAAGAAAACAGAGAGTGCCATATTTTAAACACACTGACATCTGAAGAAGCATTTAAAGCAGTTCCATGAACTTTAATAAAGTCTTCTCATTTTATAAAAGACTGAATTGGAATGACATAAAAATGTACGAATGTAAAACTGAATAAAAACAGTTAGGGTTGGAAAATCCCCAATAGGATCATGATTCAATATTTTTATCTCTGAAGAACCCGACAGCATGCAGGAGCTGGCGGTTTGTGAGTGTGTGTGGCTGAGGAGGATGAAAAGGGAGGAAACACGTGTTCTGTGTGTTACACATGATGTAAAAATCAAAACGATTTTTCACTGGAAACAGGCTTTTATGATGAGGGTGGATACTGGAACGATAATGAAGACCAGACAGCCCACAGTTGAAGTTCATCACAACGCTCAGACAACATAAATGCTAAGTTTTCTCTTTGTGCAACGTGACCTCGACACTACAAGGTCTTCTCCTAGTCTGGAATCATCTCCAAGTTCCTGCATCAGAGAGGTCGTGACCTTGCTGCAAATGTTTTCTGTGCAACACCAAAAGAATAAACATCATCACCAGGAGTGATGAAGTTGTCATTCTCATAAACTCCATATGAAAAGTTTGATTAATCTTGTTTTAAAACGGCCAGTGTGAAATCATTAACGCTGATCGTTTTCTCAGGTTTGAACCTGCCTGGAAAACTTGAGTTTACTGTTTTTAATGATCAGTTTGTTTAAGTTTACACTGCCAGGTGGAACACAAACCACGTGGAGCACAAACACTGATGTTTGTGGCATGTTTCTCGACCAGGTGGACGACTCCATCATGGGTACACATGGTGGATTTGTTTACAATTTGTTCTAAAATCCACCTTGTCTGGTTTTCAGCTTAAGGCTCATGAAGATGAAGTATGAGCTCCAATCAAAGTTTCATTTAGCTACATTTTCCAAGCATGAGGATAGAGTGGCTTTTACAGCTAGACATTTTTATATGGGATTGTGAATATTGCTACAGTACAACAAAAGTGAGACTGTTATTTTTGGTATAAATCATGAAGCGGGGAACTGAGGTGCTTGTTGGAGGTCAGGGGTCTCATTTATAAAGCTTGCTTACGCACAAAACGGAAAACTGCATACGCAACTTTGCACGCAAACTTTGGGATTTATAAAAACAAACGTAACGGAAAAATGTGCGCAACTTTAAGTTGAGTAAGGACCTGGTTTACACACATTTTGGACATGGAGAGCACCTGCAGTGGTGCTGCTGAGAAGGATAAAATTAATAATTCCAGCAGCATTATCGATTGTACCGCTTCGTGCTTCTTAAAGCAGACTTATGTTAAATGGTTCCAATCAGTGACTCATCAGTAATACACACAAATTTAACTCATTAGTACTCAAAATAGAAAATGTGTAAGAAATATTCAATGAACTAATGAAATATTCTCAGTTGGTGATGTTTAGTAGATTTTATCTTGATAAAGTAAAAAAGTTTTGTTCACCGTGTCTCAGTCTTACTGACCCCTTGGTCCTTGGCAGCCACTGCTATCTTATGCAGAAAGTCTTGTTCCACAAACGGGCGCACGGCGTCATGTATGATGACCACCTTGGGTTTTTCAGCTCCCGCTCTCTCCTCCTCACCAAGAGCCATGACTCCATTGCATATTGACCTGTGGCGAGTCGAGCCTCCTGGTACCACTCGAACCTTCCTATGACGGAACCTCTGAAGGATGTTCATCATCAGGTCCATGTTTTCTTTGGCCACAACAACAATGATGCTTTGGATCCATGACACCCTGCGAGCACACACCACCTGATCAGAAAATGCTACTTTATAAAGTTTGATTTCCTACAAAAAAACTGGGTCTGTAAGTAATCAGTCAGGGATTTTGATCAGTGCAATCTGGAATAATTTGGACAAAGTTGCAAGACAGGGTGATTCAGAAGATAAAACTTGCGAAAATAATACTTGTATCAGGAGTTCAAGTGTCTGTTTCATACATCTGTGCAACAGCTACAACACTGTGGAAAAAATGGCCAGGATGGAGATTCCGGTGTTGTTTTATGAACTGACCTTTGACCTTCTACAACATAGAACCTCCATGTAACCAGTGGGCCACACACGCTGATTCTTTTTGGCTCTATACTTCCCTGTTTATTTCCTGAAGAGCAACTGAACCTAATAAGATGCATATGATTAACCACAGTTTTTGTTTCAATAACTTGTGTAATCAAAATATAATAGAAACATTCACTTTCTCAACTTTAAGGCATGGAGCCTACAATCTGCCTGCCAAAAGGAAGAAACAGTTTAATAACAGATGGTGATGAAAAGAACTGCATTCAATATCTAGAAAAACTACTGTGAAAAAAGCATGTATTAACAAGTCACCACAAAATTTTTAAAAATGAAAAATGTATCTGCATTTATTAGATCCTTTAGGGCAAAGCTGGCTGCATCACTTATTTCAAAATACTCTTCATTTCTTTTCATTGGAACTCCTTAAGAACAGTTTTACACCTAAAAATTTGCTTTAACCATGTTCAGTTTATCAGCAAAGATAGAAGCCAGAAATGGGAATAGAACTCAGAAGATGAATCCAAAGTAATTCCTGCACCCCAACAGCTGGCTCCAGTATAAGCATTAAGCATCAAGACCTGCTCCCTTCATGCAAATACATTGGATGCTGTTCTGACTTAAAAATAAAAATACACCTTGGATCACTTTGTTCAGATGTTGACTATTACTGATTCTCTCACTTCTCACTCTGATGCTACATGTTCAAATATGTTCAAAGGACTTTCAGCCCACCCTCTGCACAGATTCTAGTTCCAGAAATACATCATGGCAGCACCTGTCAACTGGATCTCACAGCTAGTTTTTATCTATGACAATGGTACAATTCTCTTCAAGCACACTCTGTGAAGAGAGTCCTAAGAGTGAGAGAGTCACTTTGGATAAGACTTTTTGATTGAACATCCTCTTATTAAGTAATCTTCTAATAAAACCAAACTATTTCCACTGAAAATACCAAGATGTGTCAGTAAAAAGCAGAACAGTACCACAAAAATCTGGAGTTAAGATTGTTTTCATATTCAGGCATGTTTAATTTTTACTTTTTAAACACTAAATTAAAATAAAATACACAGACAAGATTTGGCTTTTATAAACACTGTTTTATTCTCAGCTCCATTTAGTTTGTGGAGGGGCCCCACTGTATGTTTTGCCCCCAGGGCCCTTAAATCTGTAACTCCAGCCATGGAGTAGAGTGAGGGGACTTATCTCCGCGTGCATAAACTAAAAAGGCTTAACTATACTAACTTAATTTATTTTAGACTTTTTTCCTACCTCTCAAAAGCCTGGATAGTGTAGCTTATAAGTGGTCTACCCAGAAAGGAACAAAACTGCTTTGGTGTTTGCAGTCCGGTTCTCTCTCCGGTACCTCCGGCTGGAAGAACCACCGACACCGGAAAATCCACAGTGGGTCCCGCTGCAAGGTGGTCGATCTTTCCGGACTCCCTTGTTAGGAAAATCCCGGGATGCGTGGGCCTGTCCTGTTCTCTATCATCGCTCTGCACACTGACGCGACTGACCTCCATCCGTTTATGAATGGGGATAAGAGAAAGTGTCAAGAAGTTGTTTTGAAAGAGGAGTTCATTCCTGATAACTGTGCGTGATATTTGTGCGTGACAACTCGGATGTTAGCATAAAGCTAATAGAGCAAATGCCATACTTCCGTTAATTGCTTTCAAAATAAATGATTCTCTGTCTAGCCGGTGCTTCAGAAAAAAAAAGTAAAGTAAAATCCTTAAGGAACATTTATGAATTTACAATCCTACTGATGGTAGTTTTTCAAAGGCCAAACAGAACAAATTACAAATAAAATAAGAATATGTAAGTGCGAGTTTTTTGTTTGTTTTGTTTCGTTCTAGGGCTTTATTTTGAAAATAAAACTATGTTCATGAACACATTAGCTTAACAGAAATTTATAAACTCGCTTCTGTCACTTGCCTCTGGAATCTGTTAATAGATGTCCAGAGCACCACTGCATGTTAATTAACACCATTAAAAAACTATAATTCTCTGAAAAATCAAACAAATACTATGAATACAAATTTTCAGAAGAACAATTCTTAAAACTGTTTTGTTTATTTCAACTTGAAACAATATTTCTCCACTACTGGTCATTATTGGGGTGTTAGAAGAAATTGTTTTTGATTAATTATTTTATTTACAATAAAAAAAACAACTGCTTTAGGCTACCAGTAAGTTATTCTAAATGCAGTTCATTTACCACTGAGTACAACACATGACAAAAAAATTGATTTATTTCATACATGGTTATAACCATAATGATTATTGAGAAAACCCTGAATCCACTTAAACAGTATTCATCAAGGAAATTACCAAAAATATATTACATCATACATCAAAATTATTATAGTAAAATCTTATACACATGCTCATACTTCAAAATACAAGTAAGAAAATAATATATGTGCAAATATTTACATAGAACTGTTATATTTCTGTGTTTTTTCATCTATTTTTGAGACTGGTGGAGGTGCCTATGGGTTGCAAATCATCAACAGTACACATAATGAATACACAACCAGATGCACAGCCCTAAATTTAGGACAATGTTGGTAAAGAGAACCTCAGACTGCACAACCCAGTTCTGTTCACATTGAAAAAAAAGTTGTGCCCTTTGGAGTCTCTATCTCTATGAGGAAGCAGCTTCTCAATTATCAAGTCCCAGTCACAAGAGCAATAATCCAAAAGTATAACCTCCAGATATGCAGAGACAAAACATTCCAAGGGTTTTGCATCACTCACAACACCTTCTAGCTCTCAGGGTTCAGTCTCATGCCAATTCTCACTCAGATGTTTCTTCCCCAACTTCCTCTTGCTCTTAGATTTATGTTTGTGCAGTAGCAATGGTGGCAATGTATCAGGATCTCCAAATTTGTTACCAGATTCATTGTGCTGCCTTGAGTACCTCTTGCACTTGCAAGAAGTGACCACTGTGATTTTGTACGTTCTCGTGCTCCCATCCTGACACTGCAGCTGGATGCGCTGGGTGCGGGTTTTATCATTAACACACCGCCAGTTGTGGTTACTTCTCCTGCGAGCCCAGAACTTCCTGCCCTGAGCTCCACCGATCCAGTTTTCAAGCATCTGAGCTGGGAGACATTCGCCTGCGCAGACCAGCTCTTTAATGGGGTTGATGCTTGTGCATTGTCCGTCTGAGATGTACTTTGTGGATCTCAGCTCTCTGCATTCAATCTGACTCTGATCTGTGGGCAGACAGAATGCAGTGTGAAAAAACCACAAAAAAACACTGTAGTTATGGTTATCAAGTAATCAGTTATGAAATAATAGTTGCCAAATGATAAGAGTCACAGATAACAGTTCCTTGATTATGATGAAGAACTACCTCACAGGCATTAGTAGAAGGATGTTTTTCCGTGCAGGCAGCATTATTCTCCTGCAGGCTACAAACACTATCCCCCTGCTTTCCCCTCCACAACTGTAACCCAAGACCACTCCCATTCAGAAGGCTCCATACACCTCAGTGACAGCCTTGGATAAATGAAGAGGGACGAGGCTCAATCTTAATATCTCTTTCTACCCCCCCACCCTCCACGCATCAGGCTCACAGCTCAGAGGAGAAAACCTCAGCGGAATGCATCCAGCAGGTGTGTTTAGTGTTGCCACAGCTCACTCTGGTGATGGGAGGAGGAAAGGTCACTGCTCAGAGTTCCTGTTGTCTCATTAACAGGATAAGATGCTACTAATTTTCTTTTTATAAATAAGCCTATGCCTCTTAGGTAAAATGTTAAACTAGAGTTCAGCCTCTTTTTAGTGTTAGTTATGTTTTAGAGTGTAATATGCCATGTTTTAAGATAAAAAAAAGTCTTAGTTAAAACGTGCTTTTATTTTATATTTATTTAATGGGAAAAATAGTTTATTGGACATTTAAACATAATGTAAAAACAGCATTTTGGGACAAAACAAAGCTGTTTCGGTTGCATATTAATAAACTTCTAACTAACTCAATAATAGCAGCATGTTTCCTCGTATATAGAGGTGAAAACTGTAATCAATCACCGAGAAACAGAGGGAGTGCGCATCTAACCCATCACACTCACCGCTTGTCTCGTGCGCCGCTTCTTTTCCGCCGCTCCGTGCACGGTTCAGAGACACGTTGCTCTGCATCTCCGGTACCGGCGCGCTCACATGCGGGAACAGCTGCTCTGTTGCATCGTTCTTGAAGGCTTGGCAACTCCTCAGGAGGATACAGAACAAGAAGAGTGAACGGCACGGCTCGTGCGCGCTGTGGTGCATGGTGCAAGATGTTCCTAATTAAAACACAAGTCAAGTGTCCAAATGCTGGATGAGTTGCTACATGTGAGCAGGATGGTTTTATACACAAACCAACCCGCCTCTTGCTCTGGCAGCTACTCAGGTGAGACTCCGTTCTGATTGGTCATCATTAATGCACGTTAGTTTGACAAACCCCACCCCTTTTTATTTTGAAAAGTTTAAATTTCATCCAGAGTTTTGAAAATGTCTCAATGCACCGAGAGAAACAAATATGAATACATTACTTCATTATAAATCTGAAACAGTCACGTTTTTACTCGCAGCTGCTAAAATAATTATTAAGTTTGAACATAGTGAGTATGGTGAACTCAGACGTTTCTGTACTGATCCTCAAAAAAGTTATTGTTTCTAATAAACAAAAATATGTAGCACATCTCAAATAATGAGTTTTGCAGAGATGTTACATAAACAAGTCTAAACATGAAAGTGTCCATGAAACTATAATAATTTTTAAAAACACTGACAAATCCATCTTCAGTAGTGACAGAAACAGACTTTTTTTATGTTACCATCAGTTTAGTGTGTTATAGTTAATGATTTGTGCCGTGGCTCTTCTTCCTAAGGCCTGTTTGATTTAAGGATGAAAGCCGACACTTCCTGAGTGTAATTAGCCTCCTGTTGTTGTCATCCTCGCTCTCTAGAGTCGCTGTCAGTTAGACATCTACTCATGCTTGTGCTCAGACTATCTGGAGTCTTAGTGTGTGTGCTGAACAAAACAAGGGAAGATATCATTACTTTTGTGGGGAACACTCCATCCTGACTTGTCTCACTGATAAGAAAAGTGACACAGAAAAGACACTAATTGCTGCTCATGCAAATGAAAGCTGATACGTGAGATCACCTGCCTGTTTGCTTTTATTATAATCAGACAGTTTGGGGGATTTTGTTCCTTTTAGGGATTCAGCCTCAGGATGTGATTATTTTCTTGAGAGAATGTTAATAATTTAAAACAGCAGTGAAGGGAAAACTCAGCTTCAAAGCAGAGTTTTGCAAAACTCCCTCAAATACGTCAGAATTTATACTCAGATTTTAGAATTCAAAACTTGTGAAAAAATAATAACTTATGTAATTATTTTAATAATGAAAGCAACTGTTGATCCAAAACAGTATGTATTTTTGTGTTTTTACAGAAAGTGATAAATAATATCATTTTCATTTGAAATATGCTCAGCAGTTATTAAGCCTCACACTCTGTCACTGTTTCCCACCTCAAACAGAGACACCAAAGACTCATTCAGTCCTCTTCCGACAGAAAATAAAAGACGACATGGCCACCTCTTCCCAGAGGACTGTTTACTCTTTGCCGTCCCTTTGAGCTTCTTATGAGACGGGGTTATATGAATGCTGAAAAGTAAATATGATAGGCGCCAGCTTTTGTTTTGTTGGTATGTAAAGAAAGAGAGAACTGAGGGGAGCCTCCCTCTCTACACATGCTGAAACTCTGCAGTAGGAACTTGTTGCCCTCGACCCTCATCAGAAATAAAAGGTGTCTGGTTTATTTTAACTTAAAGTAGAACTAAATAACTTTTCCACAGTCATGTCTCAGACGGCCATTTCTGGAACAGATGTATCATCTCTTTTTTGTTTCTATATTTTGCCATAAATACATTTTACCTATTAAATAAATTCTCCCTTGACAGAAACACTAAATATGATTTTACTTTCTTTGCATTGTCACAGTGACAGGCAAATGTTTGGACACACCCAGAGGAGAAGGACCCAACAATGGCTGAAGGACCCAGAGGGTGTTTATATAGAAAATATCAGAGAAGGATCATAAAAATATGTTTTAATAATTAACAGTTCACACTCGCCAAACAAGAATACTGTATAAACTTCTAATAACATCTCATTATGAAATAAGTTGTCAATTTGTACTATGGCAGCATTTTTCGACAGGGCAGCATAAATCACCAGAACACCACATTTGGCTGCAACCCGAATTACTGAAGTTATTAAGTGTAATATAAGAGGACCAGAGATGTCCTGGGTGTCTAATGTGAAGCTGAACATGTTTTTGGGTGAGTTTCCACTTAGACAAGTTTCAAAACTGTAGCTTAAAGTTTTAAAAGTTGCATGGCATGATCACATGATCAGGAAAGACCTATGTGAGGCCGAGGGACAGAAGTTGTGCACAACACATCAAAGTCAAGACAGAAGGCTCACAGTTTGAAAGGTTTCCTAAAGGTGATGGATGACAGACTGTGTCTGAACCACTGCTGTTGTATTTGAGCTCAGAGGGTGAGAAGTTGACATTAGTGTGTACCACACTGTGCACGGACCATATCTCAGGAGCCTTAAAATAATTATTAACATGCCTATACAATCATCTCCAAGCAGTTTGATGTTCCTATGACCACAGCTGCACATAAAAATCAGAGGTGTAAGGTTCATCTAACTGTAGCCAACCTCCTTGGATGTGGACACCAAAGGAAAACTGAAAAATTTAAGAGATATATAATGTGATGGGTAATCAAAGAGTTCAGAATAACTTCCAGTGAGATCAGCAGAGAACTTTAAGGTCAAGGTCCAATCAGATGGCATCATGTCACTGTTTGAGTCAAGCTGGGTTTAAATGTGGCACATTTTTAACAAAATAATGCCTCCACGAGGTGTTTAGAGGGGTGTAGAAGGAAAATACAGCATTTTCTTTAGAAATTATATTTGATGTAAAATATAACCAAATTGTTTATTTTGATGGGCACGACGTTGGCATTTTGTTTACATCTACCAGCCAATTTATAAAAACATTTACATACAGGACCATGTCTGGACACGTCTGCTGTCATTGTAATGCTTATAAAACGCTGCCAGCTGGTGGACATTTTCTTCACTTGCAGCTTAAAACTGCTGAAACTTTTTATAATCTTCTAAAAAAACAAAATCCTTGTTTGTTGTGATTTCTAACGAAACAGAAACTTCATTGCAACCCATCTTGCTGATCTGAAAAGGTGACAAGACAGTAAAAAAAATACATAAAAACTAACAACTACACCAAAAAATAAGGGAGTGAATTTTTATTGGTCACTGTTGGCATCCAATCGGTTGTCAGTGGAATTCCTCAGCACTTGCAGAACAAGTAAACAAAAACTGGATGTTAGGCTTGAGCTTGCACATTATACAAAATACATTTCCAAAATATAGTTGTGAATATGGTAATTAAATTAAAAAGGTCTTACTTTGCTGTGGATTATTAGTTCAAACAAGAAAAGTCCTGAGCATGATCTTTAATTTACAAGACTCTAAAAACAAACTCATGTTTACATTATTCCAACATTTACAGATATCAACATCACATTTTTGGTCAGCAATAAGCAGTCGTGTTTTATACACACAAACAACCCCCCCAAATAAACAGCTGTGATTGGCTGAACACTTTCTCCTTCGTTCTCAGAGTTTGCTACAGTTTTTAAGGCAGTTTTATTAGTGATGTGGACTCTTAGCTCTTCAAGTATCTTCCCACAGTTCCATTCAGAGACATCTACCTCAAGCACATCAGTGTATACAGTATTAACATTCACAACAGCAATTGAAAACAGACTAAAAGATGACAACTGTGGCCCAGTCATTCCTCAAACTGCTCCGGTGGTCTCACGCTGGCCCGGTTTCTGTCTGGTTTTCAGTTTCCTCTGTCTGTGGTGGGTGGACGTACCCAGGAGGAGGTGGAGGCTGGTATCAGATAGTTAAGATGTTCCTCACTTCTCAGCAGCTGTGATGGAACTAGATTTGGATATTTCAGCAGCTGAATCTACAGCTTCTGCTTCACTCCTGGCTTCCACTGAGAGTTCCTGCATGGAGTCTGCAGCCTCCTGCACGGATTTACTCTCCTCTGAAACACCAAAATTCAATTCAGCTTATAGTCATGTTCTTTGCTGCATAATATCTGGTTTGGAGGAGAAAATCCTTGTGATTTCATGTGTTCACGTTAGTCTTCATCAATCTCTCTGTATGTTCAACTTGAAATCCACTTTACTAAACAATAAATAATAGCAGTAGAAATGTTTTTGAGTGTGCCTGTTTGGAGCAACTGACTGTTTACATCATTAGTTTCAGATTTTTGGTTTATAAAGTAAATACCTTTGCTTTGCTGCGACCTCAGACTGGCTGCTTCTGCTTCCTGCTTTTCTCTCTGCTCTTGGAGCTTCTTACAAACTTTCTTGTGAGTGAACCAGTGCATCTTTTGGCACGTTTGGCCACAGTAGATAACCTAAAAAAAAAAAAAGCAGTTCACTTTATTTGAATAAAAAACAAATGCACGAAACAGAAATAAATGTTAGAAATTTATTAAAAGCAACTTAATGGGAGAAAATAAATTTTGCGATCTATGTATAGATTTGTTTTTTGATTAGTAATTACTCAGGATCATGAGCTACCATTTCGTTTTATTAAAAATGATGTCTGCAGTTTTGCTTCTTACCATTTTACAGATGGAGCATCTTTTTTCAGCTCTCTTTTCCCCACAAGTTGTGCAGAATTCTGCGTCCATGAAGCCAACCTGACCCGTTATGGCCTGAGTCAGAACCGAGAGAGCTGTGGGGTCATTTCCCTACAGAAATGTTAGGAGGAAAAGAAAAAGATGAAAAATACATCGAAACTGTCATTTAAACCTCTTCTCAATCAATTCAAACAAAAAGAAGTGAAGTCAGTTTTAATGCTCATCTTCATTAACCTCTTTAACACGGACAAATATAAAGACTGTGAATGATTGCAAGATCTTATTTAGAAACTCACAATCTCCACAGGAGCAATACTTCGAACCAGCTGCTGAAGCAGGGTTGCATCACAGTACGGGAACTTTCGGATGCACTCTCTTATAAACTTCTCCTGAAACACAGGGAAACCATCGCTGTCTCGACCTTTCAGCAAACTGGAGGGAAGAATATATGTCATATGTTTTAGCAACTGATAACTAACAAAAAAAGATTCAGATATAATTCACCTAAAACAAACAGATCATAGTTACGGGAAATGGTATGAATGGTGTGTAACATCCCGTCACCTCTTTATGAGGCCTTCCAGTTTGTCTTCTCGGTCTTTAAGGAAGGAGGAACATTTTCCCAGCACACAGCTGATGTAGTGCATCTTCATGGCCAAAACTTCATTCATGTCCTGCTGCTTGATGCACTTCTCACAGATGAGCTCCATCACACGCCGGCATTTATCCAGAGCCTCCACCTCTGTGAGCAATGGGTTTTCCTTCACCAGCATCACCAACTGGAAAACATGAGAAATTATTTCCAAAAAGCAGTTTAGTCTGACGTTCCCATCCAACACTGAAGCACTACTTTTTGCTTATCATAAGGAAAAAAGCACCTCAACAGTGTGGGACCTCGTTATGCTATAAAACCACAAAATGCAGCCTGCATTTAATAAAAACAATCTGTATTGTATCATTTCTGAAACAGACCGTCACCCTTCAGGTGTTACCTCACCTTAACAGGATTCAAGTTGGTGCTCATGATGATCTTGTGGAGGGGACCAGCTAGTTTGGGTGGCAGCTTGGGTTCCTTCTCCAAACCCTGAGGCTTAGTGTAGTAATCCAGTCTGGCACGAGAAAAGTAGTTGTTGATTACTGTGACACAGTCGTGTTGACCTGAGGATGAAAAGGGGAGGCGGCTTAATTTAAAGTGAAAAACAGCTCACAGTTATCTGAAGCAAATCTCCTAGTAAAAATGGTAAATCAAAGAAAGTAAACAGAACTTCTTAATAACTAATTACCGTAATTTATAATATAAATAACTCAGCTGGTTGTGTTAGTGTCAATGGCTTCTCTGGACTTAAAGAAAAGTGAAAATGTGTTAACCTGAGGAACCATTATGAATGGATCTGTTTAAATATAACCAAAAATTGACACGTTTAAAAAATAAATTACATCAAATATTGACATACCAACAAAAGCTGCCATCTGTGCAGCAGTCCGTCCAACAGAGTTGGTCACGTCTGTTTCTGCTCCGGCGTCCAACATCATCCACGTGATGTCGGTTTTTCCTGCAGGAACAGAAACAAAGAAGACCCCCACACAAGAGTCATTAAGTAAAATCCAGTATTGTATTTTATTGTGGTGAGAAATAACACTAGTGTGCAACAAGTTTCACATGTGACAATGAATCTCACCGGAGAGGCCAGCAAACATGAGCGCTGTGTATCCGTGCTCGTGTTCGTTACAGTTCACATCCGCTCCGTGTTGCAGTAGCAACTTGCACATGTCTGCTTTTCCTTTGTAAGCAGCGTGCATGAGAGGAGTCATCCCATACTGCACAGATAAGAGGTTTTACTGTGAAGTGTGGAAATGGTTTTACTCCCAATTCTTTCTGTTCAAGATGTAACCAGACAGCATGAGCTGAGAAAATCGAACAAAAATTTATACAAATTAAAGTACAGGAAAAACAATAGAAAGGAAACTGAATGAGTAGTTTGAAACAATAACTTGTTCTGTCCTCTTCTTTACAAAAACAAACTGCTGACCAGGAAGGAATTTGTAAAATTAATCTATAAGGTTTATAATTTCCAGCTTGAAGAGTATGCTGAAATGTCACAATAATTCAAGCAAAACATGTTGAGTTCAATAATACAGGACTGTTTTAAGACAAATCCCTTTTTTTACAAGTATAAGTAAAAAGTTATCAGTGTGTTTACTTCTGTGAGGTTACCTCATCCAGACAGTTGACTCGAACATCTTTACAACCAAGCAGCCTGGAGGCTTCTGGAACATTTCCTAAAACAAAACACGTAATTATTCACTAATTCAGTACAGATATAGATCCAAGATTTTACCAATGCATGCTACGAAAAGTTAAAATCTTTTAAATTGACTGCTGTAAGTCAACTAACATGAAAAAGTAATTTCTTTCCTGCAAATGTTTCCCACATGCTAACCAGGATTAGCGTTAGCCGAAGAAGCTTACCCGCAGTAATAACCTGAAAAAGCTCTTTTTCGCTTGAAGACAAGTCTCCCTTCTTTGGAGCAGACATGTTGATGGCTCAAAGTTTCAAATAAAACAACAAAGACGCCAATATCACGCCAAATTTACCCAAATAACAACGTTATATTTAGGTCTGATAGTAGATGATGGACCATGAATGCTAGCTCAAGTCAAGCTGTCATTGGAATGTACCACTACTGTCTGATCGAAGGGGTGTGATGAGACAAACTGTTACACACCTAAAAACCAAACGCCATAATTCTGCAAAGCCAAATTATTTTTCAAATAATATAAATAATTTAAACCACCAAAATTGTATCTTATGCTGGAATTGGCCTATGCTTCAGGAAACCTTAAAATAATGAACGCATCACCCCATCACCACCTTGCAGAAATAAACACACCCACATTGAGAAAATGTAAAAGAAAAAAAAAAAGATTTCAGTTGTGTAGTTTGCATTTGGTGTGTTTTTATACTTGGATTTTTTTCCTCTTTTATGAGTTTTTACACATAAGACAGTCACAGTTTTATTTATTTTTGTTTTTGTTTTTGTGTTTTTCCACATAAGACTGCCAAACTGTCACAATATTTTGTTTTTAACTTGTTAATTGTTTATGCAATATATACTACTGCCACTACAAAAATTGCAGAAGTGTGTAATTAATTTGTAACGTTGAATGTTTGAATTCCACATGCTATCCTAAAAAGAAACCTGGCACATTTGTGCAGTTTGACATGAAGAGTTTAATAAAATCGTTTGGAAAAAATATATTTATCATCTTGTCTTGGACAGCCCTGAGGATGTTCTTCACAGACATCTCCACTACAGCATGTGAGGTTGTGCAGGAAAGATGCACTCTCAGACATCTCAAATGGAAAAATAAAGTATATATATATATACTGTATATATACATATATATACAGTAAAAAAAAAAAATAATAAAAAAAAAAAAAATATATATATATATATATATATATATATATATATATATAGTATATGTGAGCAGCTCAGTTGACCAAGAATAACCAACGATGAGGCTTTGTCTTTGGTTTGCCCTTCAAACAGATTTACATAGTTTGCATCTTCTTAAAGGGTTTTCATATGATTTACATATTGAGGAAAGCACATGTTCACTTATATTTAAATGTGAAAAACACAATAATTTAAAAGGATGCATTAACTTTCTGGTTCAAGACACTCACCTTCACAGCCACTAACAACACTGCTTGGTTACAATTAAAAACTGGGAGTTAAACCACACATCGGAAACCCGTGAATTATAAAAGTCCACGAAAAGAAAAGGATTGTATTCACAAAAGTGACAGTGTAAGAATCATCAAACATTAGGTAAGTTTCTTCTTCTGTGATTTCTACCCTGGAGTTCAGCATTCATGCATTTGTTGTTTGTTCATGTTTATTTCTCTTTTGAATGGTTCCACATTTCAAAGGAAAGGTTGAGCAAAATAATTAAGCATTTAGGTTAAACCCATAAAAAAACTTGTCGAATTTTTTTCTGTCATTGTAAAACTGTTTATTCTGCTACATGTAGGTGCACCAAACCCGGCCACACCAGGCTAGCACCTCCTTTTCATGCTGGTCACCAGCTTTCCTTCCAAATGTGTCACAATTTAAACGGGCCTTCAAAAGGTGAGAGATTTATTGCAAAAAACCCATTACAAAATATAAATTTGCAGCAGACCCATATGTCTTTACTTTATATGTTAAATTTGTATAAGAAAAATATTTTCCTTAATTATTATTATTCTGTTGCAGCTATGAAAAGTATCCCACATTTATTTTTGTTCATAGGTGAGTGTTCCTCCAAAATGATTTAAGTCTTGTAGAAAATGAGTTCAAATACGCTAAATAATTAAAACGTTTGTTTCACAGGTCTGTGCTTTCAGTCGCTGTACGCCGCTCGGTATCACTTTGTTTTATTCTCCACCCCAAAAACATGGGCTGATGCACAAACCTACTGCAGAGAGAACTGTTTGGACCTGGCCACCTTTAACTCCGTGGATCAGATGAGTAAAGTTCTTTCAAATATTGAAGGTAAATATGAAGATGCAGTCTGGTTTGGGCTTTGGAAGAATGAGAAGAGTAGCTGGCACTGGTCTCTGGCAGGTGATAACTTCTACAAAGAGGGAGAAAAAACCTACAAGTCTTTGAATACTAAAGCAGATTACAACTGTGGAACTTACAAAGATGGAAAGTTGAGCGCACTTCCTTGTCACACTACACTACCTTCAATGTGCTATAATGGTAAGAGTCCGAATTTTTACATACTCAGACTCTTTACTGTCAGGTGTAGTGTACGTTTTTACTGTAAAGAATTTTAAAGCACATTTTGTTTCATGATATTTAAAATCTGAAAAAAATTTTTTTTTTTTCAGCAACAATAGAAGGTAAAGATCAGTACATTCTCAATGAAAACCCTCTGAGCTGGGCTGATGCGCTGGACTACTGCAGAACCGCCCACACGGACCTGACCAGTATCAGGAATGCTGTAGAGGAACAGATCATCCAGGATCTTAATAATAATGAAGAGGTGTGGCTTGGTTTCTTCAGAGATTCCTGGGCATGGTCCGACCAGTCGGACTCCTCTCTGAGATACTGGCCTGCAGGTCAATCTGTGTGGAGTGCTGATGATAATAGCTGTGGAGCTTTGGGGAAGAACGAATCTGGTCGATGGGAAGAACGAAGTTGTAAAGAAGAACACTCATTTCTCTGTAACGGTATCCGCCCAGGTTCTCAATGCTCTACTTTCAAAATATTTGGAAATCAAATTCTAATATTTTGGCTATGTAATGTTCATAAATGAAACAAATCATACTAATTCTAATATATACAAGTTTATGTATTTTCTCTTTTATAATAGAAACTACAGAGAAGTATATCAAAGTGAGAATCAGCCTTCAGAACTCACTGGATCCTAATGAGGTGCAAGATAGTATCCTGGAACAAGTACGTTTTACTGCTTATTGTAAATATGTAGGCAGCAGCATGGAAACACAGTTAATACACATCATACTGTACTAATGTTGGACACGTCTCATGTAAAATGCTGTAAACAATAACATTATAACCGCTTTTCCAGCTGAAGCTGATGCTGAAGGAGAGTGAGACCGATGATGTGAAGCTTCGATGGAGAAAACAATCCAATGGAAAAGTTTTTGTGAAACAGGTTCCTTAAAGATTCAACTGTATTGTTGTTTTAAATTAAAGTAAAATACATACTAGGACTTTTGTATTTATTAATAATTATATATAAAAAAGTTAAACCGTGTGTGCTTTAAAATAGTTACTAAAATATAACAACCTTTAATAACCAGACAATCTAATTAAAAATGTGCTTCATTTGTTTTTAATTCTTTTTTATTTAATGAGTTTGCTTTGTCTTTAAAATCAAGTTTCTGTTTTTTTGTGAAGTGTTTTGGGATTTTTATCATTAAAAGATGTGGTATAAATGTGCATTTTACTTACGTAACACATAACGGATTTAAAAGATGAGAAATTAGATATTTTTTACCAGAACTCTTAAAAACAAAACAAAAACCCGGCTGGTTCATAGATTATATTTTAAATCTAAAGTGATGTAGATATACCTAACAATATTTGCATTTGTAACTTTATGTCTATGTTTATGTCTTGAAAAATATAAATAAATGACATAAAAGCTCTGATGATTTTTGCACTAAATGTTTTTTTTTCATAAACTTCTAATTATTAACAGTTTTGTGTGGATTTGTAAATATATAATATATAAAACACAGTATAGTGAGTAAATAAATACATAAAATGCAGTTGTACACATACTTGATAAAAAATAAACAAAATGCTTCTGGAACAGAAATGTTTTTGGGTATTTTTTGAATGTGTCCATTGAGTCCAGATAGCGGAGAGGCGGAGGAAGTCCCTTCCAGAGACGAGATGCTGTGAAAGATCAGTCTCCCCGGGTCTTTAGTAAAACAGGTTAGTGGCACCTGTCGTTCATTTGTATATATATATATATATATATATATATATATATATATATATATTTATATACAGTGAGAGAGAGAGAGATTGATTTATATAAATCTAGGTTTCTGTCATGACCTGAGGGGGATTTTAATTGCAAGTTTCCAGATTCTGCCAGCAGAAATAAAGAATGTTAAATGTTTTGAGCGTATTTCTTTATTTCTTTATTTATTTTTTGTTTATTTATTTATTTATTTATTTATTTATTTATTTATTTATTTATTTATTTATTTATTTATTTATTTATTTATTTCCTCTGTTACCTTTCAGACACCTTGAGTACATTTCACATCTTAACATGCAAATGTTTCTTCCGCAGAATGTAAAACAGACGTTTTCACCTCCGCTGTCACCTGAAAGTCTCTTTAAAAGGAAAATACATGTTGCTCACATGGTAGCCTATTTGTTTTGCATGATAGTCATGCATGTTGGTTAGTTCACACGAAACCAGAATATTCAGTGAGGTTGTTTGAAACTTTAGCTTTAATATAGATCAACACTTACAGGACGTATCTGTATGTTTTTAGTCCCGTCAGGCCAAGATATGATCACTGAATGTTGCAGCTCTTTTAGTTTTGTAATTGAGAGAAAATAAATAAATGTACACATTAAATGAAAGCAGATTTTGTCTGTTTTGTTAAAGGCACAATCAATATTTTCTTCTTATGTCTCATTTCCATGAGAGTTCAGCATGAACAACTTGTTCAAGGTCGTCTCACAGCATATTTGCCATGGGACAGTATTTAAGGTCTTAATGTAGGTTAACTTGTTATCAGCTTTATAGACTTGTAGCAGAAAATTTTGGAAACCATAAATCAAAGCTTAAACATATTAAGATTTTAGCAGAATATAAAAAAATAAATAAACTATAAAACAAATAAACTAAAAATATAGAGAAAACCAATTAATTTCAACTGAAAAGCAAATAGGCAGGATTTTAAAACCCTTTTGCATCCTGAGATCATGCTGGTCTGATCTGTGATGATCTGTCTATACTGTGTTTATAGGACATCGTATTGATTATTGGTAAAATGTATCACATGGTGATCTCACACTATGACACTTCTTTTCCATTAGGCTAGCTAACACTTGAATCCTGCGACACTGATCAGGATGAAACAGGAAGATGGAAAATCCAGACCTAAACTCATCTTAAATCTGAGTCCCTCCAGACCAGTAGGTGGCATCATTGTTCATCTCATTTCTCTTATTAGATCTATTTGATCTGCACTTCAGGAAGCTGAGGGGAATATTCAGATGCGGTTCGTCCTCGGCGTTTTACGTGTTTAATTGGCTTTTTGTGATATTCTCAATCATTTTACATTAAATGTCAGCGGCTGCCGTTAACATTTATCAGGATGGTGTGAACAGCATCTGACGTCCCCATCGCGTTGGTTCAGACAGCAATATCTTTGGAAATGAAGCAGGAATACCGCGATCTGGTCCTGCAGGCGTGCGGAGCTTCATCCCTGCGTGTTGGCGCAAAGATCCAGACACTTTGGAGCGGTTATGGGGAGATCGTGCGGCTGCACGTGGAGGGCTGTGATCGACCTTCCGTGGTCATTAAACATGTCAAGTTTCCAGATGAGGCAGAACATCCCGGCGGCTGGAATACAGATCGTTCCCACGCACGGAAAGTGAGATCCTATCAGGTGGAGACCCACTGGTACCAGAACTACTCCACCAATCAGAGCTGTCGCATCCCTTCCTGCCTGGCTGCCTGTTCCTATGGCGACGAGATGCTAATCGTGCTGGAAGATCTGGATGTGGCGGGTTATGATCAGAGAAGGTCACAAAAATCTACAGAAATCATTTTAATGATAAAATATGATCATTTTGAGCCAGAGCAAGTTATAATTCTGAACAGCTTGGGGAATTTTGTGTATGTGTTTCTCATTAATTTGAGTTTTCTTATGTAAAAATATATTTTTAACATCCCTCGTAAATGATATGCGCCATGTTTCTAAAAAAAAACACCCAAATGCAGCTATAGTCATTCATCATGTGTTTATTCTGATACCCACAGAAACTGATGTTTACAAATCTCCTCAGAGAACAGACATGTTTTGACATAACTGGGCTGCTTTTGTTTCTTATGACTTAGTTTTGGGAGTGAAAAGTCACAAGCTGAGAAGAATAAGTAGAAGAATATGAGGCACATTTAGTGGCTTTTAGCTGAGCTGAGTCAGAAACACAGGCTTTGAGTCAACCTAAAGTTTCATTTTTAAAGCACTTCTGAAACCATCGCTCATGTTGTTTGAAGCCTTTGAATGAAGAAGAGCAAAACATGATTATTTATAACTGAATTTTCATGTTGGATGTTAATTTTGTCTTAGGTCCAGCGTCAAGGACAGGGAGATAAGGGCTTGCCTGAGCTGGCTTGCCCACTTTCATGCTCTCTTCCTGGGCGTGTCACCTGAGGGTCTGTGGCCTGTTGGGACGTACTGGCACCTGGAGACCCGACCAGATGAGCTGGAGGCCATGGATCACGCCGAGCTGAAAGCAGCAGCCGCTGACATCGACAGGATACTTAATGAATGTCACTTTAAAACTATTGTTCATGGAGATGCTAAGTTGGCTAATTTCTGTTTTTCCAAGAGTGGAAATGATGTGGCAGCTGTAGACTTTCAATATGTTGGTGGGGGGTGTGGGATGAAAGATGTTGTGTATTTTTTAGGAAGCTGCATGGATGAGAGGGAGTGTGAAAAAAGAGTGCCGGGACTGTTGGACCACTATTTCACAGAACTAAAGCTGTTTGTTAAACAAGACGTGGACTTTGATGCTCTTGAGACGGAGTGGAGAGGATTATTTGCATTTGCATGGACAGATTTTCATCGTTTTCTGTTGGGATGGATGCCTGGACATCACAAGATCAACCGATACAGTAAACAGCTGACCAAGGAGGTTCTCCGTAAACTGAAACAGTAAATACATCCAAAGATCAGTTAATTCATCAACAACCATTAAAATGTAAGCAATAATTTAAAATCTGGAAAACTGAGTGTTGAAAATAGAATCACAGACAAACGTCCACCTGCAGTGTACTGTCTACTGTGCTGATCACTCATTTGTGGGTAAATAAACTTTGAAAAACATTATTTGCTGTGTATTAAAACTATTAGAACAAAAAATATTAAATTCATTTGAATCTATTCCAGCAGACTCAGGGATTATTTTGGGAACTTTTTTTTATGTTGCATATAAAAAGTAACTTATGTTTTACGTCACGAAATAAAAACACTTGAGTGACCAGATATAAACACATTAAAACCACTGAAAAACCATGGAAGAAATAAAAAAGAAGTTGAATCGAAAGGATTTACATATCCATGATCTGAATTATCATGACTTTTATCTATAACATATATGCAATTTTCACATGAATGTTCCAGACCAGAAAGCTGCAAGAGTTAAACTTTTCTTAACTTATTGTCTTAGTTAAATTATTAAAACAACGTGTTTTCTTGCGAAACTTCTGTTTTTTTTCACTTATCAGCTGTTAACCACGTGACGGTCACGTGATTTCCGCCTACACAGCCGACATTAAAACAATAAAACAGGCGAGCCGACCAGGGACGAAGAGACCGAGCGGCTATATGCGGAAACAGGTAAACAAATACGTGTTCTGAGTGTGTTTTTTTTTACTTTTATGACTTAAATGAAACATGTAAATTTGTTGTCACTGCGGCAACGGTTTAATATTCCGAACTCGTGGCTAGTAAACATCGAAGCTAACAAGCTAACCGTTTTTCATGACAAATATATATTTACAACGATACTTTCTATAAAAGCTTCGTGTGTTTCTGACTGTTTTGTGAACCATATATTTGGCTAAAGAGGCCACAAACTGTCAGTTTGGTGTGTTTGAGATTTGCATTTGGAGATTTGTTTTTTTTAGCAACATGGCAGTCGTCAGGAAGCGTAAACAAACTCTTTACCTCCCAATCTGTTACTCCAACTCAGTTTTTATTTACTAATTCTAGTAAAGGCTTAATGTTTACAAAAATTCCTTCCAAATATGTTATTGGTTTGTTCGACCAATAAACCAGTAACTTTATTCGCGTCCTTTTTTTCCTGTAAAAAATTAGACCAAAATGATCAAATGAGAAAAGATGAAGAGGACAAATCATTATTATTATTAATCGTTTCTTTAGCACTAATTTTTAGATTAGTACAATTCCAGATTTTCTTCTTTTATTTCCAGAGCAGTTTTTACACATTTGGGCTTTTCAGTCTGATGGAAATAAAAACAAATGAGTCTTTTTTATGCTCAGGATCTCAGTGGGTTATGATGGACACGTCTCAGAGGAAACAGCAGCATTTTTATCAAGTATGTTCTGATTCCATCAGAAAGAACATGCTGACATTAAAACATCTTGTAAAAACTCCACGTACAGAAACCTGTTGATCTTGAGTTGTTTGAATAAATAAAACATTAAGCTTTTTGTTACATGACCTGTAGCTAAACTTACTTGTCTGGAAAACAGAAATTTCTTTTCAGAAATCTACGTACAGTGTAATTTAGCTTCGAAGGTGTGAGGTGGTACAATATGTTCATATAAGATTAACAGCATGGATAATTCACTGCTTTAAAAAAAGACTGAAGAATGACAATTATGTAAGACAAAGAAATACAATCAAACTTTGGGCAGTTGAGTAGTATCTTACTTTTATTTTCAGTTTTTCATTAAAAAAATAGTCCAAAAAAAATTTTGGGGGGTTTTATAGTTGCTTTAAATCAGCAAGCTTCTGTTATGTTTTGTCTTTAATATGTATTTTTGTTTCCTTGTTACCTGAAATGCTGAATTTCATGTTAAAAGCATCACAGATGGCTGAAAAGTACAACAAAACAATTAATAGATGTGTTTCAATCCCTAATTTGAGATCTACATCCTACTTTTAACCCAAACTGGCATTTTGTTTGTTCTGGGCAGGCGTGTTGACATGCCCTGCAGTGTGTGGGTCACGTCTGTGTATAAGCACACATCATACAATGCTGTTTGTGTTGCAGCTGTTCAATGACCTGCAGCTGATGTTCTCAGGAAGGCACCTTTAATGCTCCACAATGTGCAGGTAAGAGGTGCTGCAGCACAGTTTTATATTAAATAAATCTATTTGTTCTGATTTCATAGTTTTTAGTCAGTGATCCTCACACACTTGTCTCACCTGAGGTTGGAACATTCGACATTTACATGTAGTTTGACTTTGTTTTTCATATGACGTAAACATCAGAGCAGCTGTTCTCAGCAAAATATACACAGAATGAAATCGTACTGAGCTTGTTTTGGCAACAGTGAACCTACCACTGTAGTTTCTGTTTGTACAGAGGTATGTGTTCACTTGTTCACGTGTCTTTGTGTCTATGGGGAACTAAAACAGGCTGCCTGGGAAAGAATAGCTACTCTGATCATGTGCTACAAACAAAGGAGGTTTTTCTGTTTGAATTCTGGTCATTTCTGCAGTAAACTTTCCTCTTTCCCTGTTTCTTGCTTTGTCTCCGATCTGCTGCGGCTCATTGTTTTCCGCCTCCTCTTGGGGTTTTTTCCTGGCCTTGTCGACCCGCAGCAGGATGAATACCACATGATGCATCTGGTTTGTTCTTCTCTTAGTCCCCCAGGCTCTCCAATGCCTCAGAGTCCTTCCAGCGCTTCTGCTTCTGACTCCAGTGTGAGTAAACACAACACTTAACTGTGTTTCTGTCAGTTTAACGGTCAGTCCTAAAATCTGACAAGATGTCGTTCTGCGCTGCCTCATACGAACTCTGAAGGCTGTTGGAAACCATGTGACCTTACTGCAAAATGTGTCTGTGTTGCTTTTTTGTAATTTTTTAGACAAAGAATTTGGTGCTTAGTCTCATTTGATAATTAGTTCCTTCTGTTGTTTATGTTTTGTCCCAGAGTTCAGACAGCACCGGCTCCACCTCCCCCGTTACCCCATCAAATCTGGACAGTCAGTCGGCCTCTTCCTCCTCGGCCTCCTCCTCAGTTCCTGAATCCTACGATGGGTTGAGGTATCGAGGTGGATTTCCCCCCTACAACCCTCAGAGCTCCTCCGGTGTCCCTCAGTGGTGAGCTGGTTCCCCCAGTTAAACAAACATCAGAGGAAAAAAGGATTAAAGAAATATGATTAAATACAAACAAAATACAAGCTACAAAAATGTACAAACTCCAAAATCTATTTCCACTTTTACCTTTACGGCTTCACTTCAAAATATGCTGTTCTGCTGCACAGCACAGTAAAAGCTTCTGGGAGTGGTCCTGGATGTTTTGTGGTTGGTGTCATGCTGAAACGCCTTAAACTGAAAGCAGAATTAGTTTCAGTTCAGTAAATGTCCGATTAAAGGGAAACGCAGAAGCCTTTGAAGATGAAACCTTTTCAGTATGTGTGACTGTTAGTTGATTGGTGTTGATGAGTTGTTAAATGTTATGTGATTCCACAGCCCGGATGCAGCCCAGGTCCCTTTGCAAGGCGGCCTGCCCGCCAACACGCCCCCCAACCCCATGTATGTGCCCTTACAGATGCTGTGGTGGCAACAGATGTACGCACGCCACTATTACATGCAATAGTAAGTAAAAGAAAAGCCTGCAGAACGTTTATCTTTGTTTTTAATTCATCAGTAAAATCTTGTATCATTATTTCAGCAACAGTTGGTTATTTTTATTCTTTTTTTTCTCCTCTTTATAGTCAAGCAGCAGTAGCTGCCTCTCAGCCACCCAGCACCCCTCCCCCCTCCTCTTCCCCCTCCTCACCCCATCAGCCAGCTCAACCTGACGAAGCCGTGCAACCTCCGCTGGGTCCGAACCCGCCTCAGAACCCCTTACAAGAGAACCAGCCGGCCAACCAAATCCAGATGAACGCTCAGGGCGGGCCGGTGTTAAACGATGACGAACTGAACCGTGATTGGCTAGACTGGCTGTACACTGTGTCACGTGCCGGCGTCCTCCTGAGCATCGTCTATTTCTACTCCTCCTTTAACCGCTTTGTCATGGTGGTCGGTGCCATGCTGCTCATCTACCTGTGAGTCACACCTGCATCTAAACACACGAGCACTTTTTAATGTCAGGATTTCTAAAGATCTTTAGTTGAAAGGTTTATTAAAACCTTTAAACCAAAGCAGGAGTCTGTTTGTTTTCAGGCACCAGGCACGTTGGTTCCCCTTCAGACCAGATCAGCAGAACCTTCAGGGACGAGGAAGAGCTGGTGTTCCTCAGAATGAAGATCAGAGGCAGCAGGACATACAGGAAATGGTCAGTTTGAAAGTTTAAGCCACATATTTATATCTAACTTTTAACTCACGAGGTAAATGACTGTTAAATGTGACCTGTTTTTGTAAGACACTCATGATTAACAGCTTATATTATGATGTTATTTTAAATAAAAAAAACAGTGTAGATTTATTTTTGGTTCTCTTGTTTCTTAGCAGTTTTTTCTTTTCCTTTATCTACATTCTTCAAAAATAAAAAATGTGCAGAATTCCATTTTTTGGTTGGTTGTTTTATTGAAATCAGATGGTCCTAATTTCTTTAGATTTACTTGAAGAGGAAAGAAAACAACTTGTTTACGATGTTGAGTAAAAACTCAGAGGTGGAAATTTCAGTTTAAAAATGTGCTTTAGGCTAAAAAACAGAAGCTGCTTGTTACTTTATTATTGTTTTATTTCATTAAAAGTTTTTTTTTTTTTTTTTTTTTTACTGAAAATTAAACTGTTACACTCCCGTCTCAGGAACGTTTGATGGATGATGGGTTGGAGGATGATGACGGCGGTGAAGAAGGTGTTGGAGGCCCAGGGGAGCAGGCTCAAGCTGCTGCTGTCCTCCATGAGCCAAACTTCCTCACCATCGCCTGGTCCTTCATCAGCACCTTCTTCACCTCACTCATCCCAGAGGAACGGCCCCAACCGGCTAACTAGGAAGATACTTTGCCTCTCGTGTAACCCCCCCTCCCAGCAGGTATAACACTACAGAATATCTTATAGTTCCCCCCAAAACATCTTCATATAACCATTTTACCCTCAGATGGCAAAGAGTGCCGGTTTCTCTGATACTGACTTCATACCTGCCAAGAGCAGCTGCAGAGTGTCACTGCAGAGCGTACAAGAGTAAATGAACTGGAATAAAAAGAAATGTTACGTTGTGTTGATGGACTCAGTGCTTCAGTGCTTCAAGTCTGTATTTTTCCCATCTGTGGTGTTTTCATGGTAAGATGGTGATGGCGTGCGGCTGGAAGGAGCTGTCTTCCACTTTGAGCAACGATGTATCTTTTTTTTTTAAACTTTTTTATTGAGGAATGTGACTCAGATAAAAAAAATAATATAAGTTCCCTAAACTAAGAGGGACGTGTAAATTCTTGTCAAACCATAATGAAACATTCTTAAAGACATTTTTATGTGTGCACAGATGTGCTCACACACTGCAGCTACTGAAGTGCTTTGTTTTCTCACCTTGTGTATCATCTATTTACACATGTAAGTATATGCATAATTAAATCCTGAATCTATGCTTTTTGAATAAAAGTTGCTGCACTTTAATTCAACTCCATTTTATTTCCAGTGTTTTATTCTGATGACCTAAAGGTGGCAGCACCAGCACATATACCCTTATTATACAGCAGTATATACCATTATACAGCAGTTTATACCGTTATACAGCTGTTTATACCGTTATACAGCTGTTTATATAGTTATACAGATGTTTATATAGTTATGCAGATGTTTATATAGTTATACAGCAGTTTATACCATTATACAGCTGTTTATACCGTTATACAGCTGTTTATATAGTTATACAGCTGTTTATACCGTTATACAGCTGTTTATACAGTTATACAGCTGTTTATACCGTTATACAGCTGTTTATGCAGTTATACAGTTGTTTATGCAGTTATACAGCTGTTTATACCGTTATACAGTTATTTATACCGTTATACAGCTGTTTATACCGTTATACAGTTATTTATACCGTTATACAGCTGTTTATACCGTTATACAGTTGTTCATACCGTTATACAGCTGTTTATATAGTTATACAGCTGTTTATACAGTTATACAGCTGATTTAGATGAGTACCTTCTGAAAAATGGTGGATTGTAAACATAGATTTCTGTAATCAATTTTATTAGTTTTAAGTGGCAGAATTTATTTATTTATTTATTATTTTCTTGCTCTACAATGAAGCTGAACAATCCTGGAATAATAATAATCCAAAAATAATAATTATATATTAAGAAAAGTTGATCGTGTTTAATTATAATGACATGAAATGAATAAAAATAATCTTCAAGAAGTTTTAATATAAGAGAGTAACTTTAATTGCCTTTCAGTTCTGCACCTAATTCTTATAATTCTCATACAATTTTTTTAAATTCTTCAACAAACATGTTCACATGTAAGTTTTTTATGAAGAGAAATTAAAATATAATAGATTAAATGTTGTCAGAAAAGTAAACATACTAGTTAAGATAGAGGTAATAATAACATGTACAAAAACACTTTTTCACTTTGATGGTCTTGAAACAATTATTGAAAAAATAATTTCAATTTTTACGGTGTACGTACTTTCAAAATGATTTTTTAAATTCTGTCTCTACTAACAAGTTAAAATATTAATTTACTGATTATTAATTTGCAGTAGACACAACTCAGTAAGACAGGTGTGGTATTTAGTAAAAGCCTGATACCGAAAAGGCTGAAAATCATCTTATGTTGGAGTAAAATAAGGAAAAACAAGTTTTATCTCTTTCTGTCATTTCTTTCTGAATTTTAACATATTTTTCTGTGTATTTGGTAAAGATTTTGGCACTTTTTGGTTTTGCTTGTGTTTTTTATGAGTGCACTAAACATGCAGCACCACTTCCTGTCTATAAACTAACATGCATCCAGCCTCACTTTGAGTTCCTGTTTGCATCTCAGCAGTGAACAAACCTCAATCAACAGGCCTATTTTTATCTGTACCATGTGAGTTTAGAAACAAAACTTTTTCTTTCTGCTGGTTGTTGAAGTCACAGTTTTACAGGCTGACGTCTCTCTGACACCATCCTCACCGGGGACGGTGTCGAAGCTGGGAAGCATCTCAGACAGCGATGCACTTCAGAGTCCTCCAAAAACCCCTAATCAAATGACCATAGATTTTTCTGTACTTGGTCGTAGAAGGCCCAATTAATTATGCATGACAGAGGCTTGACGGCCATTTGATTTTGTTACATGCGCCCCCTCTGAGCCGACGATCCAATCAGGTTAGAACCCTGCCCCCCTCTTCTTCTGCTTCCCCACGGCTCTGGAGTGAGGGTTAGTCTCCTCTTATCAGAGGGAGAGATTTCTTTAAGAGGGTGTTTGGGACCTTGTAGGACATTTCATCATCATAATAAGTCCTTGTTATGCAGTCGAGTCACTCCTGCTTCCCTATCAGGCCTTGTTGTCTTTGGAGAGGCAGCGGTTGGGCTGGACACCTGCCACGTCGCAGAAACACAGGAGATAGACTGAGTTTATTAAGCGAACAGAGAAAAGATGAGGAGGAGAGATGAAGGATGACACCTGTAAGGATGGGATGGTGAGACACGGCAGCACTTTCTCTCAATAGAACCTCCAAACCAAATCAGTTCTACACAGACATCCTGCGTGTTTGATGAGTTTAAAATTTAAATGTTATTAAATTAAAAGTAAAACATAAAAAAGAGATTTATTCAAATATGTAGGTTTTTTGTTGATTTTACTGACAAAACTGCTGTTAAGTAAAACGCAAATTTAAAACTTCAACTCCAATCAAATAAATTATGGTGTCTTGTTTTTTAAACAAATCATAAATGATGGAAAAAAAACTGAAATGTGTTTTTACTTCTACCTACGAGATGCTCTAAAAAGGATCAGTTACTATTTTTGTTCCCAGTAAAAGTGAATAAGAGTGAATATCTTGTTCTTGTGCAGCTGCATGAGTGAAGCAGCTGTTTGATCAGACTTCTGGTCTCCAAGAACGAACTTCCCGGATGTTACAGATAAACTTCAACATGGTATTATTGTCACCTAATTAATAGTTTTTATGAAGTAGTCGATGTATTAATCAGGATCTTCTTGAACTTAGATAAGAAACTCATGTTTTATGGTGAATTTGTTTATTTGATGTGATTTTCTTTTGGTCTTTCTTCATCCCCGCTGCCTCTTATTTCACATTAAGGAGTGAAACTCCATCTCTACTGTGTTGGAATGCAACAACTCAAGTTCCTGCTTCTTTTTTCTGTTGAGTTGAACTTATATTTTGACTTTACTTAAACATATCTGCAGAAATCTGGAAATCACTGCAATAGTTTAACGTCGGATCCAATTTGACCTCATGAAGAGACTTTAAAATGTTTTATCTCCAAGAAAAAAGAAACAGTTTTAATGAAAGAAATCTTGTCAAACCTGTTTGTCTCAGACAACTTTGCTTTCAAGGTGCGTTTCCTCTTAAACAATTCTCTACCGTTGGCCAACAGCTTTGACATTTCACCACAAACATGTGTGTGTTTGTGTCTTTTGTACCTGCCTGAAGCATTTTGTGGCCTGTTTGTTTAAAGCACTTTATCTCTAAATTTAACTTGGCACATCTTGTCAGGAGAGATTGCAGCTGAT
>SSNP01000010.1:5121043-5202710 GCA_006937955.1 Pachypanchax playfairii | reverse complement strand
GGGACTCCTGACCTGCAGATAAAACATCCATTAAGTGGCTTGTCTGGGGCTATTCTGTACTCTTAAGCTATTAGCATATTGTTAGCCATTTCCAAGATGGTGCAGCAGCAGATACACACAACCGTGCTGCAGCCAGTCACCACACCATAAAGAAAGCACCTCTCACTCTGCTGCTAAATGTTGTCTCAAACATTGTAATGCCTGCCGGCTGTCCTCCACCAGACAATTCAAATGACCGCTAAAAGCCTGAGGGGAGGAAAATAAGGGCCAAAATGCAAAATTGATGGAAATGACATTAGATTCAGCTCATGCTCCTCACTGTGTAAATTATGCCCCAAAATGGACTCTCTGGCCCAACTGTTAGCTCCAATTTGTTGGGCCATACCTCATGGTGGCTTGTCTTGCCCTTCCCCTCTCCCTTTAATCCAATCAGAGTCACACTGGATGTTATTTATTTGTTTATTTATTTATTTTCGAAGGATGTAACTGATTCTTATCAGGACTGAAGTAGTGCCTTCTTCCTGGTGAAACGGTGACTAACATCCAGCCATCGATCCGTCAGTTCGTCTGCGGTGGCGGCTGATGGCTCTGCTGATAGACGACTCTGTGTTTTTATAAGTGTGTCCAGTAAAGTCAATAATGCACAAATAAGCAGATTTTTCAAGTTGCACAACCTCATAGTTCTTTTTCTGAGCTGTTTTGATAAATATCTTTATGTAAAATTGGCCTTTTTTCATTTTTATGACTTGGTGTAAATTGCAGTTACACAGTTTTCGCTTTGGGTCTGTAAAATGTTTATACTTTTTAAAAATTTAGATTTTTATAAGACCAACAAAGATTGCAATCCTCCCGTTATTTTAGGATTGTTTGATAATTATGTTTCATTCACACAAGTTGCTTTTAGTAAGCACAAGAACAAAAATACCCACATTTTTGTTGCACTTTATTAGTAAAATGTAAAAACTTATTTTTGATAGCTCATCTAAATAAATTAAACACAGCAAAACAGTGTATTTTACAATAGAATACACTGAATACATTATTGAAACTTGGTTGGATTTAGAGTTAATCTGATTAGAACTAGAGGTTTTGGTTTTCTCCGGATTTCACATCATCATGTCTAAAAATATAGAAGTTTTACTGTGCAGAACTTTTTTTTAGAAATACACCAGTTTTTTTTATCCTTATTAGAGCCGTGATGCTCTGAAGTAGCTCAGTCCTTTACAAACATGTGAAAAGAATGGAAATGTATCTGAATGTGCGTTAAAAAATAGATTAAAAGGAAAAATTTTACTTGTTAAGTTTTATTATAACAGCGATCAAAAACATGGACATTTGTATTTGTGCATTCTGAAAACATGTAGAATTTGTTTTCAAATCAAGTTTTTGGATTATTGAGTTTTGCATCTGTAAGTCAGCAAAAGTTATTTCTGATAACTCATTAAATATTATTATAATAAGTTATGCGACTGTATATGCATCTTTCTATACATTTTATTTTACCGTTTTAAAAAATAGATTGTTTTCTTGGAGTGAAAATGTTACTCAAACTGTCCACGAGGTGGTGCTGTGGGGCCGTTTGGGAATCTGCGGACATTGAAACCATTTTCTCATTTAAATAATTCAATGTGTTGATTTTATTTGGTGAATTTATTTCATGTCAGTGAAGGAAAAAATAAAACTCCAAAAGTGTTTGGGTGGTGATATATATATTTCTCATGGCTTACAAATAATTTTTTAAATGTGGTATAGTACATCACACATTATTTCCACAAAGCAAAATAAATATATTGCACTTAAAAACCATTAAAAATAAAAATTGTTCAGATTAAGATTAACAAAATTGATCGAAACATTATTTAAAAAATATTTTCAATAATAATTCAGAACTCAGAGGTGTTTAACATTTACATTGATGGAAATTTAAACTTACATAAAACTGTAGATCAGTAAAAAGCCAAATCTGTGCATCATTCACATCCATAATCAGCTGTAAGAAGCTCCGTGTGAGGTAAACATGTGAAATGAGTCATTTACAGTGTTTAACAGGCTGTTCTTTACATTTCTGAATAATCTGAGCTTCATGCAATAACTACAAGTGCCCTTTAAAAATTCATGTTTTATTCACTGAAAACTCTGAAACTGTGAAATTCCTGCTTGAATGTGAGGCTTCCAAATATCTGCAAATCAATTGTTTTTAAAAAGTTTTGTCCTCCAGTGAAACAATCTGTGCCACTGTCCATACATTATTACAACATTTAAGTCTTTTTCCAGGATTCAATGAAAAAAAATCAACATTAACAATTATGTTATATTTTAAACAAATGACCAGATTAGCAAGCTACTATCAACAAGTGTGAGATTTATCTATTGCAGCTTCTACCAGAGCTCTTAAATAAGGACACACAGAGTAATTAGTTCCAGGTGTGGACGTCCTGTCGATACACGGGGGCGTGATCATGGATCAGTTCACCTGCTGTGAGTTGCCAAAAGGCTGCAGATGGATAATAAACAAACTCAAACATTCTGATATAAATCAGATTTGAATGGTTTTATTCTAAAACTGCCAATTTGAGATCCAAATAATTTTATCCTCATTAAATCAAACAAATTAGTGAATGAAATGAAGTTATTTCAGTTTTTTTCCAACTGGCTGAGATCCAGAAAGACTCAGGTTAATTTATTTGTCTTTTAGAAGTCGTCTTCTGTTATTGTTCTGTCCACGCAGGTGGTTGTCTCTGCAGTTTGATAGAGTTTAAGCTTCATTCTGGTTCTTTTCATTGTTACTTTTGACCTCTTGACTGAAGTGCAGTTTTAAATGTTTTTTTTTTACTCCAGAGTTAATTGTGACAGCATCTCGATTAGCTACAGAGCCGTGCAAAAGTCTTAAGTCAATAATTGTCTGGACTTTTGTTTTTCAAATATTTCTATTAGATTTTGGATACTTTAGATTCAGTTTGAGTCCAGGACCAGAACTTGTTCAGATGTCTTTTGAAAAGCTGCTAAACTAAAAGGATGAACCAGTGTCGTGTTGACACAGAAAACATAGAACTTTGGACTCTTTGTCCCAAGAAGACTGTTGCTCACGTTTCTTCTGTACACAGTTTGATAAAACTGGATAATCATCAGCTGATGAATCATCTTCTCCATGTGTCCACCGTTTTCATTCTCAAAGCACAAACTGCACAAGATGTTGTCATAATTAGGTAAATGTTCTGGATTGAAAATAATCTAATAAATAAAATAAAGTAAGAATGAAAATAAAAGACAAAAGAAAAACATCACAAACCTGTCAGAAAGTCTGCAGAACTGATCAAGACCGAAAGTCTGGCTGTTTGGAAGTAAAATATAAAGAAACAAGTTTGGTTTAAAACTGCTACACAGTTCTGTGTCAGTTTCTCCTTCATTAAAACTTCTGGATAAAATGAGTAATAATTATTTTTCTGTGATTTTAGTTATGGACTTCCTGTGTGTAATATACAGCAAATGGCTACTGGGAACAACCTGATGCAGTTTTTCAGCACTTTGAACTCATTTACAGTCTCTACTTTCACTTGCAGCCTCATGACAAGCAGTTGTTTTTAAATCCTGGTGTGACCAGGTCTTTAAATATAGAAAATAAAAAAAATGCCACTCTCACAGGTGAGCTCCTTCATCCCATGTTACAACATATAAACTTAAGTTTGGAGTTTGTCTTCTGCAGTAAGCATGCGTCCTGGGATCTTTTTGTTTCTTTAGTTCATTAAAACACATTCTAACTTTATTTTCAGAGTGTGGAGTTGTGACTCCGCCTGTCTGCCAGTCCAAAATGTTGCAGAGAAACCTCTGAGTCCAAGTCAGCGGTGCATCAGGTAAGTGTTATATTGAAGGAGCAGACAGCAGTCAGTCATCTTCAAAGCCTGGGTGGAGACCCTGGTAAACATGTAAAGACAGGATTCGGCCTTTTTTGTTTTTTTTATCAATGACGGTATGATTTCTTTGTGTTCTTCGAAGGCTGAGGGATAAACATGCATGTGTTTTGTCTGAGTTTGTATTCAGGTTATGAGTCTTTTTACAACATCCTATAGGAGTCATGTTTGCTGGTCCTAAAAAAGCACCACAGTCTCAGATTTACTGACCCATCCTATTCATGTTAGAGCGTCACCTCACAATGCAGGCGGATTATTTACATCAAGTGGAAGGACAGGTGCAAACTGGATGAGGAGCAAGAGTCAGAGCGGAGGGGAAAAAACAAGTTGCACCGCATCAGAAATGACTGTCGGAGCCAGTTTCAGTCCTCCCCTCTGCAGGACAGAGTCATACAAAGGGTGTCATGACTGTGGAGGAGTGGCGGAGTCCCTGGATGGCAGCGTAGGGTCCCTGCTGGAAGTAGTGATGATATCGGGGCATGTGGAAAGATGGGAAAGACGGCCCACTGCCCTGCATGGTTCCAGCTAGAGCGGTGGGTGTGAGTGGCATGCCTAGTCGGCTGTAGGGGGGCAGGGAGCCCTGGATGGGGTGGGGTAGGGAGGCGGTGCCTGTTCCCATGGCCGACAGGGTCTGAGGGTGCTGAAAACCTGAGAAGCCTGAGGTGGTGGTGACCCAGGAGCTGAGGGAGAGGTTGTCTGAAGCAGTAAATGCTGAACCTGCAGGAAAGAAAGTATGAACATAAACACTGGGCTGATGTGCAGATCAGTTCCAGCATGAGGGTTGATATACTTCATATTCTGTCATTTACTGTCAGCAAATCTAATAAAAATATCAGAATGGGTTTTGTTTGTTCCTGGTCCTATAACTTCTGCTGGAGTGTCAGTACGTAGTACAAAATACACAGCTGTTTATTATGTAGCTGCAGAAAAGCAACTTGCTGCATTAAGAGTGTTTGTTTCTTTTTAAAAGGCGACAGGAGTTTGTTGTTGCTTCACAAAGCGCTTAAATTATACATAATACCCACTAACATAAGGCATTCTGTACTGGATGAAGAAAAAAAAAAAAAAAAAAAAAAAAAAAAAATATATATATATATATATATATATATATATATATATATATATAGGTTCTTAAACTGTTAGAAAAGTTTGTCTTATTAACTTTTACCTTAAACCACAATAATATAGAACTTCAGAGAAAAAAATTACTTTTTTCCATAATAAAAGATTTTGACAGTTTAAACTTGGAATTTGCAAATATTAATAATAAAACATTATTAAACATATGATAATCTTTTTGTCTGTATTATTCCGTTTTGTATTTGTCCATGTGTGATGTTGGTGTGTAGCTGTTGCTCACCTCTGGTGTGTGTGGCATGTCCGTCCTCGCTCAGGTTCTCCTCGTCTGCAGCGTAGGTTCTGATGGGCGACCGGGCGTATGAGTGCTTGTGGATCAGATTCTCAACACTTTCCCTACAGCAAAATCCAAAGATAAAAGCCCCAAAATAAATCTCTATTTTTCCTTTTAGATTTTTAGACAGTCAGAAAGTCAGTTTACACACAAAATGATCCTGCAGAGCCAAACAAGAAAGGAACTGGATTTTTTCTCTCTAGTTGCTATAATTTTATTGATATTTTTGTTGATGAAGAGCAAGTTGGACCATCACATGAAGTCTTTCTAAAACAGAGACTTTATTTCTATTCCCTGGTTTGTTTAGTCAGAATTCTTATTTTATTTTAAACATGTGAACATGCAATTTGGCATGTGTGTGTTCACAATTCCACAAAGTGCATTAGCTCATTTATGTCTTGTTAGGCAGCACTTTTCATACACAGTGACAGAAATTGTTGGGAGAGAGGCAGTGTGTGTGTGTTCATGTGTGTGCTGTTGGGTGGACAGGCAAGTGGTTTGTATCATGAGAGCCATGCGCTCACATTAGCAGCCCCCCTCTGCAGCCCCCACCCCCAATTAGGTTAGGAAAGTGCAATATCTGTCAGCAGAGGAGTACAAATGTGTGTGTTTTTATCAGCGTCGGGCCCCTGCGGCACAGAAGCCACAGCAAGCTCCCACAATGCATGACAGGGGAGGAGGGGGAGTAAGTGGGGGTGAGCGGGGCGGAGCACGCTGGTTTCAATCAGTCACTGCAGTCAATTGAATTACTGTGTGTTTTAGTGCAGTGGCCGACTCCAGACTAATGTGATTTCTGCAGCTCCCGAAGACCAATTGATCAGGTCTAATTCACAGCCCTCAAAAAGAGACCGACAGAGAAGAAGAAGAAGAAGAAGGAGGAGGGGCTGTCTGGCTGCAATTCGGCGGTCTCTGTTTAGGATCTTTGATTGAGGGAAATAGGCAGATGGTTTGATTTTGTCAGCTAATTTTGGCAATAGAGCCGGAATCAGGAATTACGAGAAGTGTGTGTTTTGGCAGCGTCTACGTAAATCGTTTGGGTTTGTCAAGCTGTGTGTTAGTGTGTGTTCTATATACAATATAGTTTGATAAAATAAAAAAAAAACTAAAACAAACTGAGAACAAAGAGACAGTAGTGTAAAAAAAACAAATATACAGACAGGAAAAAGTTCAGAAACAAAAGCAGACAAAATCAGACTGAAACTTTGACTTTTCAGAAAATAAGAACATAGATACAAATCGCTTACAGCCCCAAATCTTCTTTAAAAATCCTTAAAATATCTCCTTTTTTTAAATTTTACCATAGCAGTGTCATAAGGCCTTTTTTTGTAGCTTTTTTTAGAAACTATACTCATTTTATTTTAGTTAAATTTATAGACATAATTTTTCAGGTTTGCAGATATAAAAAAGTAATTATGTTATGTATGTTTATAAATAATTGTAACAAGTGCTTTACTTTAAGCTTGAAGGGAAAAAAATCCACATATTTCACAACGGATCATGGTTTAAAGAAAAGCCTGGAATTGAGGAAATAAAGAGGAGGAAAAATAAAATAAACAAAACAAAATAAACAGAGAAAAGAGGGAAAAAATGGATTAAAAAGAAAATACAACAATACAAAAAAAGATTTAAAATTCCAAAAAAAGAAAAACTGAATAAAATAAAATAAATAAATACTTAGTAAAAGAAAGAGAGATTACAGATTAAATAAACATCAATGAAGATGCGCTAGAAAAGACTCAAAACCTGATCAGAGAGAAAAGAAAAACGAAAAAGATTATTTAAATATTAAAGAAATAAAATAAAATAATCAGTGACGGGAAAACAAAAAGAGAACACACAAAAAACAGACGAGGGACAGCCCCTGAAACACAGAACATCTGTCTGAAACTAGAAATAAACACTGAAGCATCTGTATTTATTAATGAGAAGCAGCCATAAATATAAAACTCTTCTCCTCTTATTGACAGCAACAGAAACAAACAGTGGCGGGCCCAGAATCCCCTGTACCTCTCCATGTCTGTCAGCCTTGAGGAATCCCGGAACCCTTTAGCAAACGGGTTGCTGTCAATCTTCAGTTTGGTTATCTGGAAAAACACAGCAGGAGGAGGAATAATCAGTTCAACAGATTCTTTTCCTTTCTATGCTTTTTAAAAACACCTATTTTTTGTTTTAATCATATTTAATCAACATAAGATTTGGCACATTTTATCATATACACAGTGTAGAACATGTAAGTCACATTAAACAATTAAAAACAAGTACTTGTTAAAACTAACTTTGTCCAAATTGATCTGTTTATCTTCGATTTACAGTTTAAACCTCAATCATAAGATTTATTGTCATAAAAGTACATTTAACATACTAGTATATTTGAAGAGGTTAATTTCATCCACGTAATATTCTGTTGTAAACCTACTATCATATGTGGTAGAAACTCTTGAAATTTCACATCTTGTTCAAATTTTTGCAAGAAAAACAAACTTTTTATGTCTAAAAATAATGTTTGTAACACATTCAAAACACGTCATCCTAAAATCTCATTTGATATGTAGATTTAAAACCCCAATAAGGAAAGTGTTTATTCTTCTGAGATTCATCTGAAACAGCAAGAATTCCAGCCTGTATCTGAACACTAGGGGGCGCCACACAAATGGCTTTTTAATTGTCATTTTACTTGTAACAACTAACGAACATCTGTATGAGGAGCCAATAAGAACAGTTTGATTGTGATAGATTTAAACGATGCCTTTACTTATTTTATATAAAAAAACAACTTAATGTGTCAAAACTTTTATCATTTGCAAGTGAAGCAGTTCTAAAAGAAGTCAGGACTTACAGACGTGCTTTTTCAGATATATTCATCTATATATAATATATCTGAAAAGTTAAAATAATAGAGTAATGTTAAGTATTTTTATTGTATCACACAAAGCTGCAGATTTTGATTAGAAACTATTCCAGCAGTTTCACTTTGCAGCAAATATTTGCCCTGAATCCTACTTTGAAATGAAGCAGAAGTCTTGTGTTGAAACACGACTCAGACAGAGACTCGGACCGAGACTCGGACAGAGACTCGGACAGACTCACCAGCTGGTTTTGGTAAGCTGTGACCGCAGTGAAGACAGTCTCAACAAAAACGAAGGTGCGGAACTCCTCAGACTTGAGATTGAGCAGTGAGGCGGTGTGGTCCTTCTTCTTGATGATGTGGACTCGAGGCTGATACTTGTGCATGGAGTTCAGGATGATCTGCAGAGCATGAAAAAGAAAAACAAATGAAAAAAACAATAAATCTAAATCAATTTGAAATCTTCAAACACCGTATATAGGTGATCATTTCTGTTTTTCATGCAAACAACTGGCAACAATCTATAAATCAATGAGTGTATTTTCCTGCTGCGTCACAGAGCTCCATGTAAGCAATAAGAAAACACATCCGTCAACCATCCTGTTGTACCTGCTGACATGTCCTGTCATGACCCCGTTCAATGTCTTTATTTTTACTGAGAGCCACACTAACAGACTCACAAACAGGCTACAGAGTTCTTTCTTCTTTATATCTTATCCAGCATTATTAAATTAACAGAAGATAATTTCTTACCTGTAAAATGTTAAATGAGTGTGTGACTCAGTAGCTCCTTATTTAAATTAAAGCTAAATTTTTGATGCTGCTCCAGATATTTATTCAGAATTTATTATAAGCCTCATTCAAATCTCAAATACGAACATCTCTGATTTTTTCCTGTCTGTTAAAAAGTTAAAAGCTTGTTGTACCACGTGATCATTTTTAAACTTCAGTACGTTTAGAGCTAAAATTCTAACAATTTAATCAAATCAAACGAAAGTTTCATACTAAATATGGCAGGGACGTGATTTGTTTGTTTTGTGCTGATTTCTGATTTTAAAAAGTCTAATGAAAACAGAACGATCAGATAAACTTGATATTAAGAGAAAAAATGTAAATTATCACATACTAATAAATTAATGTTATAAATAAGTGGTAGTAACTCGTTAATAACTGCTCTGTTTGAGTTTTATGGAGGAAAATAAAGAAAAACAGGAAACAAAAATGATTTAGAGTCTGTTGGTGTTTTGTGCTGCCGGGGTTCCGAGTGGTTCTGTTCGGGTCCACAAGCTGTTTCAAATATTATTCTGTAGTTTAAAACTGAAACAAGTCAAATACATTATAGGCTACAAATCCCAGCAGAGTCCAAACTTCAGAATTGAAGCAACATGAAACATATTCACGCACGCGCTTGAATATGTTTCATGTGTTTTATTTATTTATTTTTTAATCATGAAATGAAAAGATCAAGATGTTCTTACATGTCCGTGTTGGTCCAGTTCATTGTTCGTCAGCTTGACTTTCTCGAACGAAACCATTTGCTTCATCAGCTGCTCTCCGGTGAACGGCGAGTCTGGGTGCACGTACAACCTGCCAGGAATAAAAGACGTCAGCTCTGATTGGCTGACTGGTTGCTATGTGAAGTGGAGGTGTCGCAACCAATCAGCGTACAGCACTTGATTGCAGCTAACAGATAAATTAGTGTTTCGTTGGCATGCTGGCACGTTTTTCTAACTTAACAGGTGGTTCTGATGTAAAATTATTTTTTTTGTTATCCTTAAAACAAAATCACGAGGCTTTAAAAAGATAAATTCTTAACTGGAACAACTTCCTTAATTCCATTCACCTCGGACATCTTGCTGGTGACCAACATGAAGCATGTTGCCATTTCATTTTCTCTTTTTTACTAACAATTTCCTGTTTCGGTTCCATTTAAAGAACATGTGAAACTGAAACGGAAGAATCTGTCTGTCTGTTCTGATTTAAAGAACACATCATCAGTTGATTGTTTCTATAAACCTCTCACAGCGCTGATTTCTCCAGCACGTGTCCAAACAGTTTCCGGTAAATCTGGCGTGAAATTGCTGATTCTCTCATTTCTGTGACCATGAGCCCAAACACAAACTCTTTGATTGACGTGAAGCGCGTCTCCTCTCTGACCAAGCTTCACGTGGATTCTGATTTTTTTGGCAGGTTATATAAAAAAAAATCAAAGCATTTTAAGAAAATAGTTTTCACCTGGCGGGCAGCGGGGGGTCGGCCTTTCCGGCTACCAGCCAGGAGGAGCGGTGGTACGCGTAGCGGTACCGCTTGTTGTCCACCGGGACGATGTCCATCAACACAATGTACTTGGAGTCCTGGTCCACCCCGGAGAACGAGACCCGAATGGTCGGAAACATCCTCCTGAAGGGGGAAGGCCATCATCATATTTATTATTATTATTATTATTATTATTATTATTATTATTATTATTATTATTATTATTATTATTATGTTTCGTGAGAGTTAATTGTTTCAAATAAATATAGAAACACATTTTTTGTATAACAAAATCCCTAATATCATAAAAATAAATAAAGAAATAATAAAAACGTTATTCAAATATTTTGAATATTTTTTAGTAGCCAAAAATCAAACATTTGTGAATATTTTTTTTGTTTCAAACATCAAACTGCGGAGTAAAACAGCATGTGGAACATTAATGAACTAGTTTCTTTTTATACTGTAGTTTTTGTTAAACAAACAAATAACCAAACAACAACAAAAAATTAAAACGTGCGGATGTTAAAACTTCCACAGAAACAGAAAATAAAGAAAAAACCCAGTTCTGATCGTCTGCAGAAATCTAACCGGCCTCGATTTTGTTTTTATTTGCTTGTTGCAATAGCTAACTAAATAACAGTCAGGTGTGTGTTTGTGTGTGTGTGTGTGTGTGGGGGGGGATATAAGATTTAAATTCAAACATGAAACAACATGACTGAACATCACGTGCTTTTTCACGTGGTGTCACCTGCTTCTCTTCTTTAATCTACTCATCAATACCCAGATTTACTACTTTTAATCTATGAATTCTTGTAGTCAACATGATGAGGCGGATTATATCAGAAAATAGTTCACCTTCCAGATTTGGTGATGATCATCTCGGTGCCGAGCTCGTGGAATTTGTCCCACAACTCTTTGGTCTCCAGGCTGCAGGAGATCTTCGCCATCTCCTCGCTAGGGATGCCGGGATTGGTGGGGATGAGCGGCTCCGTGCACACAGCCGGCGCGCTCCCGCTGAAGTCCCCATGCCCGTCCAGAGAGGAGAGGTCCGCCAGGGCCTGCTGGTTGCAGGAGGACTTCTCCACAAACTGTTCTGTTTGATCAAAGTAAAAAGAGGAGAACATAAGCAGAACCAAATATTTTATTTTATTTTATTTTATTTTATTTTATTTTATTTTATTTTATTTTATTTTATTTTATTTTATTTTATTTTATTTTATTTTATTTTATTTTATCGGAAACAACAAAAACATTGTTTTAAAATCTTAATAAATCTTATCATTAAATGTATTCAAATTTCACTACAAAGAACATAAAGACAAAGTTTAATGATAAATATTATTTGATGTTTAATGTTTACAACGTGTTTAAATTATAATAAGAACCAAAACCAAATGAACATGTTTTGCATGTTACTGATTTTATTTGATTTTTTTTTAATTTACCATTCATTAAAAAAATCCAAGATATAAAATGATAATAAGTATTTAAATTATCTGTCGATTTTAAAAACCAGATAAGGGGTAAGAAATAAAATTCCCATGAAGAAAAAAACTTTTTCCATTTTTTCTTGTAAAATTGAGACATCCTGTCACTCAAGGTCATTTTAAACTGTAAACATCTATTCATCTATATAAGTTCAATTTAAAGCAGCTGTTAGTTCGAATTTCTGCAAACACTGAAAGGTTGAACGTATTTTTAAACATATTTAGGAAAACATTTTATTTACATTCCTAATTTGAAAATATTACATTTGATTTTACTCGCGAAAATCCTCCCATTGAATTCACTTCAGGCATTTCTAAACTTGTGCTCGAGCCAATATTTGATTATTTTTTCTTACATTTGTAGCCTTAGACGAAGTTTTCAAGTTCAAAAGAAATTAAAAATAGTTCATTTTGTTGACGGTTTCTGTCTTTAACATAAAGTACACATGGAGGAGTTCTGGTTCTCACCGAGAGGTTTGATGGTGTTCTCCTCCGCCTCCTTGTCCTTACTGGACTTCCCGCTGGACATCAGGGCGGCTATTGAGAAAGCATTGGCGCGGGATGAGAGCTGCGGTTTGGGGGATGATGTGTACTCCATGTCGGTGAAAAATAAAATAAAAATCCTTTCTGATTATTTCAGAAGTGAAATCCTCCACAAACACCGTCTGTTTTTGGCTCCCAGCGGCACGAAGAAGGATCAGGAAGTAATGCGCAGTATTCCCAGATTTCAGGGCTTTTCGCTGGAAGCGCAGATTATTACAAACAGTTTCAGAAGCTTTTATTGCTGCCGGGTTTGGAGTTTTGTTGGATTCATGATGAGGGAAGACGCTCCTGAGAGTTGTAGCTCTGTGAGGCCGGCTACTCTTTGGGACGCTTCGGTTCGGTTCCCCCTCCCCTTTATAATTCCAGCCTGCCCTCCAATCGCTGCCACCGCTTCCACGTCACACTCTCACCCATCGAGGCCCTGAAACCGAGCAGCCAATTAAATAACCCCAGGCTGCCAGGCTTTCTATTTTTTTTCTTTAAAAAAATCAAAATCTCTCTCTCTCTCTCTCTCTCTCGCTCTCTCTCTCTCTCTCTCACACACACACACACACACACACACACACACACACACACGGAGGAACAGACAGAGAAGAGAGAAAAGGAAACTATAATGTGAGAGTTTTATGACTTTGGACTGATGACAGATGGAGATGATAAACATTTACACAGGAAATTAATACTGAAAAGGAAAGTATCACCTTTATATTTGGAACCCCTTCATGTTGGGAACCAAAAACCAAATAATAATCCAAAATGATGGTAAATGACTTGATGAAACCCCTTGAAAGGAGGTGAGAGAAGCTTCAAATATTTCAGTTTTCATTTCTGATAAAGAATTTGGAGTTTTCTTGGTTTGTCAGTCATGGTCTGTGTCCTTTTTTAAATCTTAGCATTTTTTCTATTTATTTCTGTTTTAAAAGGCCAAACCAGCAGAGTTCTTGTTTATTTTTTATTTATGTGTTTTTTTTAATCACTGCACAGCTGTTGTCATCTTTTCCTGAATCTTTGCTTCATGTTTTTCATTTATTTCACAAAATGTTTGAATAAAGTAAAAATAATAATATTAAAAACATCATAAACAAGGTACGAACCTGTTATTCAAAACCTGATAGCTGCATCTGATCAGAAAAACAACCTGGACTGTTTCACTCATTGATGGAAAATAAAATCTGGACACTTCAGAGGTCATTCAGTGAACTGCAATCTCTTTTATCTGACTTTAATGTGAAGCATGTGGAGATTTGGAACTGGATGCAGGTTAAAACACATCATATATTTAGTAATGGGTGTGTATATCTTAATATAAATAAGGAAGATCTGATCACTTTTGGAGATACGTACCAAACATCAGGCGTAAACAGAATCGGAGTCAACAAGAAATTAATCAAATTAATTTGAAACAATGTACAAAATAAAGAACTATGTTTCTTTTCAATATAATTTAACTGTAAATGTTCATTTTTTATTCAAAATATGTGTCACTTTAGAAGATCCACGTTTAAAACAGAAAAAGGAAACAAATAATAAACAAATAAAACAATAAAAAAAAATTTCTGAGGTAATTTTTGACATTATTTCAGAACAGCTACCAGATCATCTAAAACATTGTAGATGGTTGTGACTGTAAATACTTACAGACTAAAGAAACGTGTTCTTCTTTGAGCAGCAGTGTGTTTGTTGTATGAGGCTTCTGCGGTTTTAAACTATTACTTTATGCTCCCAATTCCTTCCAAACACTAGAGACCACATCTTTATATACACTGCCAACATGTTTCAGGCAATAATATTATAAAACATAAAAGAAAAGGGTTTTTCCATCTCAGTTAAGAATTGAAGACAAATCAGAAGATATCAGGTTGTTAAATGTACATATAATCAGGAAGAAATCAAATATATCTTCAGAAAATACCCATAAATCATGTCAATATTATATATGTAAAGATTTCATGTAACAGCTTTGTGAAATCTGCAGAGGTCTTATTGTTTCTATCAGATCATCTGATTCACACTGCCCAGGGTTCCTAATGTTAGATTTAAACATTAAAAATAAAATCCATGACAAAACATTTTTTCTCCAGTATTTAGTTTACTGCAGCCAATGAGAGAGACTAGAGGGAGCCACATTCAAGCCGAGAGGCTCTGAAGGAGCATCTGGCATCATGTTCTGACCTCTGAGTGGTCTGTTTCTGTGTCTGAGTGTGTGTCCTCAGTGTGACTTTCTCTCTTCTCTGACACAAACACAGAGCCAGAGATCGGCCAAGCAGCTAAACCTATTAGGAGACTCCTGAATGCAAATCTGCTGCTGCAGATATTTAATAAGAGACCTGCGCTGGCAAATCAGATTATCTCGCAATTGCCAGTGGATAATGTGTTAAAAGCTTTCCCACTTAAACGTCCCTCCATTCGGAATATTATTCACACTTTCAGGGGCCTGAACCACCTTAAATAAAACAGCATGGTAAAACCCAGATGGAGCTTGGTGACGACACAGCTGAACATACGATGACTTACAAAAAAGAAGCAGCAAAATTGTAGAATATTTATTGTGTGCCCGTGTCATTAATATTCATGTCAGCGATTACGCTTTGCTTGTTATTTAAAGCAGTACTAAATAACTGCAGCCGTGTCTCAGACGGCCAGTGCTGGACCCGGTGTTCTGTTGAAATATGTTACCTATTGAGATTCCTTCTGCACATGTGCTGTTCTACAGTCTTGACTTCAATAAACAGATTTATCGTTTATTTTTTGTTTCTATATTTTCCCATAAATACATTTTAACTATGTTATTTTTACTTTATTTGCATTGTCAGAGCAACAGGCAAATCTTTGGACACACCCAGAGGAGAAGGACCCAACAATGGCCGATAAGGACCCAGAGGGCTTTTATATAGAAAATATCAGAGAAGGATCATAAAAATATGATTAAATAACTAACAGGACACACTCACCATAAACAAGAATACTGTATAAACTTCTAATGACATCTTGTTATGAAATAAGTTGTTAATTTGTACTATGGCTGCATTTTTCATCAGGACAGCATAAATCATCAGAACACCACTTCCTGCTGCAACCTGAATTACTGAAGTTATTAAGTGTAATATAGGAGGACCAGAGACGTCCAGAGTGTCTGAAAATGAACATGTTTTTGAGTATCCATTTAAACAAATTTCAAAACTGTAGCTTAAAGTTTTAAAAGTTATTTTGTACTGATTTAAGACATATGTCAGAATTTGTTTTTTAGAAGTGAAACATGACGGACGTGGCAGGGTAATATTGACTAAAATATCTCTTATAATAGAGTTTAAATGGACAATATTCTATAATTATTCATGATTTTTAATATAAAAACCATCTTTAATGATGACACTTTTATTTTAAAACACATTTATTTTTGATCCTGATGTTTACTCAGTGTGTGCACCAGCACCCAGCATCAGGACATAACAGGATAGGTGACGGCTCACCACACTCTGGGTCTGCAGCACTCAGGGATATGACGATGAAACCGTTTGAACAATTATTCGGGAGATAAATGGCTGCTGCGTGAAAAGGTCAGCAACAAACGACAGCCAATTCCCCGCAGAGTGGAATCTGTGGAAAAATAATCGCCCCATGATTGAATTGAATCCTGGGACATTTGAGCCACAGTAATGAAATGGCTGTTGTTCTGACCCGACCCTTTCACCTCCTTCCCAATTTTTTTTACCAGATTACAGAGCATAAAGCAGGAATATGTTTAATATATGTGCATACTTTTGTTTTGTCAATGTAAATCCCAATTATCACAGCTGCTTCTGCATATTACATGACATGTACACCTGCAGGTCTCACAGGGCACCAGAGGGCCCATTTCTCTGAAACCTACACGGTTCATGTTGCTAATAAAACTTGCACACCTCACTGAACACCTTCCTCTGTCTGCATAAACCGATGGAGAAATATAAAGCCTCACAATTTCATCATTTTACTCCTTCTCACAGAAAATATACCTGTTTGGTAAGAATGATAAAAATCTCTGTTTGTAATGCTGATTTGGTGAAAGGTAGCAGAGACTTTAGGAAACAATGAGGCAGACACTCACATTCACTTCCTGATTGGTGCTTATCAGTCACTCTGTATCACTCCATGATTCATCATGTTTCTATCACATGTCCACAGCTAATCTGCAACTTCCAGGCAGAGATAACTTTTTAAAACATCAACAAAAACTATCAAAAGCATTATTTTAAAGTAACGTTATGTTTGTACCACAAGTTGACAATTATATGATCAGATCTTTAGTTTGGGAGGCGGTTCATCCCCTTTAAATCCCATCTCAGCTGTTGAGACCTTCACTCAGCTGTTACTTTAACTGCTGCCTTTTTCATTAAACAACTAACTGAAACATAAAACATAAAATAAAACATAAAAACACTAAGTCTCCAAAGCAAAGGCTGTGCAAATTGTTTGGTTGATTTGTTTCATGTGTTAACTTAAAGAAAGCATCAACTCTAAAAGTCCCATGTGGATGTCATAAAGCAGTACAAAATGACTTTTAAAGAGGTCATTTCAGGACTTTGTGGTTATTTCTTAAGTATTAACCAGTAATATGAAACATTTTATATCTAAAAAACGTCAGGAAACACTGATTAACAGACCTTTCAATCTGTCTATGTTAAAATTTGGGTGGTTCCGGCTCCTTCCGTCAGGCTGCTTCGTCAGGCTTCGTGAGCAGCTCGTTCATATTCATTGTTCGAATTTGCTGGACTCTGATTGGCTAACAAACTAGCCTTTGAGAGCAAGGTATACTGTTTCCTGCCCCGCTGTGCATGGCAACGTCTGGCGTTGTGTCTTCCTGTTTGCTACTTTATGCTAACAGCTTTTAGCTAGCAGCATGCTAGGTGTGGTTTCAACTGTGGGAGCTGCCGAAAATTAACGAACAAAGGAGTTGTGACGAAACAGATACAGGCTGTTCAGACTCGAGAGAACTCGGGTGTTAGCGCCACCTGCGTAGTTTGAGAGATAAAAACTGAAAGAGAAGTTGTTGACCTGTTTTCACACCAAGTATGAAGGTAAGAACACCTGTGGAGCTAAAATATTCAGCAGAAACCTCAGAAAAACCGTTTTTAATGGAAGGGCCTCTTTAAAGTTAAGACTGTAGAACGGCACATGTGCAGAAGGAATCGGTAGCACATCTCAACAGGTAGCATATTTCTACAGAACACCGTATTTCCATTTATGATGTCCTTCCTATGTTAAATGTATTTGAATTACTGCACCACCAAAGAGTGCTACACAAAATTTATTTATTACTTCTTATGAAACAAAGTACAGAAAAGATTCAGGCTGCTCGTAAAACGCAGCTGAAGACGAGTGAAATGAAGACTTGCAGTGAAGTAATGAGGATGTTTTCATTTTGTTTCAGAAGCACATTATTTCAGGTCACACGTTAGCTTTGATCTGAAGCATGTCTTCACCAACACGGACTCTGATTCACCTGCTGTTGACTGAAGTCAGCCTCACACACACACAAACAGTGCACACCCCCACCCTCTCCAACCAGAGGCATGCAGTGCTTGGTCTGTTGCCTCTGTTCATATGACTAATTAGACCAGCTTCACACTGCGCCTTTCCTTTTGATGCTGATCCCTGGTGCTAATGGCTGCTTCAGTCTCAGGACACAGTCAGGTTAGGTTCAAATACAGGACCTGTGTCTCTAACATACATGTAAAAGATAAACCAAGTGTCTTAGCCACCTTCTGTTGTCGCAAAATAAAACCAAAGTCTTGTATTTTTGGAAGGAGACTGAGCACACGGGGCTGAAAGTTCCACACACCTGCACGTAGCTGATGTTTTAAACATTAAATGTCTAATTACATGTATTTTAAAATGTCTTACAATTAACTCAGTCCTGTTTTTTTTTCTTGTTGGTAAATGTTGTGTCAGGTTTGTTTTTCTATCATTCTCACACAGACTTTATGAGGACGACACACACAGTATAAACAGATTTTTTTGGGAGTATTTTGTTGGTTTTGTTTGGATTTATTTGCGTTTTATAAAAAAATAATTAACAATATTTTCAAACTTGATGGGGCAAAAAGAAAAGAAAGGGACTTCAGCTGCTGCCCATTAAAATTAGCATTTTATTTCTTGTGTTTTGGATTTAATCATAGAATCTACTTCAATTAGATCATGAAACACTCACTAGAGCACTGATTAGGTGGAGAAGTCTTCTAGCAACCAAAAAATCCTGTAAAAAGTGCCACTAAAAGATCATTTTTAATTTTATCATTTCACTTTCATTTCATAATAATTTATCTTTTGTATGTCTGGTCACAGTTTTCACTGATTATATTTTTGAACATGTCAGCTATCTCCAATCACCAGATGTGGAAGGATTAAGTCCTCAGGGCCCAATTTAGGATTTTGACAAGTATTTTTTTTGTCAAATATCTGATCCAGAAACACAAAAAATCTCAATAGAACAATATAGTTTTAGTCATCTGGATGGTATGAACTTGGACTCCAGTATTGTAAAGAACTGTTGTGTAATTCTTGACATGTTCCTTTATCTCTCAGCTAAAACATGTTACCAGGACGACCTTCTTCTACCTGCAAAATGTTGCTAAAATTAGGAGCGTGCAGTAAAATTAGTTCACGCATTTATTAATTCCGGGTTTGATTCTGATGAAAAAAGAAAATAATTCTGAGCAAATGAGGGGAAACAGAGTAACTTCCAATGTATTTTTTCCATCTTGTAAGATGTTAACATTGTTACAGGTTTTGCTTTTATTCCATTTTCTTAACAGTCAATCAGAAAGAAGCTGCAGAGCCTTGTGTTTTTACTATATCTGTAACTTCCAGCATGTTGTTTGGATTACAGAGTTAAACCCAGAGGAACACACCACTGTAGCTGCAGAATCACATCTTTGACTTCTGGATAACACTACAAGTTTCCCTTGACCTCGCTCCCACCTTCACTCCTCCCTCCCCCTCCAGCTCTGTTTTGCCCAAACTTAGTGGGATTAGGTTGGGCTTTGGTGAAGGATAGGTCAAATGAAAAGAACTGGGAGGAGGAGAAGGATGTGATGGATCATTGGTGGACCGACGTGCCACTGTGAACTTATGAACCACAAAGTCTAAAGTAAATACTTGAAGTTTGAACTTATCGATTACGCTTCTTTTTTTACTTTGTCATCATCAGAAACTTGCTGATTGAAAATAAACTTACTAAAAATATTTTAAAAAGTTCTCAGACAACATTTATTAAACATCCCTAATGAATCATTCTGTTTGACTCTGATCTTAATTTTGGGGTGGGACTTCCTTCAAAATATCAAATGAATCTGTGTCCATGAGGTAATACGTCTCTAGTGACAAGTTACAGAAAGAATTGCACTGGACATAATTTCAATTTAAATCTTGAAGAACTTGATTACAACAGTTTTACACATCAAAAATTCAAATAAATTGTAACTAAATTGAAAATCATTCATGATCATTTTCTATTCACAGGTTAGTCACAAAGTTTGATTGAAATCTTATGAAATAAGTTGTCAATTCGTACTATGGTGGCATTTTTTTATCAGAGCAGCATAAATCACCAGAACACCGCTTCCTGCTGCGACCTGAATTACTGAAGTTATTTAGTCTATTGTAAAACCATCAGAGGCGCACAGAGTGTCTAATTTGAAGATGAACATGTTTGTTGGTGAGTATCCACTGGACTGAGAACATAAAGAGCTAAAATATACCAAAAAACAGGAGAGTGAAATGAGCTTGATGATGTGACACAAGTGAGCTATGGTCTGCAGGAAGCAAACATAAAAATAATTTACATTATAACTCTTCATGAATGTTTCAAGAGGAAACTCTCATGAATGTTGTTTACAGCTTGTAATATAATTTGAATAATTTTGACATTAAAATAAAGGTTTCGATATATGTTTTTATATCTGATTATTGATACATTACAGTTATTTTTTTTTTTTTTGACTTTGCAGATTACTGATGAACTTGTTTATTAATAAAGCTAATTTGCCAGAAACTCGAAAATAAACATGTCTGTAGTATTTTAAACGTATCTACTGTCTCTACTCAGCTGTTGGACATGAAGCTGGTCAAACAGGTGTTAAATGTTTAAATGGAAATGTTTGACTTCACACAGATTCTGAATAATTGAAGAGCTCTGTGGTTACAAAAAGTGGATTAATGCACATCTACACGCTTTCTGCAGTGTTTGCCAGAAAGAGAGTGCGACAGACGTTGACATTGAGAGGTTAATAACACGCTTGCCATGACACTTGAATCCTTTTTGCAACATAGCATAGACAAGCATGAGATTTTAGCAGCAGGGGTGTAGTGCTAAAAGCTAACAGGGGTTTTTAGAAACACAGTCCTCCACCATGTGCTCCAAACCCTTTTGTACATCTCTTTAAGGAGTGCTGTAATCATGTTGTGGTTCTGCAGACCGCATCGACCCCCTCAAACCCCTGGGAGGCTGTTCCTGAGATGTGCCAAGAGTCACATCTCTAAATAAGGCCTGACTGAGGGGGAGTCGTCCCTGCATGTTAGCCTGTGGACTTCACCTCTGTGTCCTTCTATTAGTTTGACCCCAACTTCAGAACTCCACACTTCAGCTCCACAGATTTTCACTCTGGTGAAGAGATGGAAGGTGATCTGCTCACACAAACCTTCACACCAAGTTTGACAGGTTAAGTTCACGGACAAGGTTACCTTAAAAACTTTTAAAATGTAGGAAACTTTCTTTAAAATATGTCACGTCATTGTGTATCGAGGATGTTTAACTCTACATATGATAGTTTGCATCCATATGAGATCCAAAAGACAAAAAGGAAATTTAAAGAAAATATGCATAAGGCCCCAAATTTATACACTCAAGAATTGGCCGAGTCAAAGAAGCTGCTGGCTGATTTAATTCTTCCTCTGGTTAAATACAAGGAACAATAACAATTTAACTTTAGTTTAGTTTGTTAAATTTGGTTCTTTTTTGTCTCAATGAAACCAAACAAGAATCTTTATTAAACTCAACCATCTGCAGACATATAAATTGCTGTTCCAATAAATAAATGTACTGTAAAATTTGACATATTGTGGCAATATGAACAGCATGCACATGCATAGTTTTATGTTATTACAAAAAAATATTTTGTCATAAAAATTGTGTAATAAAATTTGATCAATGTGTGAAAAGTATTTAACCAAAATGCCAAAGAATAGATGTGCATTTAAAATAATTTGGAATTCAATTTTTTATCTTGGAGGGTGCTAACAGCAGCCTCAGAGGAGGAGCTGCATGATGTGCAACGTTTTTTGCAGAAATATATTCCCCTAAAGTCCTCATCAACCCAACAACTCATGAACACCGTCTCTCAACCGCTCCATACATCCTAGATTTACTCTGTTTTCTGGGTTTAATTACAAAATGTATTTTTAACACTTAGAAAAACTAATTATGTTGGTCTCAGGTCACAAATGGTTTACTGTGATCATGTATGAATTTCTCATCAGGGCTAGTATTTGCATACCAAATATATTGTTCAAACCTGATGAGTCCAGAGCAGCACTCAGAAACTGAGATGAATCAATACCCAAATACTTTGTCTTCAGTAATGACATTATCATGAAAAAATTACAAGAATACGCTCTATAACATTTTGTAAATATTAAACTCCTGTAAAAACTGAGAATATCAGAACTAGATTGGAAAAAACACAAAATAGTCCAAAATAGAAAACTAAACTAGAATCCAAAGGAATTCACAAGGTTTTTCCTTTTCCCTTTATAAACTGAATTTAATTGGCTAATAACACTTGGCATGGATTAGTGAGTGGAACACAGAAATAACCAATAAGCTATAATCTTGCATCTAACTGACCTGTTTGTTTCACCTTCTGAACTGACTGAATTCTGTTCGAACTGGGATTAACATCACTGCACAAATAAGTGTGAGGCAACTGGAGGTTTGCCAAACTGCTTCAAGAAAAGACCTATTGTTGTTCGTGTGTTATTATTGCCTGGAATTATCTGTGCTTAGTTACAGCAGCATGCACACACACAGTTACACGAATGGGCACGTGCACAAAGACACGTACTGATTTCCAGCACTTCTGTTTTATTTGCACTTTCTATGCAGTTAATTTGTTAATAATTTACACACGTGTTCTTGTCTCTTGAGGGGTTATCATACAGTATATAAAGTGTCATACAGAATGATCACCTCTTCTTTTGTGTTTCAGTCAATATTATTGATCCACCAGCCTTTAATCCTCATGTCTATCCATTCCAGGCACGTACGTTATTGTTAAATTCCCCAAGTGTTGACGATGTGAAGACACCCTGTTCCCTCACCTCCCACAGCTGATACGTCAGACTTTACAGTTCTTATTCAGGATGTGATCCGCTTCCAGTATTTGACCCTATTAAAATGGCCGCTGCATGTTAGAGTTCAAGAAGAGGATTATGGCTTTTTGCCAGAGACCCATTTGAACCTTAAATGGTGCCACAGTGGTGATTAGGACATATTATGAAGGTGATGTGGCTTAGACATAAAAGGAAGAGAAGAGAGGTTTCATGAGTCAGCAATTGTTAATTTGAGCTTCTGTAATGTCTTTTTGTGTAAATCCCTTTTTATTAAAATGCCACAAGCTTTAGCAGTAAACCTTTTTACTGTTTGGTGACTGGTGTTGAGTCTGCATAGGAAATCAGGGTTTTTTTTTATGTGAACTAACAGTGTCATTCCCCTTTCAGTTGTTTTAAAATACATTTTTATGGGAAAAAATATTTTGTGCATCAAAACATAGAAAGGAATCTCAACTTTAACAATTGTACTTTGTCTTTAACGTAAGTTTTGGTTTCAGATCGGTTATCTGTTTGAACATCTGTTGATTTTTCATAGAATATTGTAAATACTGTAAAACTGATCACAGTTCAAAAAGATCCAAAGACTGAACCCTGTGGGACTCCACAACCAATTCTGGCACGACAGTTATTACCATCTGGGAGGGTGAGGGGTGGGGCTAAGAGGTGAGAGCAGCCCTTTACTGATACCTAGCCACAGCTTGGAAGGATAATTTAAACCCCCTTTAACTCCCCTGCTCCCATGCCAGACCTCACCAAACTCAATGACCAGTGCTGATAATGAATAAATAGTTTTTAGTAGTTTATCTACAATCAGACTTGTATTGTTGTTAATGCTGAATGTAACTTCATGTTTTTATCAGAAGAATGCATCTTTGTTTTCTGCATTTATTCATACATGTAAAAACTACAAGTAAAGAAATCTTGAACAGTGACATTAAAGGTCCTATATCACCCCCGTTTTGAAGTATTTTACTTTCTAAAAATGTCTTATTGAAAATGTGCGTTTAGCTGCGAGAGTTACAGGAATGTATTCACTATTTTATTCAGGCATCTCGACGGGCATTTTACTTCCTGGTCAGAGAATAACTTGAGAATATAAGTTAAATTCCAGGACAAACGAAGACTATATAACACTAACAGTAACATTTTATCATATATTTGTCTATCCCAGATGTTGAAAGATGTAAATTAACATGATACAGGACCTTTAAGATACAAAAAGCTCTATCAATACTGCAACAAGAAACACCCAAATAACAAATATTGCAAGTTGTGACTGAACTGTTCTCATTCATTTTCTAATTTAATAAACTTCTATACCACAGACATGTTGGCATGTTACGTTACAGTTATTACCAACCATATTACTGCAGTGTGGTCAGATACTCTGACACTAATCAGTGAAAAATGGCTTGATCAGGACTCTAATCTGATTCTTCAATACATCGCTAGTTACGTTTAAAGCTTGTTTGATTTATATCACATCTTTCAGACAGTTATTTTAATCTGTAAAAGAACAGCTGTAAACTCATTAGATCTGTCATCGTATGGCTGCTGAATATTGTTTCGTCTTCAGGCTAATTATTCCCCAAACAACCAGATGTGCTAAAATTGTGCTCATGATTAAATAATATGTCTCTTCTTTGAAGTAAAAATATAATATAAAACATGTCAAAAATAATATATAGAAGAATTAAATGTTGTTAGCAGAGACTATTTGATTTTTTTCTTGTTGTCACATTTATGTGAATAATTAGGATTCTTTGGGAGTTGAAAAGGGTGTTTACAGACGGAGGAGCAGAGATTCAATAACTGAGTGTTGAGGTGGAGCTAAGGGTAAGCTGATGGGGGGGTGGCCTCTTCCTCGTGCCTCCAGTCAAGCAGAAAATCTCAGCAAATTAGTTACTGCGACGACGGCTGGTCGGGGAGCTTTCATCCAGCGCGGCAGGGGAGCCGCCATGGGATCAGGAGAGGAAACATTGCCCCAACAACATCTTCCCTCACCCTTTCTCAACACTGCACCCCCCCCTGCTTTCATTCCTCCCCCCATTCAGTCACTGTCCAGCCATCCATAACTGTTTCCTGGCAGAGAGAAGAAGCAGAGGGCTCATCGGTCCGTTTGGCTGTTAAATGCTCCTCTAGCATTAGCACCCCTGAAAGGGTGTCACATAAACATCAAGCAGCTGCTAAGAACTTCAGCAGTCCCAGAAGACTCCTCTCAGATCTCTCTGTGTGCACTCAGTTTCAAGTGTTTCAGGTCCTCCAAAGTAAAAAACAAAAATACAGCATCATGTACAACAGTAACCTGCAGTAAATCCCGTCTTCAAATATTGTTAAATCAACTCCACGGGCTCCACTGTACCACCTTCAGCTGGTGACCTGTCCAGGATGTAACCCTGCCTCTCGCCCAATGATCACTGGAGATAAGCTCCATGTCTAATATTGTGTTTTTAGCTAAATCATTTAATTGAACAGTTAGTATAAGACAAAAATAATCTTTAAGGTGTTTTTTTCATGCATCAGCATGGTGACAGTCACACTCTGTACACACTGTAAAGTACGCTCATGACACACTATGTTTGCAGGCCTCTGGAGAAACACAGTAACTTCTTGCGTGTATGCTGCTGCTAAAGTCTTGCAGAAACACCACAAGCAAAGCTTTATCACCTAATTGCACATGCATCACATGCACATGCACGTGTACACATGTAAGGAAATCATTTCTGATCACACTAAACTTTTACACATTCATGCAGTCAGCAACCGCAGAAAATAAAAGAATACTGCGTCAGTAACATCTGTCTGAGCTGAGAAATGAAACTCAACCAACACAAAAAATCAAGTTTTTACCTGTTTGATTGATTTCTTAAGATTCACAGTAGCTGATATTTCATATGGCTCATATCGGCCAACGAAATGAAACATATGTATTCTCTGTATATTTTGAGCTGGTTGAATTATTCTTATCGCCATCGCTTTAAAACAGCAATAAAAAACTATCAATAAAAATAAAACTTTTTCAATCAAACTGATTTTTATTTGTGATTGGAACATTTTTACTAATTTCCAGACATTACGTGTTAATGATTCTGTTGTTACTTTGCTCTGCACTGATCAGAACAAGGAGCTGTAGAAGGATGGAGTGATGAAAGAATGATGTGGCAGCCAACTTCTGTTTCTCAGTGACCTTTGACCCCTGCCTTGCTTCCCAGTTTGTAACTGCTTGACAGCAGCGGTCTATCTGGCAACTAGAATGATGATGAACGACAGACTTTCTTGTACACACGGTATAATAAATGTTTTTTGCTCTTAGATGCAACAAATTCAGGACAGATTTATGCAAATGTTGACATGCAGATATAAACATACTTTTGGCCTCCAGTGTTTCAAAGTTTTAGGAGTAGAGGGGTCAGGTCTGAGGGTGAGTGTGAGTGCTTGGGGATTAGTCCGCAGACAGCCTGTTCAGGTCTCCTGCTGTGACCTGCTGACCTTGTAGAAACCTGGACTCAGCACAAGAGCAGATATTTCCAACAATTTCTTCAATTATTCAGTCTGATTTGTTTTTATTTTTCTTCTGATTCTAATAATGACATGATTTGATGTGTTTTGTGACGATTTTGATGAAAATGGCAATGAAATGACACCTGATGTGGGGCAGAAGGCTGAAGAGAGTGAGGGCTGCAAATCCAAAGATTTAATTTGCTTTCATAATGTTAGAGAATAAAACTGGTTTTAGAATCAGAGAATCCTCGTGTGTTCCACCTGAATGGCACCAAAAAGTTCTGCTGACTGTTAACAGTCAGTGTTTTCTGTCAGTTCTGTCAGATAAACTATCTCAGAGATCATAACAGCAGCCATTAGTGAGCCACGATTAGAAAACGTTTTAAATTAGCAAACAAGTGAACATGACACCTCATCTTTTCTTTATCTGGACCTCTCTGGTCCTCACATTGACCCCCACCTTCAGTCTATCTTGTCTCCTGTTTAAGACTGTAAGCCAGTGCAGAAACATCAACTAAAAATCAACTTTTTGTTAGTTCTGCAAAACATAAACCTAAAAATTGTATTTTATCTTTTGGGGGGAGGATCAGGTTTTATATTTATTTTCTTGTTTTTCACATCTAAATTGATAATTTACTGTATCCTGCTTCTCATTACTCACTCTGCCCTTGAACTGAAACAGACAACGCAGTACTTCAGTGTCAATTCCAATCTATTAGGAACATTTTTTGTAAATAAGCTTTTTATTGTTTCAGTCTTGCATCCACATAGATAAGGCACTTTAGGAGACTCTAAACCTTTTTTCTCCTTTTTTAAAAAATGGGTTTAAAGTGTAAAAAAATTTAAAAAGTTCATCCTTGTATTTTCACATAAACAGCCTCTTTAAAACCGTTTGGAATTTCTAAACAAGCCTGTGACATTAAGCATGTCAACACCAGGTTACTGATCAATTGCAGTTCTTTATTTTAGGTTTAAATGCTACTTGTAATCTCAGTGGTACAAAGTTATTACACACTAACATCTGGAATGTAATTAATGTGAAACTATTCACTGATGGACAATCTAGTTTTTTGTATTAGATTGAAATCTTTTTAAAAATGTCTAAAACATTGATTTGAGGTTCTGTCATTCATATATCTTCTCTGAACACTATAAGCTTGTTTATTTTGGCCTTTGCCCCCCAGAGCAGAAACAGTTAGATCACAGCTGACAGTTTGGGGTTTTTAAAAAAATGTTCAAGAAATCACACAATTTGCGAGAGCCGTCTGATCTAAACAGCCAAAACATATAACTCAGTTTTGTGATGTACTGGATTAAAATTGTGTTATTTAAAATACTCGAACAACCACGTCAGGACCAGCAGCAGCCCAGTCTGGATCTGGTGGTCTGCTGAAGGACTCGGCTCCTCTGCTTGTCTTATCAGAGCGTGTTCTGAGTGGTATGTAACGCTAACAGTGACAGCCTGCTGTCGTCTCACCCTTTCCCAGGGAGGAGGGGCAAAAGGGCAGGTCTGGACCCGTGTGTGTGTGTCTATGTGTAAGTGTGTGTGTGTGTTTATGACTGGGAGAGTGAAAGTGTTTGCTGAGATGAGAAAGTTGTGTTTCTGACTCACTTCATGCTAATTTATTTTATTTGTATATTTTTGATTGTTTTCATATATAACTGTGTCTGGACCTGTGACTCTTTGAATGTGTGTGTGTGTGTGTGTGTGTGTGTGTGTGTGTGTGTGTGTGTGTGTGTGTGTGTGTGTGTGTGTGTGTGTGTGTGGGTTTGTATTTCTGACCTCCTGAGGACCCCTTTCCTGACTTTTACTATCTTTCTGGGGTCCGAGGGTTCTTATGGGGACCGAAGCCTGGTCCCCATGAGTGGGACTCCCCTTTTTAGGGTTAGGGGTTAGGTTTATAGGTATGGTGTGAATAGAGTTTTAGTTAGTCTTAGGGTTAGTTATAGATCAGTAATGGTTAAGGTTAGTAAAAGGGTTTGGGTTAGGTATAAATCTAGTTACTAAAATCAATGGAAGTCAATGGACGGTCCCCATAAGGATACCAAAACACACTTGTGTGTGTGTGTGTGTGTGTGTGTGTGTGGGTGTGTGTGTGTGTGTGGGTGTGTGTGTGTGTGTGTGTGTGTGTGTGTGTGTGTGTGTGTGGGTTTGTATTTCTGACCTCCTGAGGACCCGTTTCCTTACTTTTACTATCTTTCTGGGGTCCGAGGGTTCTTATGGGGACCGAAGCCTGGTCCCCATGAGGGGGACTCCCCTTTTTAGGGTTAGGGGTTAGGTTTATAGGTATGGTGTGAATAGAGTTTTAGTAAGTCTTAGGGTTAGTTATAGATCAGTAATGGTTAAGGTTAGTAAAAGGGTTTGGGTTAGGTATAAATCTAGTTACTAAAATCAATGGAAGTCAATGGACGGTCCCCATAAGGATACCAAAACACACTTGTGTGTGTGTGTGTGTGTGTGTGTATTTTAAGAGAAAGTTGCACAGATCTGCTTCATTCTGGGATTACTGGGATAGTGTTGACAGTGCTGTGCTCCTTCCATATTTGTACATGGTTGGTGTGTTAAGATGCAGCCGAGGAGCTGAGAGATAAGGAGGAAAGCCTGGATCGTGTGTGTGTGTGTGTGTGTGTGTGTGTGTGTGTGTGTGTGTGTAGTTCCCTGTGCACCTGTGTGTATTCATAAAGGAAATGTGGGTATGTATAATTCTTTTAGAGAATAGTGTTTCACTTATTTTGAGTTTACTGTACGACGACCTTAAAATCAGAGCACTTCTCGGTGAAGCACATAAATACTCTTTAGCATGTTTCACTCCGTGTTTTCAGCCAACAAGGTGAAGTGACGGCTTTTCTATGGTGCACTGTCAGACCTGATCTTATTAAAGAACAAGTTAACCCAAACTGACATTTCTGAGTTCTAAAAAGTTGAAGAGAACCAATCAGAACATGCATCCACTAAAATATTTAATTTCTTCTTAAAAAAGTTCAAGAAACGTGTTGAGTTGTCAACATGTTTCGTATAAAATTATTTGTGTTAATGTTGAGAAAAAGAAGCAATAATAAACCATCCAAACTATCAAACCATCCTTTTCACATCAACCTCTCTTGACTCATCTCAGACATAAAATGATCAACTGTATTTTTTCCAGTTAGAATGTAGAATATTGAATCTTATAAAACCTAATAAGATGCATCTATTACAGTAAACACCTGCGTATCAACAATATAAAATCAACTTAATTTCTAAAAATACAACTCACTTTAATTTTTGTCTTTGTTTATGAGAAATTAACCCAGAACTGGGAGCAGAAACTTACTGTTTAATTGTTGTTATTTTGTCACATTTCAGAACTCTGGTCTAATGCACAATGGCTGTTGTCACATAGGTTAAATGTCAGGCAGTTCCAGACTTTCAGTTAAAAGCTACACAGTAAAATTTTGTACCAATAAGTGCTCGTAAGAAAGATAGAAAGAAGGAAAGACACAAGAGGATCTCAAATGGGGGAGATCATATCTGCTTAACCTATTTACTGATCGGACTCCACTTCCCAAAGCTTAACTCTATCTTTTTAAAGCTTCTCAGACTGATAAGCCTTAACTTGTTCTTCCCCAGGATGAATGATGGTGTTGCCATAGAAACCTTTAGACCCCCCCCCCTTCATCTACAGCTCCAGACGCACTTCCTCTTTTGGTCCAGTGATGTCACTGAAGGCTTGGAGACAGACTGCGAGACACAATCATGTGAACACACACTTATCTGGATTTTGGGAGACATGCAGGACATGGGTGATTGTAAAGAGAGGTGGGTGACTTTGGTTGGTGGTGGGGGGCTGATAAGAGAGTTCAGGGATGCTGAGTGGGGGAAAAGAAGATGACAATTATATCTCAACAAGAATTTCTTCTCAAAATGTGTTGTTGGGTTTCAAATTACACCAAAAAGTCAGAAAATGACCAGAATTCAGGAGCTAGTAGAACTGCTCAGCTGCTGAAACCATTTTTTGACTAAAATACCCAAAAAAAATCCTCGGCATGTTAACAGTGACAATTCTATGTGTAAAAATGTTTAAAATGAATCAGTGTTTACATGATGGTCTGTTTAGAATGAGGATATTGTTTATCATCTGGTCATGAGTCCCAGCTGTTGCTTACATGAATGTAACACGTTGATAAGGGTTTTGTTATTATATAAAGCAGTCCGTTATTCATCCTAATGAACTTAGATATCATAACAGGGTGTGCAGGGGTTTCCTGAGGTCATCCAAATTAGTTCTGCACATGCTCATAATTATGAAACAGTTCCTGGATGAAACAGTCTGCGCTGTGTGAGGATGAGGCTCACACAATAATGCAGATTACTGCACGATCAAGGAATTATAAGTTTTAAGGATTGCAAACAAACAAGTAAAAATAAATAAAGGAAGTGATGAAACCCAAAGTAATTGAAAAGGAAAGAAAACTTGTGGAAAACCAGAGGAGCTGATCCTTGTTCTTGCTGTGAATTACAGAAGCAGTTGTTGTTTCCTCCTGCAGAATCACGACTCCTAAAATGCTAATTATTATTAACATTTGATCATGATCCACAGAGTTGAGTTATCAGCCTTTCTGGAGGTGATAAAACTGTGTAACGCCTGTGAACAGCAGTTTCTGTAACAAACCTGCTGGATGAAATCTGCTGTTTATCTCTCTGATAGGCCAGACTCCAGGAAACAAGTGTTGAGAACAGCCTCTTCGTCTGTCAGCTTACACACTGATGGATGCACATGCACACATACTGTAAATGTAGAAATGATAGAGAGATGCTGCATGTGATGATGAATAAGGATACTATGCATGGTGTAATAAGAAGTTAGATCAGAGCAACATATTTTATTGCAACAGTTTAGTAACATTCCTCCTTATGGACAGTCCAAGTGATTCCTCTGTATCTAATCTTTGCATAACTTGTAGAACGTGTTTAAAGTGTATTGATCAGAATGTCTTTGTGTTGGTGGTGATACTTTTTGTACAGAATCTGAAAAGTCTAAAAGAACTTAAAAGGTTTATAAATAGTAAATGAAAACTATTTATTTATTTATTTATTTATTTATTTATTTATTTATTTATTTATTTATTTATTTATTTATTTATTTATTTATTTATTTATTTATTTATTATATTCTGGTGGGAATTGAATTTGAAATTGAGTTCAGTTTAAGGATTCTATTTGAATATATTTGGTTGTTATGAGGATGCCAGTGAGACGCCATGCTTATCAGTGTAGTGCCTTGTATCTGCTAAAGGGAGAACATTGAGGAAGTCACAGATGTACCACCGGGTCTTATCGTTTATTGGCTGGCTCCTCAGTCAAACTTATCTTTATTGGCTGGCTTCTCCTGAGGACAGCCTGTAAGCCGGGACTGGAGGGAGGTGAACTCTGCCAACAGGACTGGGACGGACACAGATAGCTCGATTTAAAGTGTGGGAAAAATCGACCCGGTTTCCACTTTCAGGACAAAAAGACAGATGAACACAGTCCCCACAGCTTTTCTTCACTTTCACTCCTAATTCATCATCCACTGCTGATTTGACCTCTCAAGTCACTTGACTCACCGTATTTTGAGAATGCTGTAACAGCAATCTGTCATTTTGTCTACAGACACTTGTTACCCACTAATTATTAAGGAAAAACAAAGTAACTGAAGTATTTATTATGAAAAAACATTTTTAGTAAGAAAACAATCTGTTTTTGTGACCCATATAAAAGAGGATTTCTAATAATCACCAGTTTCCAGACTTTATCAAGGAGATGTCAAATAATTATAACAGTTTTTTCCCCTATGAGTTTATTAATAAAGAAGAAACGTTATCCTGCTTTTCCTTTTTTGGAATATCATGATAAAACATTCTAACACCAGAGCAGTAACAGTTGTTCACTCTGCAAAAAAGGCACAATGTTAAATAGAATAAATTGTTTTCTCCACAATGGGGGTAAAAAGCTGTAAAGTCATTTATCTTTTCTTAACTTAAAAAGATAAATATGTAGGTCATGAAATCAGATTTTGGGGGAAAGTCCTTTCATATAACAAAGGATGTTGGAGTTAAGTGGTGCAAATGTCTAACAAATTGATTATTAGTCAAATTAGCAGTGTAAAATGGTCATTTGTGGGTAGATGGTGGTGTTGGTGGGGGTGTTCCTGATCCAGATTGACTCTGTTTTTGCTGAAAATACATATAAAATAAATGATTTGACAAAAATAATCAAAAATACAATATTATTTGCATTTTTTTACACATTATATTTATTATTTTCATTTAAATGTGTCTCTGGCTGGGGGTCATGTGATGGCAAAGGAATATGTTGCACACTTGATAATCTGACAAACATTTGATAAGAACATTTTTCAATGTGCTTCCTTTTTTTCTTTTGGCCACCAATAGGAAGCAAACACCAGACGTTGGCACATGAAGACAGAGGAGACGTGTTTGAGCCAACACAGATAAAGTGTCAGTCCTGTTCTGTCTCACACACATACACTTCCCTCCACCCTAACAGCACCCCCAGCGAAGCCCCCTGTTCTCCAGTCGCTAATGACGGACAGCTGAAGGCACACTCCCGGGGCACCAATCAAATTTGCAGGCCTGTAATTGGATTACAGCGGGCAGGGGGGAGGGCTTTTATCTCCCTCTCTCTCTCTCTCTCTCTCTCTCTCTCTCTCTCTCGCTCTCTGTCTTGTTTGTGCTCTCGTCTCCTGCTGAATGATGGACAAAAGAGCAGCCTGTCAACGTCAACTCCAGTCTGACGGAGCATGTGTGTGTCTTTGTGTGTGTGTGCTGATTATTTAAAGGTTTGGAGCTTGTCATGATGGCTGCTGAGTGCACTGACTTTGTGAGTGTTTTGAGTTTGTGTGTGTATAATGTGTAGATCTTTTGTAAACACAGTTGTGTGTGTGTTTGTTTGAGGCAGGCAAAGAGCTAAACATCACTTAGCTCATTGCCTCGTCTCTGTTGCCTTTTCACCAGGGCTCAACACCAGGATGACACAAAGGCTGCTGTCCTCCAGCCAAGACGACTCGAGATGCTGCTGAAGATGCTGTTTCTATCAATACAGGAAGCAGGCAGGCCTTTTGAAGTCATTTTAATTATTTTTTTACAAAAATGTTGCACAAAGACAGTTAAGAGTGAGACATCCGACAGAGAGCGGGACTAATTATTGCAAAAGAATCACTGAAAGTAGAGTATTTATTATTATGAGTTAGGCTCTAATTTAAAGAGGCTAGATTATAAAAAATGCTAAAATTATAAACTCTAAAGTCATTTATGTTTAAACTTTGAACATAAATTTGGCTTCATCAATTTTGAGTGAAAAAAAACAAGTATTTATTGTTGGTGTGATTTGGCTATGTAAGAAAGACGTATTTTAAATATTTAATTGGGATTAATTATAAGTTCAATTCAAACTAATTTTCATATCTTTCCAAAATCTCCACCACTTGACACAGACGTAGTATCCGAGTCATGACTTCAAAGTTCAGATTCATTTTATTGATTAATTAATTAATGTCAGCGTGTCATTAGGATTAATAGACACAGCAGATGCTGAGATGTCACCCTGCTCATCACCTGGCGTGCTGTCAGCGTCTTTGGCTCTGGAGAAGCTCTGGATGGGAAGGTTTGGGAGAAGCGCACTCCTATCAGCGCTTTCACACTAACTCCTGTCACCTTCCTCAGCTGACACCTGAGAAGCAGCCAGAGCCGAGAGCGTCATGGTGTGAAACAGACCCACTAACTCGTATCGCTGGCTGATTAAAGAACACAGAGGTACTATAGATCCAAAAATATGCTGAAAATAGGGAAACATTCCGTCATTACTCTGGAATTACTGCTGATGTTTTCAACTGACTTGTTGGAGCTTTTACTTTGAAAGTGATGAGAACACTGGCGCTAAAATCAGCCTCATGTCCTCAGCTGAGGCCTCTTGAACATATAATGAGGGATGAGAGGGTGATTAGCCTTTTACTATTGACAACATAAGCTGTTGCTTTATACTACTGACAGAGTTTGTACTAAACTGTTATTTTATGTTCTTGTTTGTATCATTAGACTTTGGCTAGTTTAAACTCATTATATTAATGTATAAGTTATAATACAGGACTTGTGTATGCATTCTGGTGTGTTTTTTGGTTTGTTTGTGTGAATGGGAGACTACGGTAAGACATCTGGATGCTGCTGAGAACTTCCACAACCAACTGGAGCAGGGTGGCTGTCCTTCAGCCGCACCATCTCTGAAAAACACTCAAGACAAGTTAATCCTTCGAGCTAAGTTTTATCTGAATCTGCACACTGAGACTCCTCCACTCCCTCCATTTCTATTTCTGCCTCTCGCTCATACCTACTTTCCACCTCCATCCCTCCCGTCTGTGATCGATCATGTACTCTTAAACTTGTTCAGCCCTCCATTTGTTTTTAGCACCGATTACAAACGCTTTCGTTACACAGACTGTCTGCATCCACTTCTTACAGCAATATGGTGCAAACTCTGGGTTGGCTTTTAGCTGTTTCACTGATACATTACATTAGTTTTGGGACTAAATTTTTTGTTTTAGATTTTTCAGTCACTTTCATGGCCTCACGTGGATAAAATAAAACACTTTGGCTGCAGACTGCTTCTACAAACAACTGTGAAAGAATTGGTTCTCCCTCAGAAGCTCATTGAGTTCCAGTCCAATAAGTCAATTTATGACAAGTCCTTACAACTAAATATTCTACTTACTGTTAGTAGTATCATAATAATGGACAAGTAAATGGGAGCTTAGCCATAAAGTGGTGGGCCCTGTTACTTTCATGTTGTGACGCACCAGTGCAAACCATGACACCATGCAGTCATGCTGTTTATATCATACAAGCAGTGGCGGCCGGCCAATAGAGGGCGCTAGGGCGCCGCCCCACCACTTGCCACTCTCCACAAAAAAAAAAAATGCTAATAAAATACTTCAAAATATACGGGTATATTTTTCTGATATAAATAGGATATATATTACATAGTTTGTGTGTTTAAAGTTATTTTATTCATCCGTGCTGTCTATGGTCAGAGCCTACGGTTATTGGTCACGTGTTTCCTCCTCAGGGCGCAGAAATCTTTCCTCACAGACTCGCGCTTTAAGTTGGACATGCGCAGTTGTGTCTCTTCAATACAAACAGATAGAAGCTTCTCAGGCGCGGCCAGCCTGCGCCCAAAGCTGAGTGCAGCTGGATTTACACGTCACTGCCCTCACGTCGTGATGTCACTGTCACAGTCGGTCACAAGGCGCGGCGGAGTGATTTCGAGTTTGTGCGGGAGATGGAGACGAACAAAGGAGAACGAAGCAAAATGGAGACGGAGAAATTAAACAATTCTGTGAAGTCGCTTAAAAAGTTTTCATTTGAGAGGAGAACATTTCAAGAGAAGCTTGAGGTGAAGCAGCTTGGACCTGATCAGCCGGACATCACCATTCGCCAGCAGTCCAAAGACAGAGGACGTGAGTATACTCGATCTTTTTCAAAGACCTGGTTCGAGAAAAAGGCTTGGCTAACTGGATGTAATGAAGCTAATGCTTTATTCTGCTTTTTCAAATGGCAGGATCAGACCCAGCTTGGATTCAGACAGGTATGACTGATTTAAAGCACTTTTTAGAAAAAGCAAAGAAGCATGAACAAACTGGGATCCACATGCAAAATGCTATGCGGTTAGCCATGCTTGGGAAAACGAATTTGGGAAAAGCTATTTTTTTATGATTATTTTGTGAGCTATAGCCCCCCCCTGGATAAAATGACACCAGCCGCCACTGCATACAAGGATATTCTATTTACATGCTTCTGGATGTCTTTTGTGATAAATGTGCTACTTAGTAGGTAATATATAAAATATATCACTCCCAGACCTTTTAATGATATATTGCACACTTTCCATTAATGCATACTTTTTGTGGATGTTTGCTGGCCTTTTCCAGATGACAGTATGTGTCAGAGGGTTGATGGTGGTGAAGGGATGGTTGGGCCTGTTCTTCTGCAGCGCTGTCTGTCACTGAAAACCTGCAGGGATGCAGAGCTCAGCCTTAAATGCTCTCACACTGAACTGGATGTCTGAGGATTAGAGTGTGTGCTGAGAGGTAGATCTGTTTTGTTTCTCTGATTGTTAAGTAGTTTGGAGCAGCGTACTTAACTGCATGTTTGGAAAAAAAAAAAGTGCCCTTCATGATATCCGTAAGTGAATGTGAGCCTATTTGTCAAAGTGCATATAGTGTGATTTCACAGGAGGGGGTGCCTGAATAAGTACCTGTGGAAAGAGCTGGTAATAAATACAATGAGACTTATGTGTGTGTGTAAAGACATGCAGTACCAGGCGGTGAAATACTCATCTATATACAGAACAAGTTGGGAGGATCAAGACTAAAATGTATCTGCAAAGAAACAAACAATAAATAAACTTTCACTAAACTTCAGTTACATTTTATAATATACTGCTGTTGCCTTTTTATCACCTGTGTTTTGAAAATGATCTTAAAATGTCTCCAATCAAATCAGTCTTTAAAACAGATTCAAAAATAGTACAGCTTGTGTAAGAAGAACTTACATTTTTGAATATTTTTGTTCGAAACATTTCCTGCACCCACCAGCGTGGCCGTCTTCTCTCCAGGTCCTCAAAAGCAGCAACTACAGCTGGTAGATCTTTTTCATTCTGCAACTGCAGCTGTCATAAGTTGGTCATCAGTAGAAGGTTCCAACACATCTGCAGCCAGAGTCCATCAGAAAATCACCTGATATTGTCAATGTTTCATTAAGTTACTCATGCTGCAGCTGTAACAACTACCTGTCGTAGGAAACACGGCCCATTGTTCATACCGGTCATTGTGACTGAAGCTTTACTCTGCAGGTTTGTATTTATTATTATTGCTGGAGTTAACACTAACTCTGCTTCTTTAGAAAAGACGAGTAATTTGTATGTGTCTCTTTCCTGTCCACTCAGACCCCACTGGGTCGAGGCAGAAGACCACTCATCCTGGTTCTGGTACTGCTGTTAATAAGGAGTCGTTCTGTTCCACTGTCACCAAATCTACTCACTCAGAAGAGGGGGAGTGTGCTGAAATGAAGATTCAATGCATTGTGGCATTTTTTAATATACTGAATCCGATGAGACGTTACAATTGGACTGAACTGTTTGTATATAACTGGCTTTGAGTCTAGACCAGTTTATGTGAATTAGAAAGTACTTTTGAGGACTTTTCTTATAAATTCACACTTTATAAATAAATTAATATGAAATTGAACTGAATTGAATTAAACTGTCACTCTAATTTAATGATTAGAAAACAACAACAACATAAACACCTAACTAAAGAAAATATGACATCACTAATCAACCAATGCGTGCAATAATCTGCTGAAATAATATGAGCTAATTTCTCCCGTTCCTGTCTGCACAGCTGTATGAGCATGGCTCCAGTGTTCGCTCCATCCCTTCCCCTTGGGGCTCAGTACTGGAGATCATCGACCCATTCAAAGCATTTACTGAGTCAAGGTGCAAAGTGGGCTCCCATTCTCACCCAAATCCTCCCAAAGCTCCCTTCCTTTGCCTGGCCAGGCCTTTGGAGAGACAGGCCAGTCTCTACAGGTGCAGCTTGGGAAGGATGACAGCCTCCCTTCAGCGAAGCTTAGCTCCTCTTGTGTGGTTTTGAAGCTCTCAGCCAGTGGATTCCCTCAGGCTGTAGCTGCAGATACACCCTTAACAACACAGGCACTGTTGTGTTGTCAGCCACACCATTTTAGATCCATGGAGATGAATACCAAAATTGGGACGTACAACAATCTGTGCCACAGGTACAACAGACGTGTTTATGCTCTTTGAAGTGAGAGGATCATCTGATGCCAGCGGCCATCTGTGAGAGTCTTTTCCTTCAGTCTGTTAACACCCCACCAACATGCATTTGCTCATGAGGAGGTGCGAACACAGAGGTATAACCTGTGCGATCAAAGGGAAAATGACTGCCTAAGTCTCGGCTTGTCAATGACCTCAGTGAATAGAAGCATTATTACTGTCTTATGCACGTCCTGTTACAGTGTAAAGGCTTCCTTACAATACACTCAAGGTCTTTGTCTAAAATAAATCACCACCTAAAGATAATAATTAGAAACCTGTAGAAGTGTTCCAAAAACATTTTCCTCCATCCTTTCAACTCTCCTACATATTTTGTTTTGCTCATTTTTTTTTTTTGTAACGGGTTCAACAATAAAAAATATAAACTGACAAAAACAAAACTTACATGCTGGAGCGGAAGGAAATGAGATTATAAAGTAAACAGATTCATAGAGCGATAGAATCTGGTGTGAATGAATATGCCGAGGAAGAAGGTTGTTGAGTGAAAGCTGCTGGGCTGAATAACAGATGATAAACAGGTGAGTGAAGAGCTGGGCAGCAGTATCAAGAAAACCGACAAACCCAGAAACCCAAAACATCCAATGATAATAGAAGAAGAGCAAACAGAACTAAGAAGGTTCTAAATACAAAATTTCAAAAATGAAACTAGACTAAACAAACAAAAAACACAACTGCAGCAAATAACACAAAGAATTGACAAAAAAACACCACAACATGGACACTTTTATATTGAAGAAAGCAAATTACCTTTTTTTTTTTTGTCAAAGTACTTTTAGTTGTGAACCGTTTGATTGACCTGTGATTTTTTGATTCATTATAATTTTATAATTAAACTGAACATATCTGCATGATGAAAGTATTTCAGGATGATGCTCTTGTCTTTTGTGATGAAGAAGCAGCTGAGCTGAAAGGCAAAGTCCTCTATTTACTTGTCTATGTTTTAACTTTCACTATGGTCATAAGATCTGGACTGACTGAGAAAATGAGATCTCAGATAAAAGAACAGAAATGAACTTCCTCCGTAGGGAACCAAGCTCAAAGCTTTACATCATGTGGGAGGAGCTTGAAATAGAACCGCTGCTGTTCCACATTGAAAGGGATCAGCTGAGGTGGTTTAGGCATCAGATGCCTCCTGATTTTCTGTCTATAGAGGTTTTCCAAGCATGTCTTACCAGGAGGAAACCTCCAGGCAGACCCAGAACTCCTAGGAGAGATCATTGGCCTGGGATCCCTCAGGTCAAACTGGAGGGTGTTGCTGGGGAAACAGAGATCTGGGTTTCACTCCTGGACCTTTTAAATCCTTGACCAGACCAGATAATAGATAAATGGAATAAAAATGTTACACTCTTTCTTTACATCATTATTATTTCTCATTATTATTATTATTACACTATCATTACCTTGTATTACATTATAATCCACATTGCACCAAATAAACAAGGGAATGGGGGAATTGTATCTTATTTATTACTCTTTTCTCAGCTTGCAGCTCAAAAGGTTTAAATAAAAAAAAATGTATTTTAAATACTTGTACAAAACAAACTCAAAACTTCCTCAATCAAATATGTGATCCAAACTGGCATAAAACATGAATGTTTCTTTTTGCACATCTCTAGACTCTGAAGCAAACTGTGGAGGCAGGGTGGTCCGGACCAGGAACAAGAAGTTAACGTATCCTTGTTCGCTTGTAAAAAATGACATAAACAAAACAACAGCCCATAATGAATAGCACCCTGTTTCCCATGGCATGAATGAGTGAAAGTGTGAAAAAGCACAAACGCCTTTATCAGGATTTTTATTACTGCGACTAGTTGTTGGGTTTGACTCCTGTTGTTTTTTTTAGGAAGAGAAAGGTCTACGAGTCAGTATATCATGTTGAGCTGATGGTCATTCCCACTCTGAGGCTTTTGTCCAGAATTTGACAGTAAAGTCAAAGAAGTTCAGAATCCTCAAATAAGCCTCAAGCAGAATGAAGTGTTGAGCAGCCTCCTGTTGAATGGACCAAAGGTTATTTTATTTTATTTTATTTTATTTTATTTTATTTTATTTTATTTTATTTTATTTTATTTTATTTTATTTTATTTTATTTTATTTTATTTTATTTTATTTTATTTTATTTTTTCTCTCTCAGCTTTTTCTCTCATTCTCATTCACCATTGTTAATGACAGAGTTGTAAAACATCCACGATTCTGTTTCTCAGCTGTAAGAAGTAAAGTTCATCTGTTATATAAAAGCTCACACACTTGTGTTTGTATCAGACCTTTTTTATCTAATATTTGTGCTGCTCTTTCATTTCTTGTGATGATGTTCCTCATCTCTTTACTCTCCTTTATTTTTTGTGCAGATTTTTTATTCTACTTTGTTTTTAGATCTCTGCTACTTTTTCTTTGCGTTCGAGAGATTAAATAATTTAACACGCGTCCCGTCGCCTTTGAATTTATAATGTAGAATAAAAACATGGAGTTTAGCATTGTGATTTTTCTCGACCTGAGAGGAATGTGTCTGTGTGTGGTAGAGGAGGTATCGAAAAACGTGAGGAATGTTAACAGACTGCTGTTCTTTATTTGGTCTGGCTCTGGCTATTATCTGCTTCTGCCAACTCTCTGCTTGCTTGTGACCAATCACAGTCCGAGTTTGAAGCTTCATTCAAAATTTTTGTTTTGCTTTGAATGAGGACTCGAGCGTAGACAATAATAATATATATTAAAAGAATTTAGCTTGAGATAAGATGGAAATGTTAACATCAACAAACTCAGTCTCTTTGAACAGCACTGATGTTAAGAGCAATCCACTGGTGTCGATATGAAGCTTTAGTATTATAGACCACGTGGATCGTTTATTATGGGGTTATCACACCTGTCTACCTGTGTATCTATCAGTAAACTCCTTGTAATGCTTTTCATTCCAGAGGATGTAATTTAGATGAATAATGTTGAGACTGTAACATCAGAAGCTTCAGAGAAGAAACAGTGTGCTGATAGTGCAACATTTTAATGTTTATCTAGTTATCGACCAACATCAAGCATATTGTTAGTGAGTTGTGATAAAAAGGACACCCACGTTAAAAAAGGCTAATGATAGTAGAAGATTTGTGCAGAAAAATAAAAGGCAATGTTGGATTTCAAACCACTAAAACTGCAACTTAACCATCATATTTTTTAACTTCTGCACATGCAGCAACTTTGCAACTGCCAAAAATTACAAAAGCAAAACAAACATTTACACAAATTTTTGATTCATCTATATGCAGCTGGAAAAAAAAAACAACTTTCTGGATATTTCTTTGTTTGGTCATGAACAGAGCTGAACTTGAATGCAGATTGTATCTGTGTATTTTCTTCTTCTACAGAAACACAACATTAGTGTGTCCCTGCTTGTCATTAGTTGGTGTGCTGCAGCTTTTTGTTGACTTGCTGGTTCTGCACTTTTCTACAGAGTTATACTGAACACATGCAATTACAAGCTGCAGGGGGACAAAATGCACCCACCTCACCTCATGTGCATTTAAAGTGAGTCGTCATTTAGAGGCCGTGATCAAAACATTTTATGTTGCAGTGAAGGAGAGAAATCAGTAAAAGGGTCTGGGTTAGCTGTCCTGAGACTCCTTTACTGAGGCCAGATTTTATTTGGTCTATCACCAGAATTTGTATTTCATGACATCATCAGATAGGGCCTGAGCTAATCTGAGTTTTTTACAAGGAGCAGGGATGATGTGGTGGCGGTGTGACGTGATGTGTTACATCAGACTTGGAGCCGCTCAGGATCTGGCTCTGTGAGCAGTGTTTATGGAGCCGGCCCAGAGATTAGCATGGCTTCACATTCTCTCTGTGGGTTTCCACTCTCAGGCTCTCCTCTTTGACTCAATGCTAGCTGCTCCCCTCCTCAGAGGCTCCTCTTATCAAAGTACTGGAGACTGGAGCAGTGACACTATCTACAGATGTGGAGAGGATGCGTGTGTGTGGTTTGTGTGTGTGTGTGAGCGAGAGACTGAAGTATTAGCGGCAGACTTGAAAAGGGTCATAGTGTCAGATATGTCTGTCGCCAACACCGTCATACCTTAGAAACTCCTCCACAACCAAACAAGGCATCATAGGAGGAGTTCAATGCTTATCGCAGCACAATAACACACACACAACCTCATACTGTCAACAAGGAAATTATTTAAATTTAGATTTTTTTTTACTTTAAATCATTTCTCTAGTTAAAACAACGGTCCAATAGATGAGAAGGTCAGACATGTTCAAGCTATTGAACAGGGTTATGAACACATAACCACTATTGCATGTGTGTGTGTGTGTGTGTGTGTGTGTTTGATAAGAATTCCTGTCATGGCGCCATGTTGATCCTCCTCTCAACAGCTCTGAACAGTTCCCATGCTGTTCACATCTTTTAATGAGTCTGTGGGTGTCTGTGTTTGTTATCCATCAGTTTTTATTCATGTTTAAGTTTTGATATCATGCACAAATTCTAAACCTGTTCTTTAACACCTTGACAAGTCCCAAAAGACAGAAGACTGCAGGTAACTTAACAGTTCCTTCAATTCATTGATGTGAAAGTATGATGTTTACCCACATGGTACGTAATTAAACAAAACAACCTTAATATTGTTTTAAAAATTGTTTTTGAAAGACTTCCTGTAATCGTTTCTGATGATGTCACTGATGATGTCAAATTTGTCCTAAACTGCCTTATTTTCATGTATTTATTTATTTTAAATATATTGTATATCCAGCTGGAAAATATAGACATTGATCTGAATGACATGACCTGGAAATTATGTAAATACATTTCTGGGCCTTTTGATTTTATTTGTTTTCTTCAAATCAAATTGTGAAAAATATATTAACTCTTTTCTGTATTCACTAAAGAAAATCTTCATATTTTTCAATTTTTATTTATGTTTGAGATTTAAAGAGGTTTAAGAGACTCAGATGTGTTTAAAGGTTAAAACTGTTCTAAACTTTATGCTACATTTTTAACATTAATTCTATTGGGTTTTATCAATTTAGAACATTTTTAAAGAGTTTTGTAAAGTAACTGATATCTTAACAACTTTGTTTTTTTATCTTTTTCAGAGCAGCTTGTGTTTGTATGTTTTTACATACTGTTTGTGTCTCCAGGGAGGGGCATTCTCATACTATTGTTGGTGAAATCTAATCTGTGTGTGGTACTGGTGTGTGTTTGTGTGTTGGTTTGGAGGACATTGTGCTGAGCTCTGGTCTTCAGCAGCCTCTTTCTCCATTAATGCTCCATTAGCCAAATTAGAGGCCTAATTGGGGAGGCGAGGAGAGCTCTGTACTCTTAAAGGGACTATGAGTGTGTGTCATTGTGTGTGTGTGTGTCACTGTGTTCGCATGAGTTGGCTCATTTACTGTAAACATTTAAATGGACGCTTCATTTCAGACAGAAGGGCTGTTATCAGCAGGGCCTGTGAATGGACAAAGGTGCAGCGCTGGATGAGAAACGTCAAGCTCTTTGGTCGAATATTAGATGGATCAGAGCTCTGACGACAGTCGCTGATACTAATGGACTGATCCTGAGCCTTCAAAAGGCCACCAGCCACCAATTTGATTTGTGGGTTATTAGCTAATTAGCTAGCTACTTACTGGGCTTGTTGCCTTCCAGGCCTGGTGGTGGGGACATAAACTGGAGGAGACACAAGGTGGGTGTGTAATTAATTATTGTGTGTGTGTGTGTGTGTTTATCGTGTGAATCTCAAACATTTTAGTAAAATTCTAAATTGTTTACGTTTTAATTTCCAACACTTTTGCTAATAAAATATCTTAAAAAGACTAAAAGCTTTCATTTCAATTTCTGGGTTTTTAGTTGTTTTTTTAAATAGAACCACTAAAGCAACAGCAGATTTAATCGTTGTCACAATTCAATGCAATTTTTGACCAGGATGCACAATGTAGGGGGGGGTTGGAGCTGTTCAATCAGAAAGAGAAATTCTGAAATACAAAGAGAATTTAACGCGAGATGTTTACATTTCACAGCTGTTTTTTTATCGTGATAAAAAAGTTTTTCATAATTCTCTCTTAAAACTGAATTTAAACTGGATTTGACAAGTTATTTGTGCTTGAGTTGATTCTCAGTCTTGAAAGAGCCTTTTGGTTAGAAGGTAAATGAAGTTTTTCTTTTTGTTCTACTCAAAATTTAAACTCATGTACATTGTTATATTGTGAGGATTATTTTCCCCCAGTGCTCAGCTGTGATATATTTTATTTTAATCTTTCCATACATTATTTAACACATTTATCAAGCTTTAATCACAGAAAACACAAGAGTTTAATTCTTCCTGTGAACACAGCACTGAAACTCCATGTTGCATTAAAGCTTTTCATCTTTAAACACCAGGTCACATCAACGATGCTTCAGACTATTTAACTGTTTTATTATGATGTTTTCCTTTAATAAGTTATTCCCTTGTTTTGTTTACAATTTGACATTAAGTATAATTTAATTTTAATGCAAAATCTTTGCAGGATATGTGAGAAATTTATTTATATGTTGTTTTTCAGCTGACTATTACTAGAAATTCAGATTTAAGTCAAATTGTCTTTTTAAACCAACAGCTACACAAGTTTATTTCAAACAATTTGAATTAAAATTGTTTTATATATTAAAAATTTTTATGCTTGTGGTTACTTCCTTATAAAATCCACGCTGCTTTATGCAATTAATCTTAAATTAGTGGTGTCTTTTTTACACAACATAAGGCACACTGATCTGTATTATATTTTGTTTCATAACTAGCATATTAAAAAAAAAACATTCAAGACAGAAAAACATTGAAAAACTGCCAATCTAGTATGCTACAGTTAAATAATGAATTTATTCAGATTACAACTATGTACTGTTACACTTCACTGACCCTTACCATCAATTTATAATAATTATTGGAACCTTATCTGCCAGAATTTTACCACCATTGTATGAAATCCAGACGCAATTTAACAGATTATTTCATTACAGCAACATAAAGTCAAATTATTTACCTTTGTCTGTTACAGTAAATTAACAATAATACTGTTTTTTTTAACATGACAACCATCTACAATGTGCAGAACTCAAGTATTTCATGATTTTGTTGTTTATTGCAGCTAAAACACCTGTTTATGAGTAGCTAACGTATAACTCTATAAAATAATAACAGTTAGTCAGAGGTTTATATGCGAAAGCTTTTTCACCAGGTAAAATTATTTATCTTGATAGTTTGTCGAAAAATCGCCTCACTTAACATTAGCCTTGGGTGTTGCTGTTTGACTGCGTGTAGACAAGAAAGGCAACAATAAAGCCTTAATCTGTGTGAAAATTCCCAGACCTGACCTCTCTGCTGAAAGTGCTCTAAAGTGGTTGGCAGAAACAGCCGCTCTGTGATAAACTGTAAATGACCGAGAGTTAGCTTAACCTAATCCCTTCTTGGCCGCTAAGTTGCAGCAGAAACCTCACGAGTCTGTGTGTTCTGAGATCTCCACACCTCTGCACTTATCAAAGCCTCATTTATCACGAAGTCTGTCAAAGCCTCTGCTGTACAGTTCTGGTTCAGCAAATTGATGCTCACAGGAGGAGCAGAAGAAGTGGGAGGATGTACGTGTGCTTCCAGGCAGCATAGGAACTATTTAAGGTCACTGCTGGCAGATTAAATGTAAAAATACTCCTTTTAACCCCCTTTTGACAAAACAAAGGGTGCTAGAAGGAAACACTTCCCAATGTTATTGCAGAAAAGGGCTTCAGAACATGCATCAGATTCATCACAGTTTGATCCAGTAACAGATGCTATTTCACTGATTATAAAATATATATAAAAAAGCTCATCCACTTGGCAAAATATCAACTTTGTCACTATTCGTTGCTACATTACTAAACACAACTAAATGCAAGAGAAGAAGAGGTACAAACCCCCAGAGGGGATGTCAGAGGGGAAAAAAATGGAGATTTACCCGTTTGTCCCTTGATTATTGCAACTTTTGTTGTTTTCTGACAAAAATCGATTGGAATGCTGAGCCATATTTAAAATGATGTCAAATTTGGGGGGATAGAATCATTATGTAATAACAGAACAGCAATTTGAAAATTACAAATTCACAAGCAAGGCTTTACACATTGTCTCAGAATCCCATTTAACAACGTCTTGTTCCAAAGCAGCGTAACATTTACTGCAGTTTGTCAATCAGTCTCCCCTGAATGCAAAACGATTTTCAGAACAAACACTCTTCTGAAAACAAATATCTCTTAGTTTTCCCAGTAATTATTCCCCAAAGTGTTGTCGAAAAGTTTGAAGAGATTAGTAAGAATGCCTTGTGATCAGTATCAGTAGATTTAACTGGACACCTGCTGTTCATTTCAAATTTGGGGGAATGACAGTTTTTTATTTAAGGTGCATATTGTGTTAATAATCTTTGCAGAAATTATGTTGTTGATACATTTAAATATCGGAGTTTCATGTTTTAAAAGCCTCCAGAAAAAAAAAGCACAAAATCATAATATGGAAATTGATGGAACATTTATTTTAATCATAAATGCTCCTTTGGTTTTCACTCTGTGGTTACAACAGAAAGTAGAAGTGTGGTGGTTGTAAAAAAGCTGATGCAGAGCGAGTGTGTGGCCCTCTGAGTCTAACTGTCTCTGTCCTTGTGGTTGATTCACAGTGTTGTTTATTAAGAAAACAGTGCAGCATCCAGGTATTGTGCTGCAGGATTAGCACCGATGCTGATGGATGTTTCCAAGTGTGTGGTCGCACAGTCTGGTAAACATCATTGTGTGGAAAAAATATGTTTCTTTTTTTTGTAGTTCATTGACCTTTTAGTTTGTTCAATAAAATAAATTGTCCATTTTAAAAGTCAGAAACTAAAATTTGCAAGTGTTTATGTAAAATATGTTAAGTAACTCTGCTACTATGATTTTTTGGTGTTCCATTTAAATCCATTATAAATTTTTTTTTCTCACTCCCACTCTTCACACATTCGTCTTTGAAGGACTGATCTATAATTTTATGAGCTGTTAAACCTGAGAAGGACACGAGTTATTATTATATGACATTAGCATCCCAACAAGTACATTAAATGTTCACATCACATGATACCTTCAAGTAAACCAGGCATGTGACATTGAGTCGAGAGCAAGTATGTCAGATCTCTTGCTTGTGATAATAAAAAAATGTACTTCTTGAACCGTATATTTATGAGGACAATCCACCCAGCTGTGGTTTGCCCTTGGCTGAGCTGCCATCCTCTGGATGATGCTCTGTCGATTTTTAGAAGAACTGAACCCCTGCTGGGTAACTGGGTTACTGAGTCTGTAATTTGTAAGTAATAAGAGTTGTGCTGGAGGAGGGCACATAGATATGGTCCAGGAAATGTTTTCAAGCAGCATAGGCAGAAAAGGGCGGGGATTCAGAGAGGGCTTTACTTCAATCCTGGTAAACGGAGACAAACAGGATTAAGGTGGAGGCTGCGGGCTGGGGAGAGGGCGCGCTTGCCTCTCGACTTTCAACAGCTCTGAGTAGATGCTGCCAAACAGTCGAGGAAGAATGGTCAGCAGCACTCATTTCTTTAGCTGGACTGTCGTCCATTAAGCAGCACTTAATTCCCATTGGTGGAGAAGGAGGAAGTGTGATCTGCATCAGAGAGTTTTAGGAACATTTGTGTATGTGATTTGTTTCTGTTCATGTAAATGTGGCCTTTCTGAATCCTAAAAAAAAAAGATGGACATTTCCATGTAAAATTGACACTTCAAGAATAAACCATGATTTTAGTTTTAAACACACTTTTTTATTGACTTATTTTAATAATTTTAACCTGAAAATGATTGCATTGGATCAAGGAAAATCAAGAGTGTGAAAAGTTATTTTTTACCCTTTAAATTTTACAACTGGATTCCCAACTTCAGTCCTATATAATAATATAAATCCACCTATTTTATGAGTCAACGTTTTGTCATGTTTAGACAACTTGAATGAATTTGTTATTCTGTCATTCCTTGACAAGAAAACACAGTCACAGGGCAAAACTACAGCTGTAACCGTCAGTTTTATCATGTTCTTCTGAATCTATGAATCACTGATTTGACAAGTTTATTCTCATTAAATGTCTGAAGTTTCTTAGGATTTATTTGGTCTCTAACAACCGAAAAGCAACAACGTTACATGTCTTACTTCTGAGTAGGTTTCAGAAATACAAACAAGGCATGAAAGTCTAAAGAATTTACTTTCTTTTTTAAAGGATTAAAGTCTTTACTCAAGATTAAAATAGTTTAAAATGGCTTTGTGATTTATGACGAATTCAGAGTGTTTTATATTTTTAGGATAACATGAATCATAAGAGCTAATTGGTAACTTGTAGCTTGGTTCCAACTGTTACATCGACATTAGTATCATGGCTTGGCTTATTACTTATGTTTATAGGAACCGGTACATCAAGGTTGTTCTTGTAGAATCACACTGTAAAAAATGCCTTAAAGCAGTAACTTTTATAACTAACTAAAGTTATAACTAAATAACTTTTACAAATTTAAGCTACTGTTATAAAACTTGTCTAAGTGGATACTCACCGAAAAACATCAGCTTCATATTAAATATCTGTCTAGATGCCTCTGGTCCTCCTATATTACACTTAATAACTTCAGTAATTCAGGTCGCAGCAGGAAGTGGTGTTCTGGTGATTTATGCTGCCCTGATGAAAAATGCAGCCATCATACAAATTAACAACTTATTTCATACGAGATGTCATTAGAAGTTTATACAATATTCTTGTTTATGGTGAGTGTGTCCTGTTAATTATTTAAACATATTTTTATGATCCTTCCCTGATATTTTCTATATAAAAGCCCTCTGGGTCCTTATCGACCATTGTTGGGTCCTTCTCGTCTGGGTGTGTCCAAAGATTTGCCTGTCGCAAAAAGAAAGTAAAAATAACATCATATTTAGTGTTTCTGTCCTGGGAAAGTTTATTTAATAGGTAAAATGTATTTATGGAAAAATATAGAAACAAAAATAAACAATAAATCTATTTATAGAAGTCAAAACTGTGGAACGGTACATGCACAGAAGGAATCTGTAGTACATCTCAACAGGTAGCATATTTCTGCAGAACACGGTTCCAGAAACGGCTGTCTAAGACACGGTCGCAGAAAAGTTATTTAGTACTACTTTGTCATAATACAGCAAAGCTTTAGATCCACAGATTCCTAAAATAATCAATGAAAAACAGTTCTCATGATATTATATATGATTTAAACATATTTGTAACATTTATATTTTAAAATAAACGGTAAAGGAAATTAGGTTTTTTTGATGTTGTTGCATTTTAAAGTTGTACTGATACTATAAAACCAGCTGCCCTCAAAGTTGCATCCAGCCGTATACTGTTATAGCAACATTTTACCCCATGGGGTTATAATTAAATCACTCCCTCTCTATAAAAGCAATTGTACAGTTATTATCTTCTTAGGGTCCCATTTGTGTGGAGTGGCACTTAGAGCAGGATAGTAAGAAGGACTAATCTCACATTTGGAACTCTTAGTCATCAGATTCGCCACTGACGACCAATGTCATTGCACCGCTGGCCGTTTCAGCCAGCATGATGATTATAGGGTCGCTGTGACCTCCTGACTGAGGAGTTTCTCTGTGTGTGAGTGTGTGTGTTACTGTATTGGCAGGCTCTGGTTCATCAATGAGGTCACTATCGAGTATGTGCGCAGTGACACTATCAGCATGTGAGGTCATTTAGCACATTCTCGGTGTCTGCAGGGGGGGACTGTCGAGATGTTGGAGGGGGAAGTACATATGGATGAGATTGATGGACTGCCAGCAGGAATTATTTTCAACGGTTGATCTGTGTCACCAGTTAAAACCCTGTGATTTGATTAGGTTTGATCAGTGTGCTAATGTTCATACTTGATTTCATGCTACGAAAGGGAAAAAGAAAAAAGACTTTATAGAAGTTTAAATATGATAATGAAGACTGCCAATAAACATAGGATCAAATTTACTTACAACATTATCACTTCTGACTGAGACCTCAAAAACTCATGATTGAGATGGAAGAAAGTTGTCATCACTTTGTGAAATAGGAATGTGAAAATGAGGAAGAGAGAGAGATTTTCTGCTCAGCTGATCAGTTGAGGAGAAATGACTGAAGTTTTTATATGCTGGAAACATCTATAACTGTCTCATAAGACAGAAATATCTGGATAGAACATGTTTCGCTAGTCTTTTCTGAAAATGATCTCTGATAAAATCTTTGAATCACAAAATAACAAAAATGATCACAGATACGTGCAAAATCAAATAAATTATTTGCAATTCTTACAAATATCTTTACACAAAAATACTGAAAAGGTGCAGCTGAAGCTCAGGTTTATTTTACCTGTAACAGAGAAACAGTTATGTAAAATATTATAATTTAAAAGAAACACAAAAACAGAATTATCACCACTCAAACTAATAATTAAAAGAAACATTGAATTCAAGTAAATCTGTCACCACAAACACTAACCATCAGACTTCATATACATGCTTATAAATGTTGTTTAAATATTTTTTGAAGGTGGAAGATAGATGTACATATTTTACATTTCTCTGTGCAGCTGTTCCATGAATCTACAATGATGGAATTTTTTAAAATTTTATTAAATATCTCTTTATAAACATTTACGTTCCTCTGAGATCAAACTGACTGTCTCTAACCATAAACAAGATTGTTTTTTATTTTAAATATCATTTTCATTGTAAACGTCCACTAAATTGATTTTAATGTTTTAAGAACAACACAGGAAGTTTTTGGTTTTTGACATTAGTTTGAAGCACAAGCCCCCAAAATGTGGTTATTTTCTCTGGTTTTTGCTTGTTAGCTGCCTGAATCGATGCAGTGATGAAGATGCCGAAAGTAAGTAGAATTAAAATTGTTTTTGTTTTTGACAATCCAGACTTTTTAATTAAAATTGAGTTTTAACATGTGATTTGTTCTCTTCGACGGAGAGTTTGGACCTTCAAACTCTTTTATCATGGATTCATTCATGTCAGTCATGTTTGTTTGAACTGCAACTGTTTCCCTTGAACTGCAGCCATCTGTTTTATTCAGTTTTATTATTTCACACAATATAATCTGCTTTTCTGCACGTCTACAACAATTTAATGTGGGTTAAACAACCATCTGAGTTTTTATAGTTCCCTAATTATTCCAAATGAAACAGAATTTGTCATTTTTAAACTGATTTTGTTTTAATAATTGATTCTAAATCATATATAAACTGGTGTATATTTTCCAAAGACATATGTGACCAAACGAATCAGTTCACATTCAGATCCTCTCTTAAATCCGTTAAATGGAGATGCTGCAACAGCGTATACATATACAGTACAACACCATGGTGGTTTGTAGTTTCTGAAACAACATTTAAATCCCCGACGTTTTGACTCTGTTCAGTTTAAAGTCGACACAGGGTTCACTGTAGACACTGGGTGGGTGTCAGACTAAATAAATACCAGACAGTCAGGTTTATTTATATAGAGCTAATAGAACAGCACTGCACCCCGTCCGCTTCTCAGAAATAACCCTTTTTCTATCACCACCAAAGATGAGCAGAATAACAAAACTCCAAAAATCTAACAGAATCTTCTGTGCTTTAAAAAAAGGACACAAACACATGTTCTATACAGTGTGTGTACATTCAGACAGACACACAAAAATAAACACAATGAAAAGTGCTCACGTGGGTTCCAGCCATTATTGATCTTCAAACATAGGATTATACAGTCTGGCTCTATAGGCTTAGCGGCCTTTAATTCCCTCACAGGATAGATAGACTGACTTTGGCTCTATACATATCTGGATCAATGCAAATCTACTTTTGCCCCAGTGGTTCAATTTTAAGTGAATTCCATTAGCCATAAGTAAAATTTTTCTTGGGTAATGTGATTAGGATGGTGGGGTCTTCACTGAGTGAGTCTTTCAGAAAGCGGTGAAACGTTTCTGCTTTTCCTCTTCCTCCTCCTCGTCCATCTTGCTCCCTCTCTGTCTTTTTCACTGTTGCGAGTCATGTCAGGGGACAGAGGCAGACAAGGAAGTGACGATAACACTGAGAGACTAACAGGTTGTGATGCAAGGACGCGCACACGTTTCCAAGAAGATGCAGAAGGGTTGATTGATCCCAGAGTTCGAGAAATTACATTTTCTTTTCATGAAAACTACTTCTACTGAAATAAAAAAAATTACTCCAAAGAAGCACTGTGATCAGTGATCAGCACAGACTGGTACTTTTTTATTTATATAAACTTTGAGCTTTTTGGATAAGATCAAAGCACAATAGGGAAAAATGATGGAATACTGATTTCCAAAACCTGTTCTGTGTATTTCTGACAAAACTTTATTTAATTTATACAAAACAAAATAAATATAGAAACATTTTTATTATTCAACAAAATATACAAGGTCAACATATTGTCAACAAAAACAGAAAATGAATGATATAATGCAAGTTAAGTTAATTTGTTGTCAGTTTTGTGATTAAACAATTCTATATGTAAAGGTTTAATGCGTTGGTCTAAATTTAGAACAACAGATGGGTTAATTGACTAATCACATCTGGGAGACAACAACATGCAACAACACACACACATTATTCTGAGCTATAAATACAAAAGCCTGCAGCAGGCTGACGGTTAGCACGTCTAATATTAGAACAATAAGCTGAGATTCCTCCTCTCGTCCCTAACGTGATTTTCTTTTCTTTACAGTAATTGGCTGTGAAGCTGCTTCGTGTGTGCGGAGCAGCAGCTGTCTGTAAACACACAGTGTTTGTTGTGTCTTTGTTGTGTTGACAAGCAGAAAGGAGAGGTCACTGTCTGTCAGTCATCTGCTTCTATTTGTCTGCTTTGACGTACTGGTGAAAGTGTCGCTCAACGTGCTGCTGATTGTTGAGTTTTTTCTGGTTTTAAGCTTCTGTCATTAACAAAGGAAGAGACTGTATGTTCCCATATGGTCTGAATTGACTTCTGCTGCAGCACCAACAATTAGCATTGGTATGCTAATATGTGTTTCATCATTTATTTTAAAGATTGTTCAAGCTGAGACTGGGATGCTTTACAAGGCTCAACATTCACATTCCAGTCCAACAATCAAGATGTTCTTTGATCCTGATAATCATCAAACTCCATCCAAGTTTTCAGAGTCTGTTTATTTTTTCACATTTAAAAATAATCTCACAGTTTAATCAATAAAATAATAACATTAATAAAAAGCTGGTTCTATCTATAGTTCTCGTGAACTGAGCGTGAAATTCATTTAAATGAGTAAAATAGTGCATTACAGGATAAAATTATTCATTTGTTCTGGTATTTAAAAAAAATAAATGTTTTTTTTCTAATGAAACATATTTTGGAAACTATTTGGCTCTCGTCTAATCCTATTAACACCATGTTCACACAGATGTTTGTAATGCTGAAAATCCCTTCACTGTAAAATTCACAATTTATATCGACAAGAAATGTTTCACTTCTATGCAGTTTAAATAAAATAATGTGGGTTTTTGTTTTGTTTCTGTTCAAGCTGTTTATTGTAGAGTGAAGATAATTTGAACTTTCATTATTTTCCATTTAAATTTATGGCTTTTATGAAGAACACATTTTTTCTTGTCCTTTAATTGCTTGTCTAACATTTGCAACATCAGTAATTTATAATACTAAAGATGTAACAGATTAGATAAAAAAAAGAAAATATAAATCATCAGATTAAAGCTCAGATTAATGTATTTATTGTAGTTAAAACGTTGACAATTCTGGCACTGTGTTTTGTGTCTATTGATGTTCATCAATTCCTTTTTTCCATTTTACCCTTGACTCAACCCTCTTTCAGCATTCATCTGAGGAGACAGTGAGCTGGAGTAAAGAACCTGTCTAACAAGCTGCTGACAGAGCGCTGAATCAGGGGCAGAAGCACAGAAAATTGTGGAGATGGATTTAAGTATGCCCCTCATCATTAGCCTCAACATAATCAAATCATTTTACTCATTCAGAAGTTCTCGAGGTCGGTCGGGATGACAAACGCTGTTGAGAAGGCTTCATTCTCCCCTCAGTGTGCTGTGCCAGGAGAGCTGACTGCTGTCACAGCTGCCAAACTGGGTCACTTAACAGCTTTTAATTGTTCCTGTCCACCCGCAGAAGCTGAAGAAAAGTTTTCAAGAAGAGGGTTTGGATCTTTAATGTATGAAGAGCGAACTGGGAAAATATCAGTAAAGTAATAATAATGATAAATACAACAAGTCAAAAGCTCTTGTGTTGAAGATTTAATCTGTTTATACGTTTTGGTTGGTACTGCAAATGTTCTTGTTTATTTCAAACCTTTTTTTGCATTTTGTATTTTAATAAACATTCTCCTCTTTTAAAAAAATGCTTTGTTGGAGCTTTATTAGGTAAAGTTGTTTGATCTTGTGGCCCTTTAGTATCAGGTAAATAAGTAGTTTAAATTGGGGGGGCTGTGCATTCTCTCTCTGCTGTTTTATCTGTCTTTGTTTAAGGTCAGTCAGCTTTTTATACTGTTATCGCCCCCTAGAGGATCTAAAGAGAACATCACACTTGGAGGTAAAAACTGTGTCTCTGTAAATGAGCTGGAAAATGTTCCACAACATTTGTGTGTTTTTATTTCATATAGCATCAAGAGTTTGAACTAGTTTTTGTCTGTTTTCATTATTTCAAATTGTTATTATATCATGACAATGAGATTTGGAATGAATCCTGAATAAAATTGATACGTTTCTTGTTTCATTGATTAAAAATTTTTAGACTTTCATGCTAAAATTAGCGCTGGAATAATAATATTATTACATGTTTAATGTAATAACTGCTACGTTCTGGGTTCTTATGATGAAAACCTTCCTCACTCTGCACACATTTTACAATAATATCAAAATAAAGTTTCCCCACTGCTGGGATTCAGTTGTTCTTTCTCCTCAAAATAAGTAATTTTTCAGAAAAGGCAGTTAAAACTAACAGTATCAGCTCAGCATCAAAACTATTTTTTTGTTGTATTTCTTGTAAAATAACAAAGCAGAGAGAAAATACCAACACAAAAATATATAGATAAAAATCAGTAAATAAAGATCATTTTATTTTAAACTTTAACAAAACAAAAAAACCCACAATTTTAGTTTTTTTTTTCAGTTTTCTACTCAGTTTGGTGACAAATGAATTATAGCACTAATATTTTCTGTATGTTTATCAAAATTGATTTATATTTTTCCTGAACATTTGCTGAGAGTGTATTTTACTTCATTTAACAATAAAAGATGTATTATTTTTGAGTATTTTAAGTTCTTCAACCCAGAGAGATTTTTACAGATAAATACATTTTTATTCTGTGTGTAGCTTGTACAAGTACATAGAAAAGTACCATCCATATTTGTATCTGGGGTTTCTGGGTTCAGCTGTTGCAGTTTGTTTGTGTTTGGCCTGAGGCCCCGGGGCCCGGCCGGTTCAGTGACAGACATGAGCAGCTCTTTAACACCCTCCTGCCCCTCACCCTCTGAGAGATATATGCTTCCCTGCAGTTTGGTTTTAGTGAATTCCAGCTGTGTGTCCTGAGCTGCTCATTGCATCAATTTATCAACACCATCAGCTGCTATTTCACATCTGGCATTTCCGTGCACCACAACTGTGCGTATACGTGCATGTGTGTGTGGCTCAATTTATACTGACCACCTACTATTAAACTCCTTTGTTCATGGTGCACACCAACTCCAAATCAAGATCAAACAGACAACACAGTAGATTGTTCACAAAGACGTCAGACGTGACTGCTGACTTAAAAATCAAATTCAACTGTCGTAGAAACAGAAACTAAAGAACGCAGCCAAAATAAAACTAGAGCCAAGAAAGGTGTCACGTGTAAAGCACATTACAGCTACTGGACTCATGGTTGATGCTTTAAAGAGTCCCTTCCATTAAAAACGGTTTTTCTGAGGTTTCTGTTGAATATTTTAGCTCCACAGGTGTTCTTACCTTCTTAGAGGGTGTGAAAACAGGTCAACAACTTCTCTTTCAGTTTTTATCTCTCAAACTACGCAGGTGGCGATTACACCCGAGTTCGAGCAGCCTGTATTTGTTTCGTCACAACTCCTTTGTTCGTAAGTATTCGGCAGCTCCCACAGTTGAAACCACGCCTAGCATGCTGCTGGCTAAAAGCTGTAGCATAACGTTGCAAACAGGAAGAAAGAACGTCTGATGTAACCATTCGCAGCAGGGCAGGAAACAGTATACCTTGTTCTCATAGGCTAGTTTGTTAGCCAATCAGAGTCCAGCAAATTTGATGCAGACAGATTGAAAGGTCTGTTAATCAGTGTTTCCTGACGTTTTTTAGATATAAAATGTTTCATATTACTAGTTAATACTTAATACCACAAAAATTTGTATGAAATAGCCTCTTTAAATACAGATTAAAAATAAAATATTATTATATTACTTCTGCACATTTAATCCAGTGAGATGTTCTTAAACGTCTAATAAGAGGAGCTGAGACATTTTACTGTACTTTAGGAACTACATGTACTTTTACTGCGGGGTTGAAATCTCCAAATTTCTATTTTTTTCCTATTTGTTTCTTTTGTCTGCATATTTAAAGGAAACATGAGCGCAAAATAAAACAAAGAATTATCCTTTTAACTAAAACAGTTAAATGAAAATGTATATCTTTGCTGCTTGTTGATAAGACACGGACACCGTTCTTCTTTTCCACTGCGTTTGCAGTGAAGACAGAAGCCAAAAGAGGCCGAGACTTACAGTATAAAACATGCCGTCACAACAAAACAGCAGCCAAAAAATAAATCTTGGTTAAAATAAACGTCCAATTATTGGTTGTTGGCTCATGATTTATTCGTATTTTTTGACAAAATTGTTTACCGTAAAGCAGTAATATATACAGTAAATATCAGTCATTAAAGGACAAACGCTTTATGGAATGGCACAGCTAACTGTCATTATCTTCAGAAAAGACTGATTATAAAAAGAAAAGGAGAAGAAGTGACATCAGTTAAGATCCCTGCTGATGATTCTGGTAAATACACCGATTTTCCAGACAGTCAGTGATAAACTGATAATGCAACACATCATTTGTTTTACTGAGCCACAAGTCAGCAAATTCTTTACCGCCATGCTTTTGTAATCTTCAGTATTCTTCCCCACATCATTTACTTTAAAACAACTAAAGGCCAGTGATGGCAGCATTTGATTTTTAGCCCATTTTCCAGATTAGAATCCAAACCAATGAAGGTTGGCCCTGATTCTATTTTATTTATACACAGTATGTCTGTATAAATGTAATAATTTATTAAAATTAAGGTTTAGACTTTGTCCTAATTTGCTGGGATTTTCTCAGAAACAATCATTAATGTCATGGTCAACCTTTTTAAGTCTCATTTGTGTTCACAGTGCACGGCAGGAAATGTCACTAATTCCTTCAAGCCATCCTAATTTATTCATTAAATTGTCCAATTCTGCAACAGGAATCTGGTGGTAGTAAAGAAATTAATTGTGAATAGACATAGGATGTATTTGACTGGAACAAATGTCTTAATTTAATTCAATGATTTTTTATTGTTTTGTGTTACACAAAGAGTTTAAAAGAAAACAGCTTATTCTACTTAAAAGCACAATTAAACTGTAAAATTTAATTAAATAACCAAACATTTATTCAACAAAATGCAATAAGATTCAGTGTCAACTTTTTTTTAATTTAAATACTCGGACAGAGGAGACAAACATTTTTGGCTATAAGTAATAAAAGTTAATGTTGAGTACATTATTTAAAAAAATATTTAACAAAATATCAAATTGATTGAATAAGTAAGTTTGTTATTAAATGAATCCCATTTAAATTGATTAAAGAAACATTTTTCAAGCATCAGTTATCGGTTGAGTTAAAATGTCTTTTGTCAGGTGTGTGTTATATATTAGAGCTGTTTAATATCTATATTAATATGTTAATGGGTTTTTCCAGTGATGATTTGTCAAGTTGCTGTTTAGCTAAATGTGAGAGTCAATGAGGTTAATCGTTCCTTCAGTGGGTCGTCCACCCAGCCGATCCTTCTTCATTAGCGTTTTAATTCACGCAGTAGAAAACCCTCCAAACTGAAACTGCCTGACAGATTTTCAGCGTCTGTGTTTGATCACGCTCAAAACAATCAGCAGAAAATAGAAATATGCACAACTATCAAAAAATAGCTGCTATTCCAGGAACAGCCACTCTTTATTGGCTCCTCTCTATCATTTGTCCAGTTGACAGAGGACCATCAGTCTGGCCGTTGTGGACAAGTCATGAATTGAGAGGTTTGCCACACCCACTGGCTTCATGTCCTCATGTCTTCCTGGACTCTCAGGGGCCGCAGCTGCTCGTCAGGATTTCTCGTGTCTCTATTCTGTCAGTATCGGCAGCTGAAACTAAATAAAGATGTTTACTGACAGCCTAATGAACGGATGGGCCCTGGTGATTTAACCTTGATGAATGGTCCGCCCAGGTGTTTTCAATAACGACAATAAGCACTGCAAGCCACAGGCCCACTGATACTGGTATAATGCATTATTAGGCCATTAGAGGCAGGCCAAGAGAGACCACTTATGCACTAGCCTATCAATAATGTGGTGTCCCAGTCCACATTTAGGCCCAAGGAATTAGTCATACTGATATTCTATTTAATAAAAAAATCACAAGACGACGCATAAAGAATCTCATTACATTTTAACAGGGTTACAGTAACCCAGGAGGACTGCGAGTTTAATTTTCATAAGAGCATCCATTCCTCAATTATGTCAAGCAGAGAAAATGTAAATGGCAAATGGAATGCTAACAATATCTAACCAGCAGCGCATTGGCAGGAAAGGAGAGTGAGGGGGCTGCAGCTCTGTCTGTGTGCAAGCAGAGTTTCTGATCATGCAAAAAAAAAAAGAGAGAGACAAGCTCACAATCTGCTACAAGGGTGTGTTAACCCACTACCACCCAAACACACTGAGCTGCGATGAGGTGTGAGACCCCCGACGTGAACAGGACTTTATCTGGACATTTATAATAAATGATGCAGCTCAGTCTGTTCAGAAAACATGATAATATGTCCAAATTTACCGCTAAAAACTGATAATTGTGAACTATAACACCATTCAAGAACTGAAGCAATGTGTTGTCTTTATCTTTTTAACAACAACAACTGCAAACTTTAATTCCATTTATGGGTTAAAAGGAAGTTAAACAATGGAACAACTGTTAGCCACAGTGAATTATTTTTACAAATGTGGATAAGATGAAATACAAACTAACAATCTGTCTGTCAGACATTATTTTTTCCAGACCCCTTCCTGACTCTTATAAGATGATTTTTTTCATGTTGCAGATATTAATATAAAGACCAAGCAGCAGCTGTGGATTATCATCAGTAGCTCAACCACAATGTTGTTCACAAGAATAAAGAATAAAATAAACATTATCATTTCATAACAGCGTAGCTCTAAGAAATCTTTCAAGATTCATAGTTCGGTGGTTGCGTACAGGGCTGTACCACTCTGACCCCGCCCATTTGATCCTTCCATGGTACAATTTTAACAAGGCACTAACTGCTTCTCTCAAATTATAAAATTTGTGTCTAGAAGGATCAGATAGAAGAATTCCATCCAAAAATATATTTTATTTCCAAATTTTTGATGTCACAACCAAGAGACGTTTCTGAATTAGCTGATTTAAGTTTAAATACATAAGGAATTCCTAGAATATGTGAAATGTCTTTCACAATCTTAGTTTTTATAGTGTTTTTTAAGCATTTCTTAGGCCTGTTCACAAACTCACTGTATGATTTTTATTATGTCATTATTTGTAGATTTTATCATCTTATGTGTTAATTCTTGTTTTGAGTTTTTGGGTTTGCTGGTAATTAGCCTGGGGGTGTATAAAGTCTTTGAGTGGTACAGACAGCATAACAGAAAGCAGGATTATTAATTCTTTCATTGCACTTAACAAACTCAACTTAACAAAAATCAAATTATAATTTTAATGTTTCTAAAATCATTGATCAAATTATATTATGCATCATGAGTAATGAATAAAAACCAATATGTTTGTCATGTTGACAGAATCAGTCAAGAAGAATTAATCTGAAAGAGTTTCAATCTAAACGATGTTCATTGAAGGATTCGACTTATTTAAAGTGGAGGCACAAACAAACTCATACAGGCAAACACACACACGAGTATCTCAGTATTTCATCAGGACACTAACACACAGGCACGTGAAGTTTTCGGTCAACTTCCAGCACATCTTGTTTAAAACTCCAAACACTGCTGTTGAAATGTGTCACTCTGCACTCAGGCACCCCAACTCTCCCACACTCACAAACACACACAGCTCACACACTACCAGTTGTTGTATTGGCATGTAGCTATCAGCACCCGGAGTGGGGGGAACAGAGGGCCCCTGCAATAATAAACTCTTAATTGAAGGACTGCAGTGAGTAGAGAGGTGTGAGCGGGTTGTCCAGCCGCTGAAAGATCACTGTAGCAAGCCAGCCAGCTAAGGTGCTGAAAGAGTCTAATAAATCTCACCTCTGTTCTTGGACCCTCTAGTAATGAGAACACACACTTACACATGTCCTGCCTGGAAGAAGTATACATGGCATTCATCCAGCCTCACCTACAGTACAGGTGTACAGTAAACTGGCTGTAGCATGTTACAGGAGTAGCTATTTGCAGATGGCTCATTTACTGTATGCTCACATAAAGCTCTTTTAGATCGACAAGACTTAAATTAAACTGAAGCATTTTGACAAGAGATGGATTTGTTTTTGTTTATTGAAGATGGTACCACTGAATTCAGGTGAAAAGACCGCAGCAAGTTTTATTCCATCACTCAGATGCTCAACGCACTTATTCTGCAAATACTCAGTTAAATCTTCTCCTGCAACAGAAAAACACAAGACACTCTAAAGCTTAATGAAAGAGAAGAACTGTTGTGATGTAGAAAAGTAATACCTTCACAAATGCAGTTCTAATATCCATTTCCATAAGTTGGGTAAAATTAATCAATACTATTTATTTTAAAATATTGTTTTGCTTGTATGACACGGTATATCCCAAGGTAAGTGTGTCTAAGTAATAAATCATAATCTGTCGTATATACGAGGGTTGGGGGTTGCTTCCAAGCAAAGCATTAAATCAAAATACACCAAAATAAACTTTTTTTTCTTTTACTTTTTGTACCAAAAAGACACAATATTATTGCAATATCTGACATTGGGTGTTATATGGTAAAAAAAGGTTGATGTGTCTTTTTGACAACAAACAAACAAACAAATATATATAAATAAATAACGGACAAACGGACGAAAGAGACTAAGTTGATCCGTCTAAATTGTCTTCAGTTTTGTTTTCTGCAATAAAATTCTTTTCAAGTCTCTCTTGGTCAGTTTTGGTGTTATTTTCCACCATTTACAAATGTATTTATTTATGTATGTACAGTACAGACCAAATGTTTGGACACACAGAGAAACTTTTGGCCTGTACTGTATGTATGTATGTATGTATGTATGTATGTGTTTATTTATTTATTTATTTATTTATTTATTTATTTATTTATTTATTTATTTATTTATTTATTTGTTTGTTTGTTTGTTTGTTTGTTTGTTTGTTTGTTTGTTTGTTTGTTTGTTTGTTTGTTTGTTTAATAGCTATGTAACACTAAACACTCACCCTTTTACAGAGAATGTGAGTTTTTCCCAGTTTCATGTATTTATTTCAACACATGGTTCTATTATCATTTAAGATCCTGACATATAATCATTGCCCCACCACCACCACCACTATTTACACATGAATTTGAAAGTGTGAGTGGAGGATGCTGCAGAGAGAGTTGAGTCTCATTGTGTAGACTCTGAATAGGAGGCCACTGATTTAGACTAATTATATAAACCCTGCTCAAGGCTGCTCAGGTCTACTTTCCATATGTTCACATCAGTGTGTGTGTATCTGTCTGTGTGCATATATTTTTGTTTGCATGTGTCTTTGTGTGTCTGTCTTTATGAGGACCCGCTTCTTAAAAATGACAATGTGTGTTTTTACTTTAAAATTTTTAAACGTGAATCAAAGTAACGTTGGTTTAAGTTGTGAAGCAAAAAGCTGGTGATATTTCAGAAACCAGAATAAAAAAGTACTCACAACCTTAACCATCCAGGCAGGGATCTAACGTAACGACACCAACATCTATCAGCTTTGACAGTTAAACTACATGACTTGTGTGTTTTGCTTGGTACTGCAGTTAATCCCTTGTGTGTTAGCCTGCCAACGTTGTCTCTGCTCTGCTTCATTTGCCTGCACAGCCATCATGGAGCAAAGCCCATCATGTGACTGCATGCTCTGCACAGCACCTAATCACATGGAAGAGATGATCACAGGACAGGAAATCACTGCACAGAGTCAAAGGAAACAATCTTTCTGCACCGGCTCAAGCCAATCACATCCTCTTTCTCAGCCTGCTGCATGGCCTCTCGCTTGCTTGTGTTCATTCTGTATCTCTATAAAGACTCTCTGTTATTTCTGCATCCATGTCTTTGATTAGATTTTGTTTCTGTATGGTACAAACATTTGATCTGAGTGAGATCTGGGCCTCAGAGTCCATCATTACCACTTTAAACTTTTCATTGAAAATCCTCTGCACAGAAACATTTAGGAAACATTCTTCTCAGTCATTTTCTGTCAAGTTCAGACTCTATTTCAAAGTGTTTTTGTCTTATTTGTTTGTTTGGCTTTCTGAATTTTCTCCTTCCATTCAAAATACATGACATTTCCAAGAAATAGCTGCAACCAGTACGCCGTCGTGAGGATGGCTGATCTGTGTTTCAAAAGTCTTACAAATAATTGTTGTAGAAATTGATTTTTTGAGCTGTGTGATGAATTGAATTTGGCTTTCTTGAAGCAGGTAAAAAGCCTTATAAAAGGCGTTATAAGGAAAAATGTGATATATTTTAACAAAGAACCAATGCAGAATAAATGCCTTTCTCACAAAACATACAGTAACAGTTAAATGTTTGAGCAAACCCTGAGGAAAGGGTTTTTGATGTTCAGCTTGCTTCCTATTTCTCAGTTTATCTCCACATCGCAAACGACAGGTGAACATGGCTGTCAGCTTTATCCCGGAAAGCAAGGGATTCAAACGCACAAGGTCAAGGTGCGCTGGTAATCCCAGCAGCTGTGTTAGCAGGATTAAGATGAGGCCAAGGGCATCACTGTGTCTTCTTAAAACAGGCGTTGCCATGACAATGACCCAAAAGAGAGGAAAGGTTGTACATCTGCAACACCTGTTGGAGCTGAAAACAAAACATCAGAACATGAGAATAAAGGTTACACGCTATCGTGCTTCCAAAATTCTGCATCTGCACAGTATTTTTGTTCAAATGAGACTCACAGTCCAGCAGCTAATTTGTTCACAAACAATTTGCTACCTATAAAATACGCTACAACTTTTTTGTTTAGTGTCATCTCAGTTGTCTCTCGTAAATCTGCTGACAAAAATTAGATAAATGTAAATAATTAAAGTTTCATGTTTTAGTTTGGTCTAAACTCTGACATGTTTCAGCCTTATGTTCCTGACATGTTAGTAACAGCTGAGCAAAACATCTTTTACATTGAAACACATGTTCTAGCATGCACATGGCACCCCCCATGCTGAGGCAGACAGTCCCTCCTGTGGTCTGATTGATATGGAGTTGCGACCCCGGTCCCCTTGAGATCTCTAATTGAATTGGTTTCTAGAGAATACTGATGGGCCTTAATGTTGGGATAACTGATACGCAAACAACGAGTGATCATTGACAGCATATGTTCCTGCTTCATGATAAACATGTCACAGTGACAGGAGGAGCCACTTGGCATGTAAATTAATTCCCCAGTGCTGTCCGAACCATGCCCTGTCTCTGAGACGTACACACGGGGTTCAGGGCCGTCAAGCTTCATGATCACAAGAATATACTATAGTATTTTTAAATAGTAGTGTCATAGAAGAAGTTGCATTTAAAATTGTTTTATTTCCCACCATTCTAAGATAAGTCAAGTTTTTAGCAGATGTGGCATTAATTTATCAGAACAAAAACAATTTGTGTATTTATGCTAATCATGACTAGCTAGGTTTTAGTTTATTTATTTATTTGTTTGTTTAGTTAGAATTTATTTTCTTTCTTTCTTATTCTATTGCTAAGTTGTCTCTGGCTCACCCCTTGAGTTAGGATAGTTGATATGGCTTCAAATGTTCAGGTACAAGAACTGGGCTCAAATTTGAAAAACCTTCAGAAAGCTCAAAACCATTTCAGGTTCAAGGAAAAACTTGTTCTTTGGAAGCCAAACTATAAAAAGGATGTTGATGTTGGGCTACATAGTTGTCTTTGGCAATAAAACTAACACTTAATTAATACTAATTACTGCTAATGGTTGGTATTAGAGATGGTAACAACGGCCATGATGGCTGAGCTGTCCCAACATTGTCTGATGGAAAGTTTAACAAATAATAAGGAAGTTTCAAATTAAAATTGTCTCCTACAGTTTGAGCAAGTCAAAGAAGGAAATCCAAAAATAGCACACAGTCTGAAAATTTCCATTTAATTAAAGTGTCATGCTGAATTTGTTCTTCCTTCACTTCTGTGGAATCCAGCTGTCTCTAATTAGCAGGTGGTCCATTACACACAACCACAGCATCAACGAACTCTCCAAAAGTCTTGAATAGACCATGTTGTCAGCTCTAATTCACAGCACTGACACAGCCACAGGACCCACCCTGCCACTCTGTGTTAGCTGTAAAAACAAATTCCCTCAGTAGAATCACAAACTGAGCGAACAGTTTTCAGTAAATCCTCCCACAGAAAAGTCCCATCCAGCGACACCTTGTGTGTCTGACAGCCATAGCTACTACTCAGCCACAGTTATTGTATTTTGTCTTGACCTTCCAGTTTGGAATCGCTGGGGAATTTAAGAAAATAATGTCACGGTAGTAAGAAGGAGAAAGGGGCTCCTGGTGGGATGGAATTAGGGGTGCATGATGAGAGACGTGGCATGCAGAGAAGGATTTTGGTCCAATGTGATGTCCACATGTGCTGGTGGTTTCCAGGGTTGGATTTGGACAGGAGGAACGGTGAAGACACAAATGCATGGCGTTCCAACACCAACTGCAGAGGACGGTATAACAATAAGCACAGATGTGTGTGGGTTGTGAGAATGACTGTTTGAACAAGGCTATGATCATAAAACAGTCGGTGAAACAGCACAGTAAGAATTTCATGGAATCATGTGGAAATGTAAACGAGACAGCTCAAATCATTTATTGGCATATTTTATTTTTATTCTTACAATGTTTTATTTTAATTTATCTTGCACTGACAATTTCTTGCATATGGCAAATTTAAAAATGTGATTCTGCAGTAGATTTACCTCTAATTTTCTCAAATGTTATGTTTGTAAAACATGTTTTTATTTACTCATATTTTGATTTGAGAATTCCTGTAATCAGTTTACTTTTCTGTAGTCAATATTATAATATTCATGTAATAGAAATTACAATCATATAAATCTGATCCTGTAGTTTTTAAAATCTGGAGAAAAATTTTATATTTTAAATTTTTCAATGATATCAAATAAAAAGGTTCATGTGAAAAAAGTATGGTGGACACATAAAAAAAATGACCCTGAATATAAAGAATTTGTTTTGCTACATAACATGTTCCTTAACATAAGGCCACTGTAAAACATGAAGTATGGATGATCTGCATTTTACTTTCTCTTATTTTCTATATGAGGTGAATATTGTAATATCTGTCATTGTTCAAAACAATATAAATATTATTACTTATAATGTCTGAAATGGGCAATAGTTATTTATAATTGCAATGTTGTTTGATCCGATGGAAGTGTCTTACCTTAAAAGTAAATATCAATCTAAATACTTAAATGTTTTAGGATATTTTTCATACTTAATTTCGCCTTTTTTATTTTACCAATAATTGATCATTTATTTAAAAATATAAAAAAAACACTCAATGCCATCACTGGTGTTTAACATACTCTCAGGAACCAAATCAGGAGATAATTAGGAAGTAAAGAAGCATGTGCCATCACTTTGGTTTCCTGACAGTCTTGCTGCCACGTCACCCACCATGAGCGGGAAAAGTTTGTTTGTGGAATCGACGTCATGGTGTCACCAAAAGGCAGGCAGTTTCCTCATCATGCTCCTCCTAAATCCAAGCTAAACAGATTAATTCATCTTTCCTCATGTTCATGGCTCTGCCACATCCTTCAATCTAAAACATTGGGAAAATCCTTGAGCAAAACAGCAGAAACCAAATTCTCAGCAAAACACTGTCATTAGTTGCAGCTTCTTTTACTTTCAAAAAACAGCATTTTTATGACTTTAGGTCAGTAATCATAAAATTATGGCACAGTGTTGCCCTTACCGCAAGCAAATTTATACAGGAATTAAGAAAAAAAGCACGTTTTTGTGTTATAAAATGAAGCAAAATGAAAAATCTGTCTGGTAACAGTCAGAACCTACAAAGGATGTGGAAAAACATGCTCATTTACTGACATCTACTGGTTTAATTTAATAATGCCTCGTGTTTTTTTTTTTGTTTTTTTACTTTGTTCTCAAATGAAACATATGTTTGTATCTAAAATATACGTAACACATATTAGTTAATTGCCTGGTCTATTATTAATATTTTTAAAATATATTATTGCTTTAATTTGTTTATGTTGACAATTTGTACATATATTTGTAGTTACATTCAGTTATTGGACAGGTTTTTGATCCATTTTTGTTGCTTTGAAAAGAATTGATCTCTTTTTGCATGTTTTGTATATTTGAGGTTAGTTTATTTTGTTTGTGTCATTAACTGGAATCCTTTGATACATTTTTTCGTCACTGATTTTAAGTTTCAAGTTTTTTTTATTTATAAAGCACCAGTTCATTACAAAGTAATTTCAAGGCACTTTACTGAAAAATTAACCAATTCATAATAAAACATTTCCTATCTAAGGAACCAGCCGATTGTGTTGAATTGTTAGTTCAGTGCAATCTCCCATCCTGAGCAAGCACGATTGGCAGTGGAAAGTGGAAAGGAATGACTCCCTTTTAACAGGAAGAAACCTCTAGCAGCCCCGGCTCAGGATTTTAATTCTTTTTTGGTTCATTTTATTGACTTTTTGAAAAAATGACTCATGATTCTGTGATTATTTGTTTCAGTGTAGGCCTACCTCTTTGTTAATTTTCAAACCTACACAAATTATCTGTTTTGTATTAATTTCTGTTTTCCCTGCTAGTTTTATCTTTTTGTAAGACTGATAGCTTTATACGTTTTCCAGGTGGTATTACATTCTTATAATCAAAATATTTCGTAGAATACTGATAATATTAACACAGTCTTTTTTTTACATTCAGTATATGGATAAAAAATTTCCATCTCCTCATCTAATGATGATAAACTAATGACTTCTTGTTGTCATGGTTACAGCTGGAAGCTTACTGTAGTTGCGCTAAATGACCAAAAGGGGGCGCAGTGCCACAACATTTCCATAAAAAATCAGTCCGAGCATCACTCAGGTAGTTCAGCAGATTCGGGGACCAGATAGGAGCGACAGTAGAGCTGTTCAGCTCACACCCCTTAGGTCTCTCTGTACGCTCCGCTAGACGCCTCTTTTTCTGGCCATAATGGTGGCTAAAAACAAAAAACAGACCGTGAGGAGTCCAGCGACTCAGAACGATAGCGACAAGAACCTTCATGTTTCATCTCATGGCAAAAGTAACGTGAGACGACCAGGCAAGGAGAGCAAAGCTTGCTCTCATCCAAACGGGCTTTCAGTCATCGGACACAAGCTTGGGCTAACTTCCTGTTCGGTTGTAAAGCTGGGAATCACTATTCTCCTCGGTAAGTCGGGAGCCTTAGCCTGCTACAAGCTAACGAATGCTAACAAAATAAAACCGTTATCACCTCTGCAAAATATATCTATTATTACTTATCACAAAGCTAACGTTAGCTTACTGACATGCTAGCTCCTCGGCGGTAGTTATCTATTGTTGCTATCTCCTAAAATCTAAACAGAGAGCAGCCTTCAGTCTTTAATGCCTCAGTTAGACACGTGTAAATGGGTTTTCAAGCAAACTAGATTTTTTAGCGCATCTGCATGATTCTTCATTAGTTCGTTGATAAATCACGTAGTTTAATTGGTGTTTGTGGAGTTTGTAGAAGAACAAGGAAGCTGTTTTACGCAACAGTGAAAGTTTGATTTCTTCTGTCAACAGCTGTTCTGTCTGGATATCTGCACTGGTGAGATTCCACCTCAGCATGTTCAGCATGGTGCTTAGTTTCTCTGCTGTTTGCTCATGTTCTGCTCCTGTTATCAGGCATCATCTCTCACAGCTGTTTGAGAATGACAGACACTTTTCACACCTGTCTAACCTGGAAAAGGAAATGGCTTTTAGGACCGAAATGGTGAGTAGGATGTTATTTATTGTGTCATTATTATGTTAAGAATCCACCTTCCTCGTCATCTCAGCTAGAAGCATTACACATGTTCATAGCATATCATCTAGTTGTTCAGCCACATACATGTTGAGTTTAAATGGCAGAACAAAGTAAAGGGATTTGCTTTGTTTTGTGCAGCAAATCCAAATCTGTAAAAAGTCATTTTGCAATTGATAAAGCCAAAAACTGAATTGATCCAAAGCAGCGTTCTGCAACCTGTGGCTCAGGGGCTACAAGTGGCCCCTCTGAAGTGGCTTCCTGTAATTTTGACCAACATGAACCTGAGTAACAATGTGAAATGGGTTGTTGGACTTTCTGCAGAGTTTATTCTGCCTGGATGAACTGATTCCAGAACCAGAACTGAACAAACAGACTTGACTTTGACTGAAATGTCTGTGAAATGCAGCGATCAGTTGAGTTTTAATCTGTTTCTGAATCTTTCTGATATGCAGTCTGATTCTCCTGATCCACCACAAACCAACATGTTACATCAGACTGGAAACAAATTACATTCAAATCAGCTTTTGTAAATCTATTGCAACTCTTTTTAACATTTTAAGTTATGAGAATAAAACAAGATTCTTCCTATAACAGAAACAAACTGCCTCTAATAAAAGACCTGAGACAAAGTCAAAGTTTGGGCCTTTTGCGAACATTTAAGTAGTAAATGATCAAACTATATCCATCCAACTGGTTTATATAACAGCTTATTTCTGCAGGATCCTGGTGGAGGCTGGTGTTTGTTTTTATAAACATAAAGGTGGAACCTAATACTTTAACTATAACTTATTGTATACAGTAATTGATTTTATCCTAATTTTAAGGGTTGATGTGACTTTATGGCTCTTTACAAATAAAATTTATTATGAGTGAAAAAACGGCTCCTTCACTTGTAAAAATGTGCACTATCCTGATCTAGAAACATAAGGAAGAAATTTAAAGATGTTTGAATTATTATCTGATCTGTGTAAATCTGCATTCTGATTATCATAAAAAAATGTTCAAGCATTAATTCAGTAAGTTCCACCGTACATTGGAGAAAACTCAACCATTCTCACATGTCAGAATCAGAACCGTTGTATGGTACAGTAGTCTCTCCATCAGCTCACGGATCTGCTCTGAGGAAGCAGCTGAATTGTCAGGATTTTTTTTGCTGTTTTATCAGATTAGTGTCCTCTGACTGATGATGTTTGCATGAGGTGTTGCTTTCTAGTCTTTTCCCTCTGAGTTTTTGGTGTTTTATTTAATCTGACTGTTGTGAAGGAACTAGAATGTTTCTGATGGAAGTCAGTTTGTTTGAAGTTGTTTCTCTCATGTTTTAGAGTTAACTGGGGACAGATCAATTATCTGATTTTTCATTCCAATGATGTAGCTAAAGATTAGTTTACATTTATTCTGATATTAATGGTATAAATATTGTTATCTATTTTTTAAAGTTGGTCATTAAAACCATCTGATTCTATCGATTAGGTTTAGATTTTAGCTCATCCAGATTGGCTGATTTTCTGCCTTGTGGAATGATGTAATATCACATTGTGACTAAAAGATGTAAATAGAAATGGCGCAGCAGGATCTCGAGCAGCAGAATCATGTTTGTGTTTAGGATTTAATGAGAGAAAGAAACAGATTTTTTCATCTCTGAGCGCTTCTTTTCTGTTTGCTTGTCAAACAGAACTCGTAAGAGAAGGTGAACTTTGACCTTTGTTCAGCCTGTCAGAGTTGGTCGCCACCACTTTGTACCAAAATGATCCTGAACAGAGAGAATTCTGGTTTATCAAATCAAGATGTGGATGTGGTTGTTTTCTTTGTGTTTCATAGTTTTCTGCTTTGGTCTTTAGAAATGCACCTTTCTTTGGACTCTGAAGTTGTTTAGCTGAATGCTGATCTTGCTTTGAAAATGACAGTAAAGGTGAAGATTAGATTATTTGCATCATCCCTGCCGTGTGCAACCAAATGGACTGTGAGCCACTGCCATCTGCTGAGCCTGTGTAACACACTCGGTCTCAGATTTTCACCGTCTGTCTGCTGCATCTTTCTCTCCATACAGTATATGTTTAACTCAATTACCTTTGGTGTTCAACCAGCTTTTTATGTGTTAATGTTTTGCATGTATGTTTCTTTTTAATTCCAGGGACTTTACTATTCCTACTACAAGACCATTATTGAAGCCCCTTCTTTCCTTGGCGGTCTGCACATGATCATGAACGATCGGCTGACTGAGTTTCCTCTGGTTATTAACACACTCAAGAGATTCAATCTCTACCCAGAGGTAATTTTACCTGTTTTAGCACAGAGTAGAGATTTTCCTGTGTACATATTTCAGTCTCAGCTCTTTAACTGATGACATCTAAGAGTTTTGGGTAAAAGATTTAAATCATTCTGCACAGCTGAGATTACAAAACAACACATGAGCTCTTTAACCACTTAGTGATACTTCTGCTTTTGTACAAAATATTTTTATCAAAGTAGCCAGGATAAGTTTGAGCCTTGTGTTCGCTTCGTACTGACTCATAACACGCTCACACATTTGGCTCATTTCTTTCTGCAGGTGTAGTTGGTAAATAACAATTAATACACATTGTAGAAGTAATAAACAGTAGGCTCTAGTTGGATTGCCTTAAAAAACTGGTTGCAACTGGGAACCAAATCCTCTCAAACAAAAGCAACAAAAACAAAAGCATTGTGCTGTCCAGGCGAAGCACCTCAATAATCCTGCTTTTTCATTTCTTTTGAGTCAAAACAGTAAGACCTTTTGAAACATGATGTTTGAGCAGGCTTTTTACTGTCTGTCCACTCCTCAGGTGGTCCTCGCCAGCTGGTACCGCATGTATACCTCCGTAATGGGCTACTTTGGAATTCCCACAAAGATGTGCTGGTCCATCAACAGAGGAGAGGGCCTGACTCCTGTGGACAGCTGTGAAGGTACTTCTGTTGCCATGGAGCTCCATTCTGAGCTGCAAACACACTCATTTGAGTTAGTTTTACACACACACAAACAGAGAAAATGTGCTGCATTGCGTAAGTAATTAGTTTCAGTACCGTGATCATGAGTAACACTTCCTGACAGTTAAAACACACCAGTAAAACACATTTTAACTATTTTAATTAGAGAAATAATCTGTTTGAGCCTCCAAATTTCTCATTTTATTTATTTCACATGTAAAAAATTAAAGACATTTAGTCTTTAGTTAATTAGTTTTATTTCCTCCTAAAGAAATGTCGTGAAGTTGCAACCAGAATAAACAGACTTGGGTTCTTTAATGCATGTTAAAACTCTTCATTTTTTTTCAACAGACTTAAGAGAATAGACAAACATTTTACTTTCATATAATTAAATATTTTTAAAAAAGCCTTGTAAAGTTAAATTAGTCACTAATGTATTTTTAACAGCATGTTCATAAAGTCTGTCATGACAGAAATGAATCACATTAAGGGCTAAATTAGTTTTAGCTAGTTGCTCGGCTTCCTCATTATAAATGTGCTTTTGTTGGAAGATTTTTGTAAAAGTGTGAATCTGTTAATGATCAAAAACTCATCAGCTTGTGTCTGTTTCAGTCTCATTAGTGGAAGCAGCAGGGTCGTTGTACTCAGACTGTTTTCAGTGTTTACACAAAGCTGGTGTAAAGCACTCTGCGTTTCATGTAGCTGTCAGCCCCGACAACATGTTTGTAAAATTTAGAAGGAGAGCAGGGAGTCTGCATCGATTCCTGCTGATGAAACAAGCTTGTTTTTCTCTTCGTTCTGTGATTCCCACCTACATTGTGTGGATGAAGTAGCTGCCAGTAACGTCAGAACACAAAGGACCTTTTAGTTATTCTTGGTTTTTGTTGTGTATGTTTTCATTTTTTTGGAGGCATTAATGGGAAACTATCTAAAGCCTCGGTCACAATGACCCGTATGAACAGCTGGCAGTGCACTTCAAACGATATCTGGACCATTTCTTACGGCCTTTGTAATGCAGCCTTATAAGAATCGGGTGTTCGTGGACTGTTCAGGAGTTTGTGGCCAGGTGGATGGTCAGCTTCAAGATTTACCATGAACACGCCATGCAAACCCACTGCATAGGAACGCCAGTCGAATGCCTTCCAAACAAGATGCATGATGATCAAGGATTATTCACTTTTTGTTTACTTCTAAAATTATAGAGAGCTGCATGTTTTACAGGGTCATAAAATGGACCACGATGAAAAGCTGTTGTTTTCAGGAAATTACACTTTTCATGATGCATGACATCACACGATGCAACAGCTCTGCAAAGGTCTTACAGTCCCTGACTATCAGCCTGAACCGCCCCATATCCCACCACCAACAGCAGTACTGCTCAGTGGAAATCTGTGTGCCGACTCCTACTACGTGTCTGTTGTGCATGTTAGGGATGGGGGATCCAGCATATTTCTACGTAACCTGTGTGTTCCTGCTGAATGGAGCCATGATGAGTCTGTTCTTCATTTATGGTGCTTATCTCAGGTAAGTTCCCACCTGCCCAACAGTTCATTTTATTTATATTGCACCAATTCACAACAAACTGAATCTCATGGCTCCAGACAAAAGCAACAAGTTGAGAATTAAAAGACTGTCATTTTCACACCAGTTAGATGTGACTGACCCAGAGCTTGTACATCTGTCTAATTCCCTAAAAGTGATTTGGATTTTAAACTGTGCCGTCAACCATATTGCATATTTCTGTAGTGGCACTGTGCATGTCATCCATTTTTTTAAAGAAGTTGTATTCATTCATTTTGTGGAAAAACAATCACTGCCTTGGTGAAGAGTCTCTAATTATCACGTTTAGATTTTGTGGTGATGACGACTGTAATCTGATGGAAACAGAGTGAAAAATGAATCACCTGTTGAACTTGATGGGCTTGTCTGTACTGCGATATAGATTTAATGCTAAATCCAATGCTCATGTCCATTGAAACTAAAAGCAGGCGCACATTCTGAGTCAGGCTACTTGTTTCTCTTGTTTCTGCCAGTTTTATGGATTTAAAACATTAAACAGAAGAAAACACGTCTCTTCTTACTGCCTCCAGTCTGTCACACTGTTTAGTTTCTTTCCCTCTCTTTGTTTTACCAGTGGAAGCCGTCTGGGTGGAATTATTACCACAATGTGTTTTTTCTTCAACCACGGTGAAGTGAGTGAACCTCAGCTCAGATTAAAGTCAAAGCTGTAATCTATGTGTCAGTTTTCATGATTTTGTTTGTTAAATTAGAGCACGCGTGTGATGTGGACTCCACCCCTAAGGGAGAGCTTTGCATACCCATTCCTAGTCCTGCAGATGCTTCTCCTCACCTACATCCTACGGTACATTTACAATCAATGTCTTGAGTTTAGTTACATGTTTTCTTATTACTTACTCTGGTCACATACATTCACTTATCAGGAAGAACAGACTTGCTTCTCTGGTGTTTATTACAGTTCAGTGTTTATCGCCATATTGACTATGTAACATTGTTCTATGTCTGTAACAGTTACGTCCTTTAAAACATGCTATAATCCTGTAGGCTGCTCCTGAATATGTTTATACATCATACTGAAGAATGTTTATAACAGCTTTAAAATCTCCCTTCACACATCTCGACTCATCACATATTATTAGCAGAATAATTTGGAATCTCTCAGGTTTTAACGCACTGCACAGCTGCTACGTTACAACAAATTTGGATTTGGTTTCTAACATATTCAGTTGGTGTCTGCTTAAACAGAGACTTTCAAATGATCATTCTGAATGAATTCAGGAATATTGCATTTTGCACTCGCTTGTTTTTTTATTCTATAACCAATTATAGCAGTGCTTGAAAAATGTTTGAAGAAAGGAGCATCTGCTTCTGTTGTCAGCTGAGTAGCACTCTGAAGGAAAAGCAACTGCACTTACCACACTGAAACATTCTCCTGTCAGGTCATACAGCTTGTAAATGACACGCTGTGCTGTGTGAAACCTGTTAAGAATCAGCCTCACAGTAAACTGAGAATGAAATTTGTTTCTTGTTTGATGGGGCATGACACTTAATGATGTTTGTAGTATTTTAAAGTAATGATTTTAAATGAGTGGGCTTGTTTCTTTTTGCATTTTCTTAGAAATCTTTAGACTTTTCTTGTCTGCTCCCCAGTCAGACTCTCACCACTTCATCATTTTTCCCTGTTTTGTCACTTCTCTCCCTCAAGAACGCGGAACCCAAGCAAGACGGCGATGGTTGCTCTGGGCATCTCCAATTTATGCTTCATGCTGCCTTGGCAGTTTGCCCAGTTTGTGCTGCTCACTCAGGTAAACAGACACATTTAGAGAGATTGTAGGAGGAGAGGAGAGATAGTAAAGAGATTATAGCGAAAATACGCTCTTGCAAACATCAGACACTGGCAAGAACACTGCAACAGGTGCAGTTGCAGAAAATGATAAGAGCAAAATAAAGAGGCAGTTAAAACCTGCTGACGAGTGGATAAAAACAGGAAAAGATATTAAAAATATACATTCCTTCAAACTTTTTCACTTTATAGCTGCAATGTTTCAACTTAGAATCCACATTTTCAAACTGGGAGATTTGAAATGTTGTGGGCTTGTTGGGCAGAGTTGAAGTTTTAACCAGAACAAACACTTTTATTAACACTTGAGCCTAAACACTGACATCATCACTTCAGGACAGTCCTGCTACAGACATTATAAATGCTAATAAATATTTGGTTGATCTGCCTTAAATGAAAGTGATAAATAAAATAAATATTAAAAGTGATAAATAAGTGAAGAGTGCAACAACACAGGATATACTGAACAGCATCTTACCAAGAGGTAATGCAGTTTATAAACCAGTACACAGTCTGTGTGTGGAGTCCACTCACTAAGAATCTCTTATTAAAAGGTCATAAATTATGCCACTAAATCTGGCAAGTTTTCAGCAAACCGTGTGTCAGTTCAAAGGTTTTTCATCTTCTGTGGGCCATGTAGGTCTTTTTTATTGTCTGCTGAGAGAGAATTTGCATGATATAAGCAAAGACGTAGATGACCTCTATTCTCTGCACGCCTCTTTTCTTCCTGACTCACTGCAGCCTGAACTTAAACCGATTTGCATCCTTGGCAGTTCATCCTAGGCAACGTGTCCTTGGCAACACATTTTCTTATCCTCGTGAAAAGATCCTGTTTGTTCTGTTTCAAGTATTTTAAAATCCAAGCTTCTGTTCGATGTGGGTCGTATAAAACCAGGAACCCATTTTTGGGTTGTCTTGAGGAAAAGATTTGGCTGCAGTTTGACCATTTAAATGAAATACATGTTTAAATGTAACTCAGTGTTTGATTTTCCTGGGATATGAATGTTCCACAGAATGCTTATTTGTTTGTTTTTGTTTGTTTGTTTTCAGGTGGCTTCCCTGTTTGCATCTTACATCCTGGGCTACCTTGCTGCTGCCAAGATGCAGTCCATCCTTGTCACCCATATGGTACCGTAAATCCCACGTGTTTCATCCATTGTTCAATTTGTTGTAGTGATTCTGGTGACTGACACTTACATCTCACTGCTGATTCACCAGTTATAGAACTTACCTTGTAGAACAGACAGTAAAACAAGAGGAATGTTGAATCCAGCATATTTAGAACTTTCCTCTAACATGTTCTAAGTTCTCCTCGTGTCTCTCAGCTTCTTCTGTGTGAGGAGCTGAGAGCTGTTTCTAGACTGAGAATGTGTGGACTTTAAATTTCACACTCCCAGAAAAGGTACCAGTATGTAAAGATAGTGTTGCAGAATTCAACCGTATGTCCCTATTGTCTGCATTTCCCCCCTAATCCTCAGCATCCCAGGCTGTCAGCTACAGTCTGTGTCCACAGATAAGGAGAGGCTCCTTTATGGTAAGATGGTTAAGATTTGTGTCAGAACCCATATGGTTCTGCATAATTTGTAGAATTCTGCAACGATGACTTTGGCGTCATATTTTCAAAAATAGAAACAACAAGCTGTTCAGCCTGATTCGTTATCATCTGTAGTGATGTCACTGTGTTTGAGTTGTGTCTCGTACTACTCACGTAATATGTAATATAATGTAATATCATCATTAGCACCTGCTGGGTAGAAATAGGATTTTATTTATTGAATGCTAAATTTTTGACTAAAAGTTAAGAAGACTGTCAGAACTGCTCATTTTTTAACCTGTTTTTTACAAACAGCTGCTTAAACATGTGAGTCAAGTTTTCAGTTTAAAAACAGTTTATAATAACTCTACTTTTCCAAAGACCTTCCAGGAACTGTGTTGAAGCCCTGAGTTAGACTTCCCTGTCTGTATCATGCAGAGTGATTCTGTTTCCAGCACTTCACTGGGATTAAGCATCAGTACTTTTCCGAATGGGATTATATTCTCCTTGTAGCTGAATTCACAGGCTTTAATGCATTTAGTTGATGGATTATTATCACTTAATGTGGATTTCCCCGAACACACTCTGGCTGAACAGAGGCTACTAGCCCTCACATCACCATCAGTCTCAAAATGTGCAAAGTTATTTTTAATGACAACATAAAGCTGCAGGACGACCTGCGCTGCACAGTTCAGTCACAGGAAATAATAACATCTTTTCTCCAGGTTGCACTCGGTGTCTGCTTCCTCCTGATGTTTGGTAACTCCATGCTTCTCACATCCTTCTATGCGTCCTCGCTCGTTTCCATCTGGGTGAGTTTGATCACATGGTTTATTTCCTGTTGATTTACCAGGACTAGAGGTGAGTGTTTCGTTTTGATAGAGGCAGATATATTTAAGTTGTATTTTTATCTTTTTTAGGTGTTCATCGCTTTAAAGGACCGATTTTTTCAAGTGTTTAAACCTGGTATTGTCCTCTGGGTATGAAAGTGTTTGAAGTGCTCGCTCTTACGGCTCTGACACAATCACTCCAACGTTTCTTCTGCTTTTTAATGATGAAACCAGCCTGAGTTCTGTGTGTCTTCCTCAACAGGTTATGCAGGGACTGGCCTGGGTCAGCTCCACAGTTCTACTTAAATTTCTGCTCTCCACAGTTTTTGGTGCTTCTGATGATGTAAGCTACTATATCAGATATCAGATTGATCAAGTTAAGCAGTTTGGATTGTTGACAAACAGTTCAACAGGTTAAAGTTATTAAGTTATTGGGCTCGATTTTGACTACAGTTTTATTTTGTTCCAGGCTCACATCAGTGCATTGATCAAGTCAAAGTTCACGACTTATAAGGACTTTCACACTCTGATGTACACGTGCGCTGCTGAATTTGACTTCATGGAGTTTGAGGTATTTTTTTCTTTCACCAACATTTGTTCTTTGGTCAGATCTGACATTTATTTACTGCTGCTAAATGCTGATATCTGATGGCAGTAATGCTTCACACAGAAGCCTTGACTTGTAAAACACAAGTCTCAAGCTGTTCAGTGAAAATATTTTGCCATTTGTTAGTTTTTAAAATGTCATTCGGCTCCTTTGTTAGATGTCAGAAATGGTTAAATGCTGCTTTGTGTCAGTGTCTGTGCTGACGGGGGTGACAGCTCGTTCTGAGCTGAACTGTGTGTGTGTGTGTGTGTGTGTGCGCGCGCGTGCACGTGTGGGTGGGTGTGATCTTCAGTCAACACATAGAGACAGCTTCATGCTTTTATAGTTTGCATCCTCAACCAGAAACCATTCTAAACCCAGACCTCTATTAACTTAACTCAGAATAAAATCTCACACTACATCATCCACCCATTTGCTGTTAGTTTTAATTCCTACATTGAAAACTTGATGTTTTATTAGAAATTTTTTTTAAGTGACATTTTCTCATTTTAAAAGGTCGTTGTTGATAATTATTGTTATATCTGTCAATCAGCTGCATGTTATTGACTCTGATATTTTTGATCATGTGTAAGAAGTCACTGGTGAAATAAACATGTTTCTTTCAGACACCTGTACGCTACCTTAAAACGCTGCTGCTGCCGGTCAACTTGCTGGTTGTTGCTCTCATAGCTGGAAGGGTAAGTCCCATCTGATGGTATACAAATAAAAAAGGGTAAGAAAAATAACAAATTCTTGATTTGAATCCACTTCAGAGACATTTAGAGACTCTGTTACAGCCGACAGGTTCTTTTGAGCCACTTGTTACTGTTTTAAGGTCTGAAAGTCTGTTTTTATACAAGTTAAAGAAGTATTTAGTATTTTCAGCCACAAATGTAAATAATAAGCCTCATTACGGTTGTTTTAAAGTGCTTTGTTTGAAACAAAAGTACAGAATTCCTGTTGCCAACTAGCTCTAACTACAAACGCGCCTACACATCATCACACAGGTAGAGATCTGACTTGATTTGTGCTCAGCAGAGATCTGTGATGAACTGAAAACCAGCTTCACTGAAGGAGACCACATCCTTTGATCTTTTATTCTGAAAAGAGTTTTAGATTATCAAAGAACTGAAGGTTGTTTTTTCAGGCATATACATTTTTTATACTATAAACTTCTTTTTGTATGAGATCACAGAATAATTCACAGTAAGACTGTCAGAATGTGTCAGTGTAAATGTTCCATCTCACCTTTCAGAGCAGCGCAGCAAGCTGTCAGACAAGGAGATTCAATCCATTTTTACCTTCTGAGATGGTTTTTTGCAGCAGGCAGACGGAGCTGATAGTTTTATCTGCTCTGCAAATAAAACTTATTTGTGCCTGGTGCTTCCCAAGTAAAGAGTTGTTTATTTACTCGTGAAGAAATTCCATATTGCTTGTTTCGACTAACTAGCTTTAAACGGATCATTCCAGCTCGACTGCAGGCGTTTACAGACTACTTAAACATAAGAAGGATTTTATTCAGGACTTCTTGGATATTTTGGCTGGAATCATGTGAAAATACAATCATGCTTTTATTGTGGAGAATTTTTTTTATCCATGTGCCCCGTCCTACTAAACCAGTGGTGAAAGATTTTTTTCATCTCACAGGCTCTTTTCATTTTGTTCAATCTGTGTCAGTAAGAACTCAAGAACATGTCGGACACTGGATCTTGTCTTTCAAATATGCAACTCTGACATTTTCTCCATCTCATTGTGTTTGAGACCTTTTTGCCTCATCACATTTCCAAACCTTTGATTCTGATACATCACTCTTCTGTTAATGTATCAGTGACAGATCAGTTTCCCTTCGCTTAAATGATCCAACCAGTTCTGAGGCTCTGCGTCTGTCTTCATATTTTTATTTTAAGTGTCAATTTTTTTTGCTCTTTTTAAGAGCGTCCGACTCAAACTAAAATCTGAGCCATGGTTGGACATATGCTGAAAAAGAAGGGAAAAATCCTCAGGTGTATTTTATTATGCTAAGAGAGCATTTATACAGCTGTCTGAACATTGTGATGCTGAAAAAAACATTTTTTTCTTAAATGTTCCTGTAGATAATTCCCATAATCCTCTGGTTCTTTCATCCTACTGTTGAGTCAGTTCTGAACACGCCTCCATCTGCCTGTTTTAACTCCCCTGAAATCTGGGAAAAACATCTGCATCTACAGTTGCTAAAATGAAACCAACTTCCTGCTTTACCTGGTCTTGACTCTTCCAGCCATTTCCAAACTTTTATTTTTATCTAAAATATTAGAAAGGAAGATATTTGTTTAATAATCTTTTTATAGGAAAGGAAAGGAAAGGAAAGGAAAGGAAAGGAAAGGAAAGGAAAGGATAATCCTTTAATCATCCCACAAGGGGAAATTTGGTTGTACAGCATTCTTAAAAAGTCTTTAAAGCTCCTCACAGCACTGAAACATCTTTTTTCAAAGTTTTTAATGATATTTACTGACCACAGATTCTGGAGACGCTGCTGTTTTTGTTTTTTGTTTTTTTGCTGTTTTAGACAATGATCACAGGATTCTGATCTCCTGTAAATTCAGTTTGATTTGCATGAGTTTATTTACTCTACAAGTTTTTACATGCATCTGTTTTGCCTAACTAATAGAAGAGATGATACAAACATTTAGTCGTGACTTCTGCATTTCAAACCAATTTTATCCCTGAAACCAGAGGAAAGAACATTTATAGACCTGCTTTATGTTGTTTAATCTTATTACGCTTTACCCACACTGAGCTAATAATACATGAATCAGTTAGGCAGAGCTCAGTAGGCGGCGGAGGAGAAGGCTGCTGGGGAGATGCTCTTGCACAAAATTCTGTTACACAGTGCTTAAACCATGGGATTATAAAAAGAAACAACATTTGGCGCATTTCATTTTGACTTTGTCCTTTTCAGACTGTCCAGGATATCCTCCGGACTCTGAGACAAGGAGCAAAGATGTCGGTAAAGACTGAAGATGATGAAGCTGCAGGGTGAGACTTCCTCACTGACCTACTTTCAGCTTTTACTGGCCTATTTTGTTCCTTTGGTCAGACTGTAATAGTTTAAGGTTTTAGGATTTAAATAGACCGGGTGTTATTTCTTTGCATCGCCTTTAAAAAAAGCTGTATTTAGAAATAATCTATTTCTGCATTTCTGGTAAATGATTTTCTCTCTGGGGGCAAATGGGTTTGATATGTTTCTCTGTTCTGTGTTGCAGGTCTGAAATAGCTGCAAAAGGAGAGGTGAGAAAATAAGTTTCACATCCTTATGTTGTTTATATGTATGAACACATCATCATCAATTGATTTTATTCAGTTTGATGGGGATTTTAAAGGTTTTTAAACCTGTTTTATTTCTCCAGTGGCGTCCTCTCAGCCGTCTCCTTCAGTGGTTTTCATTTTCTTTTGTTACTACCTGACAATGAAAGGCAGTTTCTCCTCTGACATGAAATCCCACTTTACTGCTTTTTGTCATTTTGCTCCCAGCTGTTTCATGTCATTTTCTATAATATTCCTCTGTAGACAGAAAAGCATTCAGCTACTTTTAACCACTAGCATAATAAACCTCGTATTTTCACATGGCTGAGGCTGTCAGACTCTTATCCTCTGGAGATGAGATGAGACTGAGGACCTGTATCTGATGGGGGGGGGGGGGGG